>OX439132.1:19309532-19474532 GCA_949318235.1 Ecdyonurus torrentis | reverse complement strand
AGTTTTTTCATTGCTTACATAATCACGCAGTTTTACACTGTTCTTATAACTTAAAATAATTATTTACGTAATGACTATTCCCATTACTAGTTAGCAAATACACAGAAAAAATTACAACTTATGGCAGGTACATGAATCCTGTATTTTGCAATTTGGAACAGTTAGTTATAAACTACAATACCACTTAATCTAAGTGAGTCACACCTTTCCTTTAAGCTAAAGGAAATGATGGTATCTCTATTGATATGTTAAATCAACTTGGTAATGCAGTTTTACCCTCAATACTGACTTTAATTAATAGTTCTCTACAGCACTCGGTGGTTCCCGATGGCTGGAAGGAATCACTCGTTATTCCTATTAAAAAAAATAATAATCCAACTTTTCCGGCAGATTATAGGCCTATCTCTAAAATAAACGTTGAGGCTAAGATTGTTGAAAAAGTTGTATTTGACCAAGTTAATGAATTTTGTAATAAAAATGAAGTAATTGATACTTTTCAATCTGGGTTCAGGAAAGGCTATGGGACCAATACAGCACTATTGTACATTGTTGAACAAATACGGCAGTCAGTAGATAATAAAATGGTCACAATTCTTGTACTATTGGATAATTCAAAGGCATTTGATAGCCTAAACCATAAAATATTCTTTAATATACTTGAAGTACTAAATTTCTCTAAAAGTGTTATTGAATGGTTTAAGTCATATTTTACAAATAGGAAACAGTGTGTGGTGAGTGCTGATAACAAACGATCAGAATGGGGCCAGGTTGTAAGTGGCTGTGGCCAGGGTACTATATTGGGGCCCTGGTGTTACTCGATATATACTCATGATATTGGTCGCCATATAAGAAACTGTTTTTATCACATTTATGCAGATGACAGTCAATTGTATCGTCATACTTTGCCTGAAAATTTTAATGACACGATCAAATTAATAAATGAGGATATTATATCACTAAAACAATATTTTGACAGTCGTGGTTTACTATTAAATTCCTCAAAGTGTAAAGCTATAATTATTGGTCATCCAAATGTGCTAAAAGATCTTGATATGGAAAAATGTAATAAAATAAAAGTCGGTGAAATTGAACTTGAATTTGAAATTAGAGTAAAAGACCTCGGTCTTATAATTGATAGTACCTTAAATTGGAGTGGTCATGTGTCTCATGTTTATCAGAGGGTCATGTTATCACTAAAGAAAATGTATAGATTCAGGAAATATACTCCTGAGTCAACTAGAATTTTGTTGGCAAAAACACTTCTTTGCCCTATAATTGACTATTGTGATACGATCCAAACAAATATATGTTATGAACTAAATCGTAAGCTTGAAGTACTACTTAATGGTGTGATAAGATATGTATATGATCTTGATATGGGGGAAGGTACCACAAAGTATTATACCAGAATGAAGCTGCTAAAAATAAAGGAGCGTAGAGAGCTACATGTGCTCATCCAAATATATAAAATAATTTATAACCTTAGCCCAGGGTACCTAAATCAATTTGTAACTAAAGCCTGTGATGTCAAAGTGAGAAATACAAGATGTGATAAATCAATTATAAAAGTTCCTAAAGCTAATTATAAAATGTATGAAAATTCATTTAGTGTTATGGGTGGTAAACTATGGAATAGATTACCATTACAAATTAGAAATTCACCAACAATAAACACATTTAAATCGCAACTGAAAAAACTACTTTTTGATAGATATTTAGAGTGATCCTTGTTATGATTATGTTGTTCTAAAATGTATAATTAAAACTACTACTAATATGTACTAATATAGATAAATTCTCAATTAACTATTTTTAATTACTAACCAAATTTTGTTTTCTAAATAAATTATTAAGTGTATATATATTCTCAATTTAAATAATTTAAGTGAAAAGAAATTTGACTTAAATTATAATTCCAGTAAATAAATTACTAAATCACAATTAAAAATTATCAATAAAAATCTTTAAAAAAAATAAATTTTGCGTTATATGTTGATGCTACTAACAAATATTGTAACTGACTGTACTGTTAAACAGTTGGGTTAAATTGAGAGGTTGTACGCCTGATTTCGCCCAATAAAAGCCGTTAATTATTATTATTATTATTAGTGCACCTGCATCAGGTATTATTGTAGTATAATAATACCTGTTCTAGGTTATATGTCTACCTATTGCATTTACAGAATTTAATACCTGCCTTAAGTATTTTTTTCCCGTGTAGTACTGTAAAGAAACTACTTGCAAAGTACTTATTTGTTTAAATTTGCAAATGTTCATGCCCAATACAAAGAGAAGAGTATCACTCACGGATTCGCACTTGATATGAACATTTAAACCAAAATGTAATACTTTGCAACTGCACTTTCAAAATGACCAAGCTTCTTTTTTTTTTAAATGTTCATTTACGCATACCTTCCTTTTACTTTATAATTATAAACATGAAGATATGCAAATGCATTATGTGAAGTTAACCCTCTAACGTGTGTTTACTGGCTACAATAATAATAATAACCTTTCTCTTAAACCTTTTTTTTTTCTGTTTAAAAGTTTAAATTCAATATTACTAAACTACCCGGAGGTTAAATATAAAATAATTACGTACTAATAAAAGAAAAAGCATGTAAAAAAAAATAATAATAATAAAAAAATTTGAGCAGCTTCTATAGAAGATAAAAATATATACATAAAAAGTGTAAATGCATTAAGCAAGAAAGAGAGTCGACACATTGGGGAAAAAATCGATACATCCCACGTGATTGAGTATCGGAAATCATGGCTTATCCCCAGTGGAGGAAATACTACCTTCCTGCGTTAACTTTAATTATTAATGATCACCTGCTTTCAGTTAATAAAAAAAAAAAAAAAAAAGCAAATTAATTAAGATTGACGTCATTAAAAAACTGACGAAATATGTAAAGTGAGGCAGATAGAGTAAAAAAATTGTACACATTTAAAATCTGGTTAAGACTGTTATAGGGTAGTAAAATTGTATCAAATTTAACATTTCTCTTTACTTATTCCGCACATTATTCAGTAACTTTGTGAATGATATTCATTTTTTTTTATTTACTAAGAATAACAAATTCTTTACATATTTTATTTAAAAAAATAATCTGTATACTTTTAAATGCCACTTTATACTATTTTGCCATTAGTGTTCGGGGTCTCTTTAAACATTCATACAATATACTTTGAAAAGTTACAACATGTATTTTAAAATAGAATTAATAGCATGAAATAGCAAATATTTTTAAATTTAGTAATTTTGTGGTGTCAATGGTTTTGCAATTTATACTCATTGATGCGTATCAACTTTAAAATAAAAAAAAAGAAGGAAAAAATAATGTTCATCATATTTTACATACATAGTGACGTCATACATATGATTTTTAGTTTGAAAAATAAATTTTTGATTACATCGTACATAGCAGTGAAAGTAAATCTACAGTGGGAAATGAATACCCCAGTAAATATTGGTTTTATACCAATTAGACTCACCAGGACTGACTGCCTCTCGTCCACCCGCAATCACTAGAAGCGCCAGCGCCACGAGCCGCACCTAAAACATAAACGCTAGGTAAATCAAAGCTAAAACCATCAGATGTATGTATATATATATATACACAAAATGTCAATAATGCTCTACAGGTAAATTATCTATATTGAATACTTGATGAAGAATAAAGTGAAACCATGATAATGTATATGGTGTAAATAAAGTTATATTAACTTCAAAAGCATCATATAATATACATATAGAATAAAAAAAGAATATACCACTAAAATACTGAACTAAAATTTAAGCTTATAAAGCGATCAGAAAAAATATGTAGAATTATATTCATATAATATTTTTATTTATTATTATTATTATTTTTTTTTTTAGTAAGTTATACGTTATCATACTTAAAAGGATCCTGTACTTTAAACAAACGTATAAAACATGAGATACTGTTATCACACATATACGCAAACTGGGGTTAAAATTTTGAAAAAGAAAGTCAACTTTTAGGGAACGCGACGACACAAAATGTAGGTTTACAATAGAAAATGTAAAGCGGTTTGTCTACTTAACAAGTACTCTCCCTATTGTGAGGTTACATGTATGAGATAATATGTGTACGTACAAAATGTCCCAACTTGTAATATGGGGAACTTTTTTTTCTTAGTGTAGTATCTCTTTAATGTTACTTCATTCAAAATCATTTAAATTGAAACTCATCGAGTAAAATATCACTGTATTTTTTAGTGTAGCATAGTGACCTTAAAGATCATTATAAAACTGTTGTGTTGAAGTTTATTCAAACTGTCTTTATTTTAGGTGAAATTAAAGTTAGGCATTCTTATTTTCATCCTTAAAGAATATCACAGTACAAAGTTTTTTTCACAAGATGGATCATACATACACTACACGTCCTCACAAAATGGAGAAAAAACTTGTAAACTAGGCAACTCTCACTCAACAATTTTTATTATAATGTTATTGATGACGTCATGAATACCATAAGTTGTCTACTTTACAATTTTTAAATACCAGTTTGTGGGGCTCATCATTCAGAGATATGATGTGTGTATGTATTATAATGAACCCATATCCATATCATGGTAAAACAGCTCTTTAAAGTGAACGTCTAGGCCTAACAACATGCCCTTTTAATTCATTAAACACAAAATGGGACATTCAAAAGCATGTTCAATTTTTACTATTACTCAAATGTAACCCCGCAAGAGAGCGCTAAAAAGTTGTAAAGTAGGCAAAATGCACAAATTTTGAACATGTCAGACGTCAGGATTGTACACATTTCATAGAAAAAGTTGTGCGGGTTGCATAAGCTACAAATTTAATTATACGTTTAGGGCGTCAAAATTAGATTCTTGTTAGACAAAATAATTGTATTTTTGAAAATCATTTTTCGTGTTTAATAAATTAAAAAAGCATGTTGTATGGTCTGGACGGTTTCTTTAAACATTTTAAAAATATACAAAAAATAAAAGCGTCATACATAAAATAGAATATAATATATTTTATATAATATATTAAATCATTTTAGTGTCTATTGCTCAACCTGAAGACTATTAAGTGAAATATATATAATTTATATTATATTTACTTTAAAGTAAATAAACTGAGTTGATGTGAATCTAAATACCATGATACAAGCAAATATAGGAAAATATTGTAAAATTATAAAGCATTACTAACGTAACATACTTCTATGATAATACACTAGAGTAAATATCATCATATTATGTAGGTATGAATATAATTTTATATTGTACAACTTTATCGATTTGTAAACTTCAATAGCATAAAATTAAAGAGGTAGTCAACCATGGCTTTTTTAATAGTGATCGTAGTGTTATTAAACCTCCCGAAAACGCGATCTCAAAATTCATTGATAATAGTTTTTATATATGATACTAAGAAGCTAAGAGCAAATGTCGTCACAGCGACCCCGAACCTACGTAACAGTTACAACTTGCTCTCACGCTAGCTTGGCGCGAGCGAGAGTTATATTCTTATTTAAAGTTTATACACGTAAATATAACGTCAAATACGAGCGCAAAAATAAGAGTAACTCACGCTTGCGTCAAACTAGCGCGAGAGCAATTTTTAGCTGTGACGTAAGTTCGGGGTCGCTGTAATAATGGCTTTTGCTCTCAGCGCGTTAATAACTAAAAATTTTAGATCGCGTTTTCGGGGGGTTTAATAAAAAGATAATCACTATTAAAACAACCATTGTTGACTATCACTTTAAGTTCACGTATAATCCGTATAATCATCATGTCAATAGTTCAAAGAAATACTAATTAACTATTCAACTCAAAATACTAAATATTATAAAAAAAATCTAGTTTAAAGGCATAGACAACATGAAAATATTAGTGTTTGCACCACAAAACACTTGATGGAACTTACATAAATAGTTTTAATTGGTCTCAAAACCAAACTGTAACGCCGTAGCAGTGATCAGAAAATTTCAATTTATGCAACCCGCACAACATTTTCATACTAGTTTTTGACTGTTTCTGACGTCCTAAACAGAAATATTCACGCAAATTGCATATATGCAATATAATTGCATTATAGTATACAGTTTTTTCACGCGCTCTTGTGGGGCCACATTTACATTCTGGTAAAAGTAACATCAGTTTTGTAGATCCCATTTTGTGTTTAGTTTCATTATTAAAAAGAACATGTTGTTTCATGTATTCTATGCCTTTAAGTAAAACCATAAATCATCAATATATATTTAAATTCTATGTAATAGATTACAGACTTAGATATTTAAATGGCATGAATAAAACTGTAAGATTAATACGTAACATTTAAAAATATATAATAAATATGTTATCTTTTTATGTATAGGAATAATTTCCGTGGTATTAAAATTCTTAATTTAATCACTATCTTATCTAGCAGTGACAGAATTCAAAATTGAAATTCTACTCAGAACTATAAGGAGAAAAAAACAACAACATTATAATTGCGTGTTAAAATACAATAAAATAAAAATAACATAAAAAAGATCTCGAGCTTTATTCATTTTGTTTTATCCAGTCACGATTAAGTTAAAATTTTATACAACCTTTAATTATCTTAATTATAAAATATATTTTACTTCATAAGATAATAAAAACATTAACTATTAAATTTATAAATTAAAATAGAAATTAAAAAGAGACATTATAAAATATTTGAAGTAATTAGTATGTTTATTTTTTTTTAAATATACATTTATTTATTAAAACATATTTTATGATCATATTAATATTTCTTAAAATATTTTATAATTAACTTTACTTTTTTAAGCAATAACCATTCTTTAATTTTGTGATAAAAACTTTACTATACAACATATTTTAAAACTTAAATAAAGTTTTTAATTGTATAAAGAGAGGAGAGTGGAGTGTTATGTGTTGCTGCTTTTTGTCAACACAATTTTAATTACAAATTATGTTAATTGAAAAGTATTCAGCTATAAAACATGTTTTATTAAATTCAACTTTTTTTTTTCGTTTAAAAGCTATAAAAACTTTCTAAAGACCATGCTGTTATTTATAATAATTTACACTGTAAGAAAATATATCAGAAGAATTTGCCTTTCTGTAAAAAAAAAAAAACTTTTACACATAAATTAAAAATTTCAAGCTTCAAAAAGGAATCGCAACGTGTTGTACATATTTTTTTTTTTTACAAAAATATTGATTGCAGATTAAAAATTGTGTACCTATATTTTAAAACTGTATAATACGCTGCGATATAATCTTTACTTTTAAAATAATAAATAAATATGAAAATGTTTTGTTTTATTATTATTTTTACATGTGGTAAAAGGGAAAAAGCAAGTAAACAAATGTTTACAAGTAAAGCCTACCGTAAATACATACAGAGGTTAAAATTTTTAACAAAATAAAAAATTTAATTTAACATTTAAATTTTAAAAGCTAGTATTTAAGAGACATTAAAAAAACGCGTACATTAACATAAATTAAAGGGTATGTTTATGTCAAAAAATCTTTTGATGGTTAAAAAAAATGTAAAAAAGAAAGTGGAAATTGAAATAAAGTGACTATAAAAGACCAAATAATTGTAATTTTAATAGGTCTTAATTTTATGTTTTAGTCGCCATTAAGGTTTTTTTTTTTTTCTTTTTTTTTTTCTTTCCCCGAGTACTTTTTTGTGTTATAAATTAAAATTGGATTTCTCTGTATGCTTTTGACAAACTTTAGGATAAAATAAATACATTTACTACGAAATATGTTATACTTATAAATTACAAGTATTTTCATCTCTAGAAATCTTAAAATAATGCAGAAATATAGTGCGTTTAAATCGAGGTCAAATTTATTTTGCCTGCATGGTATAAAACATGTTTAATGAAAGAAAAAAATAACAATAATCACTTCTACTTAATTTAATTAATATTTTATAATCTAGTTGTATGTGTACATTCAACGAAGATAACAAGGAAACTTCTACAGACTTCATGGAACGATGAGACTAAAAACAATGTCCTAAATTCTCAAAAAATTCAGTAAAATTTACATTATTATTACAATAAAGCTGTTGATGAGATATTTATTTTAGAATAAATTTATTTTTTTCACTCTTCTATTCTGAATTCATTGTTCTGTATTTCATGAGAGAAGTTTTTACTATCATATTATTTAAGTATAAAACTATGGTCTAGTTTATGACAATATTTTTATATCTTTTGTTATAAAACATTGTATCTTTTTGTCTATTATTTTTGTCTGTTTTGCCGACCTCTCTCTTGCTTATATAAAGGCAACAATGAGAATTTTATTGTATGCTAATTTATTCAACATATATATATAGAGATTTATATTTAAGGACCTTCTATGCAGATCTGCAACTTTATATATGAGTTATAAATGTGAATTTTGTTGCAATAGAAAGGAGGAAGTTAAGGGAGGGGAAATGTTTTCAAAGTTTTGTTTTGAGTGCTTTAAAATATGTAATACTGCATTCATAATTTTCTATTATTGCAAAAGGAAGTAAAAGTTAGGGTGTTTTTAAAGAGCAGAAAAATATAATAAACTAAAAAGTGCAGTATTATGCAATTATATATATATATATCCATACAACTTGAAATTAATATCTACGCCCACCCTCATTATTTCAATGGTGCCCCATTCTGTGAAACTTTGATCAGTGGTAGTTTACATAATAAGCTTTAAAATAATAATAAATTTGCTACCAATAGACCGGAGAGATGCTGGACCTCTGACCTAACATTGTGAATGTACTTCACTTTACAAGCTTGACCAAAGCTGAAGTGTGCTATTATGTCTACAGTCTTAGACTTATACAAAGATCTACTCATCAAAAAATAAATGTAACCATTTATGCCTGACTAGACTTTGGTTATAATTGGATTCTTTAAAAGATTCAATTATTTTCAACAATGTTCTCTCTCTCTCTCTCTCTCTCTCTTACAGACTTAAAGAAAGTTTTTTTTTTTTTTTTGTAAAACAAAGAAAAAAAATTGTTTATACTTTTAACTTTCATCAATCATTAATTTATTTCATAGTTATCTATGAGAAAGGTTTTATTTTAGTTTGAATTCCATGAATAATTAAAAATATAGGAGTTTAGTAAAAAATGTTACTGTGTTCCTTTATTCTACAGAACATTTTATGCTTGGAAATATAAAAACTTGCATGTTTTATAATTATCAATTATATTTTATATAGAGTTTGAAAGAAAGCAGAAAATAATAATTGAGTTTGTTGAAAGTAGTTTATTAAGTTTGAAATTTTATAGTTTTTTCTGAATAAATTTCTTGATTGACGGTTAACTTACCTGCTTGGCTTGCAGCGAGCGCATTTTGTGACATCAGCATGGAGTTTGTGACGTCAGCATTCAGAGCGGTGTACCAACTTCCACCGCATTCTGAAACAACAGGAAAACCATATTTTGTTAAAAATTATATGCTAATCTTTATAATTTGAAAGTAATAATAATAATAAATAATAATAATAATAATACACGACATTTACGTGTCATGCAGAAAGCTGCAGTTCTTTGCACAGCTAACATCGTGCGCAAAGTTCTTAGTTTGTGATCCCTCTATATGCCACCTGCAGTTTCTAACAGATAATTGGTACTGGATTATTCTCACCTTCACCTTGAATCAAGTAGGATTCCGGTGTTGGTTTGACAGAAGAAAAAAGGAAAGAACTCATAATAATAATAAAACAGTCTTTATAAACCAAACAAGTTTTGGAAACTTTAGCTATTTTTTTGTTTTTATATTTGCTGTAATCTCCGGAAATTGCAATATTTGTAAAATATTTATAATAAAAACATTTCTTTAAAAATATTTTATATTACATAGTTTTTTATTACATACGTTACTTCATAGAAAATAAGTTTCAAAAGTATTGGACATTTCATGTAAAATCTTAAAGTTTATCAAGTAATACCTTACAAATAAAGACAGTAAAGGTAACTTTATCGATAAATCTTTAGGAGAGAAAAAAAAGTACATTAGAAAATCAAATTGAAATAAAAGTTCAGTATATTTTTTCCAAAGTATATTTAAACATTACAAAGTCAAATGTAGTATTAAATTTTTTATTAGTGTACAGTATATACAAATGTATATAATATAATATATATAAGAGAACAATTTGTGAAGTTGATTTCTCTAGGGGATGTCGTGTTTTCGTATGCAAATATTGAGCAAGTGACAACAAGCTATTCTTGACCAGTCAAGAGGGCATATTATTGCCACTTTACCTTACAAGCACATAGTGCTCACAACAACACAAAAAACTACTTTAACAACTGAATGTGACATTACTTCTTTAAACATTTTCATTGTAGATTTATTATGTTAGCTTTTTATCAGTAAGAAAATATATTTAAATTTATTAATTTATTACAATAAAATTATGCAGAATTTTGCTTTGAAATTTAAATTAACTTCATCATTTTTTAAAGTTACACTAAAAAAAAGAGTATATAATAAATAAATAAAAAAGTATACTCAATTCTAATAGCTCTTTTAATATGTTGTTTTTTTGGATCAAAATCCACTTCGATGGTTTTGAAAACCCATAATAGAAGATCAGATTATTTTCAGTGAGTAATGTGAAGAATTATAAAACTTGTTTCTAAAAATTGGTATCATGAACTTCTATTGTATATAAAATGGCCAATAAAGTTTTCTGATTCTTATTTTTGTGACTCGGTTTATCTAAAAACCACACATATGTGTAGTTAAAAAACACACACATAATGTTCTACTTTAGCGATGGAAAATTAAGATTGCTGGTGATAGGACTCAATGGGCCATTTTTAAAACCTTTAAATAAGAACTGTTGGAAATTTGCCTTACTAATGTTAGGAAAGATTTTTAACTACTATTTAAAAAAAAACTTGTGGGAAAAAGGCAAATTTTAATATCAATATATATCTGGATTAATGTTTGTAAAAATTAAATGTTAGATACATTTTTTTTCTTTTTTACATGCTATGGTTAATTAGAAGTGCTTTTTTTATTCTGTAAAAAGTATAAAAAAATGTTTAGTAAAACTCCTTAATTAAATTTATTCTTTCATTTGCATGTAAAAATAGTCATTAATTCTTCATCATTCATTTTATTAATATCTTAATTAAAGAAATAAAATATATTTCTGATTTACTTGCACTTGTTTTTATTTTTGGTGCGATCATCTGTAAAATAATTATTTTTTTGAATTTCAATATTTCAAAGTCTGAAAAACTTATTTTTCAACTCTAATCCCCCGCGCAGTAAGTTTTCAAAAGTGAAATTGCTATGCTATCAAAACGTTGAAGTGTTATGCTACCAAAAACGTAAATGCATTTAATAAAAAAGTTATGACAAATAAATCCTTAAAATAATTACAAATTTGAATATGGAATTTTGTTTGTCATAAAAATAAACGTAAAAATAATATTATTTTTTTTTTAACAGAAAAGAAAAAAAAATGTCAAAAGACAAAATGCAATTCTGTTAGTTTATTCGCAATTTTCCACTTGGAAAAACACAAGAGTCTCTAGACCGCATCAGTCCCAATATTTGTTCAGTAAAAACTTTATTCTACATTATTAAACTTTTTTTTTTCTTTGTCTCTTGTGTAGAGATAGTCAAATATAATTCACAAGATTTTTAATATATCTGTAGAACATGAGTTCTAAAATTTATATAAATTCTAAAAAGCAATAATATTTGTAATAAAGAATTGATACAGTGTGATATTATATAAAAGCATATTTTAAATTAAAATCTATAAGAAATTTGAATAATATGCTATTTTAATAGATATAAACTGAAAATTTTATATTAAAGTAATAAAAATTTACCGATGTTTTTAACGAGTAATTTAAATTCAGTAAATTATATTAGATTGCAGAGTGAAAGAGACAGCAAGAAAGAAAGAGAGAGAGAGAGAGAGAGAGAGAAGAGTTTATCAGAATAATGTTCTACTCATCGTACTATTGAATCTCCGTCATCTATGTAGTTTTTCATCGTTCAATAAGATTCCACTTAGAATATCTATCCCCACTTAACAAACTTGATTATGCAGAAATGAGAGCGGTTTTGACCATTTTATTTATGAACATAAAAAAGTCTCATATATCAAAGATTTTCATCTCTTCAAATTTTCATTTATATTTTTGTATATATGAACTTAAAAATATTGACTCTATATTTTAATTAAAAGAAATTGAAATTTTAATGATTTGTCACTATATATTTTTTTGCTTTATTTAATTTCACTTTCATCTACCATTACTCACACAAATAGTAATGAAAGAAACGGGGTGATTAAACGAACCGGGTTTTATATAATATGTGGTGCTAATGTTGTAAAAAATTATACCCCTCTTTTTCTGTTTAAACAAAAAAAAATGTGTTTATTACCATTTAGTAATCTAAAGAAAAGCCTTCATGTTTTTCAACCTTACAGAGTTTACTATATTGAAGGTTTAAATTTACGCCAATGTAATAAAATAAAGTTTTTACGACTTTTATTTTTTTAACGACTCTTAATTTTATGTTTCTTTATGCTTTTTATTGTGTATTTTTTTGATCGTTTCAAAACTTTAAAATGAAGGGTTTTCGTTATAAAGCTATACATATAAATCTTGTACAAAGTAATTGATTTTCTTTTATAAAATTTTTAATGCCTTTAAATTCAATGTCTATAAGGTCAAAAGAGTAAATTTTTAAAAGATGCATTAAATTTTTAGACTTTCAAATAATATTAAATTTAATTTAGAAAAATAAAAAAGTTTTTAATTGCTTCTATATATAGTATTATTTCTTTCAAATATAATTAACATATTCTAAAATTCAAAACATTATTTTAATTGAATTATATAAAAGACAAATAAAATAAATATATATAACAAAATTTCACTTATATGTACAGTTAGTATGTGTACGAGTGTGGTTAAGGAATTAAATTGCTGGTATAATTGTTGTATGCGGCAATTGTGTGTTAAGGCAGTGTGTGCTATTTTGTAATGAACCTTATTATATCTACGGTGAACTCTAAATGAGGCAAGTTTTCACTTTACCTTAAACTTTGTTACAATTTTCCTTGTAAAATCTTTGCTCTTTTGAAAAAAAAAAAAAAAAAAAAAAAAAGTTACAAAAAGATGTAATTTTTGAAAGAAAAACTGATGCAACATAATTTTGTACGATATTTTTAAAATTATATGAAAATTCATTCTAGCATAAAGATTTCATTATTTCTAAAGCTTATGAACTGATAGGCAACTGCAAAATGCAAAGATTAAAAAAAAAAGTTTTAACAATATGCTTATAAATGTTCATTAAAAATATGTGCTTAGTAATTAGATTTGCTTCTTTGTTTCTATTTCAATAAATCATAAAAAAAAAGTTTACATTTTTTGTTTTATAAAACTACTATGTAATTTATATTAATGTAAAAAAAAAAACTAACGTTAAAACAATAGTTTTAATTGTTATCACGACATTTAGCTATATAACATTTAAATTAACAATACTTTAGTGTAGGTAGCATTGTTGTACATTGTTTCCGTGTTGCGAAATGTTGCAATGAATTGTTCGCACTAAACACCACTTGTGTTGTGCTTTTATACTTCGTTCTTTCACACGCGGAAATCATATTTAAGTCTAGTGTGTTGTTTTGTGTTCCAAAGAGAGTTTCTAGTGCTTGGGAAAGCTATTGTTTTCTTTAAGAAGAAAACTACTATACTTAACAACTTGGAAATCATGTTCTTTGCCCATTTAATTTAGATATTTTTACCCTGTAAGATTCATGTAGCATAGTTTGAGACTATAGGGACTATTTTAAATTCCTTGAGATTTTTTCCCCGTTTATAGGGAATATAATATGGCGCAAATTATTAAATAGCGTAGATTTGTTCTAATAAAACTGTACATCTAGATTTATTTGTTTTCTGGTTTTCATTTTAGTAAAATCATTATTTATAATTTATGATTATGAATATTTAAACTTGCTACAAAATAAATAATTGAAGAATACTTATAAAGTGTTTTAGAAAAAAACAAAAACGGTTTACTGATAAAATTTGCTGGTATTTATAATTTCAATATTATTATTATTTACATGAACATCCTTAAATTATTAACATAATTAAAACAAAATTTTACGTAAAATTTATAAAACACAATTTTCCGCATGGGAGTAAAATCACAATTAGAGAAAATTAGCTTTGTATACAACAAAACAAAATTTGTGTTTTTATGTTGCTATGAAAATTAGCATAGCGATTATTGTTTGAAAGTTTTCATCGTACAAAAATTAACCGAAATATATCGCATCGATGAACATAAAATGTTTTTGTTTTTTGAAGATAATTAGAATGTGTGCTAATTACAGCGTCAAGCGTGCAAATTACTAACAGATACACCTCCCTTGCAATTTGCAACCAAAAGTCACGCCACAATAAGCAAATTAGATTTTGCGGGGGAGAGAGAGAAAGAGAGAGAGAGAGAGAAAAAAAAAGAAAGAATAAAAAAAGGCCCGACCTTTGTAAAATGTTTCACATAATCTGCAATAAATCATCTCTCTCTCTCTCTCTCTCTCTCTCTCTCTCTCTCTCTCTCTCTCTCTCTCTCTCTCTCTCTCTCTCTCTCTCTTAATCTCTCAATCTCTCGTGGCCTCATTCATTAATTTCATTAGTACCATTGATATACTTCAATGACAGGGCAAAATATGTTTATTTTTATTTTTGAAGTTCCTGTTAAGTGCATTCAATTTTAATAACAATAGCTTATATTATAAACAAGCATTCGTTGCTTATCATTTATCATATTTATTTAATATCAAAATTGAATTCGTTATTAATATTGTCTTAAAGGGAAAATTGCTTCTTCTTTTCCAGCCAAAATAGAAAGAAGCTCAAAAGAAACAGTAAACTTAGATGATACTTTTTATTTTATTATTGTTATGATAAAATAAAAGAATAACAGAATATATTTGCCATTAAAAAAAGTTATTTCGAAATTTATATGAAATATCTTTATTGAAAATGTCACAACTACAAACATTTTCTTAAGCATGTTTTGTTTGAATTATTTTTTTCTTTTTGTACTTTTTACAGCTACTAGACCTCATTGCTATTGCTATTATTTGTATGAAGAGATTTTCATTTTCTCTGTTACCCTAAGCTATACTTACGACTTATGAACGCACTGAACTGTACATATAATTTAAGAATTAAATAACAAAATAATTCTTCTCTTTTTTTAAAGCTAAAAATGAGGTGACTTTGATTAAAAGTAGGCGGAAACCCTTTTTATTGTAGAGTGATACCATAATAATAAATATCAATATGTAAAGAAAGATAACTCCAAATTTGTAAGGAGGGGGTACTATGTAAAATGTGACGTACTAATTTTTGAAAATGTTCTCCTAAATGTTAATTTCTTCAATTTTACTATATATACTTTATCTGATAATCATGATTGAAATTTTTATCAGAAGTTGTTAAGATTGACTCCCAGGTAGGAACAAAAAACTACAAGGATATGTAAATACTGTCATCTGGGGTGACTTTGAACACCCAATTATCTCTGCCTTGAAACCTTATATCGGAACATTGAAGTGTTTTACTCCATAGTTCAAATTTGTTTTTGGACATAATGACATATTTTGAAATTTTGAAATGGGTACCTAAATTAGAGATAATTGCGTTTTGAAAGTCCCCCCAGTTGACAGTAAATACTAATTGTACTAGTTCAATTTGAGCATAACAGTTATTCAATAACAACATAATTAATGCAATATTGAATAGCTTTCATCTAATTTACGTGGCATTAATGTTTTTGTTTTACAGTCATAATTATTTATTTATATCAGCAACTTTATGGCATAAATAAAACATAATCTATATAATCTCTTTTACGGTGTAGGGGGTGATTTTTTTTTTAATTTCACAAGAACTTTCATAATATAACATAACCCTTAACAGACTGTACAAAATCTGCTTATTGATTGTACTGTGCTTGAAATGTTTAAAGCCATAGACCATATATAAAAGAATATGTGCTTTTTAATGAATAAACAAAAAATGGGATCTTCAAAACTGATGACAATTTTTACCAGAATACTAATTTAGCCCCACGGCAGAGCGTGAAAATCCTATATAAAGTATGCAATTTGCGTGACTATTCATGTTTCTGGCGTCAGAAACATGCAAAAATCAGTACAAAAATGTTGTGCGGGTTGCATAAATCGAAATTTTCTAATCACTGCTACGAGCTACAGTTGGGTTTTGAGACAAACTAAAGCTATTTATGTAAGTCCCGTCAAGTGTTTTGTGATATAAATTCTTATGTTTTCTTCTGGTCTATTAATTTAAGAAAAAAAAATGATAATACTGCATGCAGATCATAATTTCAACTTACTAAGTAACTTTATATAGGTTTATATTCTTTCTTATAAAATGTGATTTATCATTGTATGTGTTGTAATTTACTAAAAAAAAAAAAAAAAAAAAAAAAAAAAAAAAAGATAAACAATGTAGAGCATACACATCGTGTGGTAAGTGTAATAAATTTTAATTTGTTGATGATGTTGTTGAATTTATAGTCTTTCTTATAAGTAACACTAATAGATAAAAACTACGCTTACAGTTACCACTTTTTTTTGTCTATAGCTTAAAAAAAATTGTCTGGAAATATAATTAACGGTTAGCATACTTAGACTCTTAAATTTACATAAAGTATTCTTTATTATATATATGGTATTACGTATTATAACAATATAGTTTATGTATAAGTATAATAAAGTTTGTAAAAATCAATATTTTATTTTTAAGTTTTTGATTGTATAGACAAGAAAAATAATAATTGTACAAACTTAAGTACTTCAGTAACATATTGTAATGTCTTTATATATTTTGTGCATATAATTTGATAGTAACGACCTCTATAAACACATTAAAGGAAACTTTATCTTTCCTGAATTAATCCCCCCTATAGTTTTTTTTTTTGTTCTATATTATATATATATATTTTTTTATCTTTTATATTTCCTAAACTTGTTTCAAACAGTTTAATGCATGACTTTATTTATTTTCCCATCTGTGTTCCAAACTTACTTTCATATAAGCCCTCGTGCAACAGTTTTCCAACTACATACAATCCCTTATATAATACATGACTGTGCTATGCTGTACCCTTTCAACTTAATATATAAGCTCACTTTATAAAAAGAAAAAAGTCAAACTATTTCATTTTTATTTCATGATATGCGTTAACTTTTTTTGCTTTTAACAACTGAATTAATAATTTAATTAGTATAGTATAATGATTATTTTCATATTGTTTTTTATAATTTTTAATAAAAATGTCACTGATATTTTAGATTTTTTTTTTTCAATATTAAAAGCAAGGAAATATTTAATAGTTTTAATGAAAAAGCACGAAAGTTATATTTATTTAAGTATTTTTCTTTATCAATCGATTTATTATTATTTATTTATTTTGAAAAGATGAGGTACAGTTATTTTAGTTATAAATTAATTTCTATTGGATTATAGACATACAATGCAATGAGATAGAGATTTCAGTTGACGCAAAAGTACATTTAAATACATGTTTATTCATTTTTATGTAAAATGACTGTACGCAGAAGCAATTTCATCTGACTTTTTCGTTGAATTCTTCAATATAATCCACATCACAATGTACGATACGCACAGGGGCATTGAATAATTAATTATCCTACTCTAGAGCACAAATTTTGCTATATTGGAATATCATAATAAATTATGCTGTCAGGCATAAATGTTGCTACATTGATCTAGCATAATTATTACGTATTTATTTTTGTCTGTGCATAATAGTTGTCCTATTTCAGTAGAACTTTTAATTTTAACAGCCTAATTTATTCTATACTGAATAATAATTTTACTGCCTAACATAAATAATAATTAATAATATTATATGTTTATGTTATTTAGCATGATCATTTATGCAGTTATAAAATAGCAAAATTTATGCTACGACATAAAAGTAACTTAAATTACGATAAGATACGAGGCTAATTTGAAGAAGAGAAAATGTACGCAAAGGCAGATCAGATTTTTTACCCAAACTGAAATACAAGATAATTCTATAAAAATATAGGGGGAGACGGGCTCCATGCAAACTTTTTATTATATATATTAAATGGTTTAAGCTTCTTATAAGGCCTCATGGTAATTTCATTTATTATTATTATTATTATTTTTTTGTTCTTCCTTGTCTGAAGATCACAGAAACTCCAAAATGTATCAAAGGCAGTTTTTATTATTCATTTTATATATCCAAAAATGAAAGAGTCAAATTTTGACTTTTATAGATACGATCCTTCTAGCTGCAGCCTTTAAGTAAAATACTGTACAGTGTTTTAATCTTAAGTATTTTTTAATTATTTTTTTAAATATTAATAATTATTGTGACAGTAGAAAACAATTTTTTTTAAAGAACTTGCGCTAGCATTTTTTTTTTTCAGTGTAGAATAGTAAAAGAAGAGATGTAGTGAAGAGATTTATGTTTACAGTAGAGTCCAAAACAAAATTGTGTTTGAAAGGAAACCACTCAAGCCTTACTATCTGCCAACTTCAGTAAAAACAAAACAACATCATCATCTCACTCTCTTTCTCTTCACTGTCTCATATACAAACCAAGATATACGTGGATTACATACAATTGAATTTACCGACGAGGCCTATCATATTTTTGTAAGTACTTCCATTTTCAATAGGATAATAAAATTTTATAACAAAAGAAACATCAATAGTTTTTATACAAACTTTTTTTTTTAAGAGAGGTTGTAATATTTAATAGGAGTCTATGTTATATTGAAGATCGTATAAATTCATGTTTGTTCATTGGAAAAGTACCCAGACTGGACTAGACTCCATTAACGCTTGCTATTTCTATCTCTCTCGCCAATTTTCCACTCCAAAGCGATGTCCAACTGCCACTTTCTGCTCTTCAATGTAAATTTTTTAAATTAAAGTCTGAATGCCATCAGAGTGTGAGAATAAAATATTTCTCTTGAATTTATAAATGAATTTTAAAGTCTGGTATACTCTTAAAGTTGGAATTTTTGTAAATAAAGAAAATATAACACAAGTTCTTTCAAATTAAAGTTTCTACTTATTGTGTTTTTGTTTTAATTTTTTTAGTTCTTTTCTTTTTATACATAAATTAATTAAAAATATTCTATAATCTTTGTATATTATAATTTAGAAATTATTTTGCAAGCACATATATCCCAAGATCTTTCCTTAAAAAAACTAGAATAAGTAAAACTACGTTTGTAGTGTAATTTAATATAATTGTAAATTAAAAAATCATAACGTTAAATTAAAAACATCTTCCTCCTACCTTATGAGAGTAAGTATGCAATGAGAAGTAAAAGTAAGCAATCATGGGAACGTATTCAATCTCATGGTTATAAAGATCTCATTTCTTTCGTTAAAAAAAAACTTATTATTATTATTTCTTAAAAAAGTAGCCTTTTAAAATTCTAGTTGGAGGAGAGTATTACGATTCACATGATACAAAGAAAATAAGCACTTAGACATGAGCCTTCTCTCTCTCTCTCTCTCTCTCTCTCTCTCTCTCTCTCTCTCTCTCTCTCTCTCTCTCTCTCTCTCTCTCTCTCTCTCTCTCTCTGACGTTTAAATAAATTAAAAGAAACCATTTCCGAGGTTGTAAGATATTGAAGAGAAAGAACGCGAGCAAAAGAGAAAGAGAGTGAGAGCCGAGAGTTTGTTACCATGGCAACGAATGGTCAATTGCCTGCAACATGTAGCGCAGTGTTGTACACGTTGACCACACGCAACAATAAGTCACATTCAAGCCAAAATAAACCAATAGGTACTCAATACAAAAGCTAAAGTATAATTTATGTCTATGATATGTCTCAATTAGAAAAAAAAATGTGAAATTTGAATTTAAAAACAGTTTTTCAACACTTCACAGATAGCTATATTTTAAAGTCTTATCTTCATCAACATTGTTTTTTACAAATAATGAATATCAAAAAGTTTTTTTTTAAATATTTAATACCTTTTAAGGACTTTGCTGGTTAATAAATGATAACCGACAAAGTGAGAAAAGTTACAGGTTATTTTTAGGGCACATGGCATTTTTAAAGGAACCGTCCAGACCAAACAACATGCCTTTTTCCCTTATTAAACACAGAAAATGATTTTCAAAAATACAATTATTTGGTCCAAGAACCAAATTTTGACGCCCTAAACGTATAATCAAAATTTTAGCTAGTGCAAGCCGCACCACTTTTTCTATTGAGTATGAAGAATCCTAACTTCAGAAATGTTCACACTTTGTGCATTTTGCCTACTTTACAACTTTTTAGCGCTCTCTTGCGGGGTTACATTTGAGTAATAGTAAAAAATTCTATATGCTTTTGGATGTCCCATTTTGTGTTTAATGAATTAAAAGGGCATGTTGTTAGGCCTATGGACGGTCACTTTAAAAGTAATCACGATATTCTTGGTGGTTGGCTGAGGGAGGGGAGGTATTTAAATTGTTAGCATTTACAACTGCCGTCAAATAAGGGCGTTTTTGACCCCCTCAACTGAATATGGTCAAATTTTCAAGAATTATTTACCCCCTACCTAAAGCTAATAGAACCGTAAGAGCAAAGCAAAAAAAAAAATAATAATAATAAAAATAAAATAAAAGATAGTGCAAGAAACAAGCTTTAATTTTAGTTTCTATGAGCTTTAGTTGGGTAATAAATATCTTTTGAAATTTTGAACAAAATCACCTCGCTTGACGATATCTCTTTTGTTTCTTATATCTTTAAACATTGGATAAAATTAATTGATTTTGTAGGGTTAAAAACAAATAGTATTTTTAAACTATGTAAATCATTACAAAACAAGATTTTAAAATTTCATCACATTATATAAATATACACGTGAAATTGTAATATTTAAAGGCTATAAATGGAGTTCCAGTTAAAATATGTAAAGAAATATAAAACAAAATCAAATGTGATATAATATGCAACAATAACAAAGAAGGGGGTCAACATGGAAAGTTTTAGTTTTCGAATTTTTGAAATTTGAAGCCCACAAAGCTGTTATATGTATATTTTTCCTCCTTTATGGTGATAGGATCTTATAAAATTTCCTTATAGGTAGTTTTTTTATCGTCTTTGATATGTTATTAAAATGGTAGGAGGCTCAACATTTGAAGAGCAGAAATACGATCCTTCTAATGCCACATGCGATGATTCAATGATATATATCCAACTACAAAGTAACTTATCATTACAAATTACTAACGAAATAATATCTCTGAGAATGAACTAAAAACATCAAGATTAATATGAGAAATATATATTCGGACCTGCAAGAAATTAGTTTGATGTATAAACAAGATTTGCTGTTAATCCTTCTTCTTCACGGCGGGTGCGAAGTTGTAAGGCTTAAGAACGATTAAATATCTCACACAAACGTCGGGTCGATGCGAATGCTACACTCCTTATATACTTAAGTCTTAAGTATTTATTTGTCACTTCAAATATCCACAACTTACTTTACTAAACATTTCATGGGTCATCTGAAATTAAACTTATTTAAGTGAAATAGACATCTGGGTACATTTGTGCATTCGAAATTCATCAGGAGAGCTTGATATTTAATAATATTTTAAGTTTCAAATTTCACTTAACTTTATTTATAAATTGAACGATAGGATTTTTTTTAAATTTATCCTCTTTAGTTCCAATATACAATGAGTTATACATAAAAAAAAACTTGAAAAAATCTTTTAACGATAAAAAAAAAAGATAAAAATATGTGGATTGTTTAAAAAAAAAAAAGCCCTTTAAATTCTCGTTTTTTAGAGCTATTTTGAGCAATCTAGAGTAGGTAGGTGATCCGTGACAGTATGAAATTAAAAAAAAAAAAAAAAAAAAAAATCGACAAGAGGCATATTTTTGCACTTTTGAGAGCCGCACAAAAACTTGGTTAAAATTTATGACAATGAAATATTGTTTAAAAGGGTCTGGGACTGAACGGGTTAATTGTAGAGTATGCGATTGACTAATTAAGAATTAAAAATAGCATTTAATTAAATTGTTAAACATATATTTTGGTTTAAATTTCTATTTACTAAACTTTTATAACTTTATTTATAGATAACATCTATTTAAATTGCTAGAAAAATAAGAAGACAAAAAAATGACGCTTTAAATAAAAATAAATGTTTGTATACCATGTCAATAATACTGTATATACGCCAGAGCATTAATATAACATTTACTAAATTCTACAGAACCTGAGGGACTGCTATAGGGTATTTAGCACCCCCCCTCCTTCAAAAAAAAAAAAAAAAAAATTAATAATTTATAAAAAGCTTATAATATGCATGTATTATTTACGTTTTAGTATGTGATACGTATTTTTATACATCACTGATGATTCATTAATTTTTAATTTGCAGTCATTAATAAAAATTTATCACATATATATAAAAATTAAATGCCACAAATATATTCAGTATTTTAATTATAGTATTTTAATAATGACTTCTGTTTCGTTGAATCATAATTACACAATATAGATTGAAATATACAAATAATTTATAATACTTCATTATTATTAGCTTATTTATAGCACGCACATAGAGAGAGAGAGAGAGAGAGAGAGAGAGAGAGAGAGAGAGAGAGAGAGAGAGAGAGAGAGAGAGAGAGAGAGAGAGAGAGAGAGAGAGAGAGAGAGAGAGAGAGAGAGAGAGAGAGAGAGAGAGAGACTTCCATAGGTAACTTTCGAAATTAGTAATCTCTTTATTTCTAGGGTATGTTGTTTTTGTTACATAATAATTTGCATAACAAAATTTAAATTTAATAACCAAATTACCAACTTCAAAATAACCGAAAACTTACAAAAAGTTCACAGTTATCTTATGGTGAAGTGAATTGCAACCTACAACTGTACACATTTTTTTTTTTTTTTTTTTTTTTTTTTTTTTTTTTTTACAAAATTGTTATGCAAAACATTACAATATGTGACTACAAAGTATTAGATCGCTAAGTTTATTGAACAAGTCGTTGGCCTATTTTTACATCTGAAGACCTCATACATTCAAACTTTTTTTAAACAATTACAAAAATATTTAAGTTTACAAATCATTTCTTGAGTCTGAAAAGAATACGTTTCATTTTATCAAAACAAAGAATGATGTTTATTTTTGTAATGAATGCAATTAATTTATGTTTCTGTCTGTTGTCTAAAATTGTAAAGTTTAAAGTTATATAAAATATTAAAATTACGTTTTATCTATCGCAGTAAACAAAAATGTCCCATGTTGTTATTTACTTTTGAGTCTATGTAACCTCTATTCTATATTATATACGTAAATATAAACAGAAGGATACCTGCCTTATATGTATGTCAGTGAACTAACTCTATAAAGCATGGACGGACATATCACTGAATCGTTTCTCATTACTATTTTATTTTTATTCAGAGAGAGTATAATATGTATATTGCTAGCAAAACGTAAGCTACATAGTATAGACATAGAGATAAATTGCCGCGCAGTTTATACGTGAAAACATCCTCATTAAAAATACAGTGATAAACTTTACAAAGCTGAATAAATTTCCTTTTCACAGAGAGAGAACATTTATTTCACAGTTTTCACAGTGAAAAAAAAAAAAAAATCAGTATAAACTCATCAAAAGTTTTACTATAATAACGAATGATATTAAATTATTATTTTTATTCAACTTTTGAACATAAAAATGATAAAAACTTTTGTTTATTTCTACTTAAATATGATTTAAAAGAAAAAAAGAAGAGTTATAAATATAATAATATAAAAACACGGATTTTGAAATCATTAATTTCTCAGATAGCCATTAAAAAGTGTAAATACATAAAAAAAACATTTCTCTACCTCTATTATTTTATTATTTACGTAATTCTAAAAATCATTATAATAAAAAAGAAATAACGTTATGTAATAACAAACGTAATAATACATTTTAGTGTTATTGTCTCATATGATGACGCTGGTTTTTTAGTGTAACCTTTATATTATTGTTATTATAATCCAGAATGGAACAGTGAAATTCCACTAAAACTTTTAGCTTTTACTATCAACGTATATTATATATATAAAAAAAGACATTATTTTAGTTTTATTAAAACAATGATAATGCGAATTATTTCATAAGATGTAAAAATAAATTATTTATACTGCAGTAAATTAATTTTAAATTTAAGTTAAAAGAGAATGCTGGATCTAAATTTTTAGAACAGCTTTTGATAACAGGTTAACTTGTATAATAATACAGGGATAAAAATTAAAACGTTTAAACTATACGTAGAAACAAAAAATTGTCTACGTTTTTATTTTTCATTGTTTCAAGCTTTGAGCATATAGCAAAAAAAAAAATAATAATAATAATAAAAAAAAAGTAAAAAAAATAATAATAATAATAAAAAAAGGAACTTAATAATGGCAAGGATATAAATTCTGTAAATTTCAATAAGTAAATATTTTATGAATAAATAATAATTTTTAATGAGAGACTACAAAAGGTATAATACAAACCCCACTTCAGTGATACATGACGTTCTTTCTGTCATAAGCTCAATATCATTATATTATAAGGTGGTAGAGATTTTATAGTAATTTTATGTAAAAAGTTTTAACGATAGTTCATTCACACACAATTAATATTATTAAATTTATAACTCTTGAAACAACATTATTTACAATAATTAAAAAATATTAACCTGGAACACGTATTGATATATAAATTAATACCCAAAACCTTGTACAATAAAGGCGTGTTTTACCTACATTAGGTAATATTATGAGCCTAAAAATGAGCTAATGATGTGCTTAAAAGTTAAAAAAAAAAAAAAAATCTACATATACTTAAGAATACCACAAGTAGTTTTTTATGACGGGTTACAATGACATTATTTGACATATTAAACCCATAAGGCCACATGTTAATTTTAATAACTATTTGCTCCTTTATTTGAGGGTCACGGGTCATAGGTATATATACCATTGACTTTCAAATGTTATGAAAAGAAGGAGTGTCAACTGTTGAATTTAGTGCCATCTAAATTCAACCTTTAACATTTACTTACAGAATTTTTGACCCTAGAATTAGCTTTTTTTTCTTATGGTCACTTTGTTCATGTATATATTTTTCTGATAGGAAAACAATATTATTCGCAAGTCACTTATTTTTGTACACAATATACGCTGTAAATGTGATAAGTAAAGCATTGACAATACCTACAGTCTCTAACGCATAACGTTTCATCTGACATTATCACATTGTTTTCTTTTTTCAGTGCCATATATTATAAATATTAAACAATATGTATGACACAACATATTTCATTACTATCCGTAACTTTTTATGTGTATGTGTGTACCACCACTGTATTGAGCCAATAAAATTGCCAGTTCTTCGATAACAATAAAATAAATCAAATAAAAATGTTCCATCTACATACGTATGGTTTACAGCAGCAAATGAAAAAAAATTACCGTGATAACTTTCTGTAAAAATGTTTCCAAGTGAAAGAGATGATATTAATATTGTAAATTTATATTATATACACATATACATAGATTTTGTTCTTTGTTATAATATACAACATTTTTAACTCTTTATCATTATATAATATTATTTATAGACTTGTGATATAGCATTATATTAGACGATACATCATTTCATTTTTGTCTTTATTATTAAAACGTATGAATATTCACGTGGCAGGTGCAGCCGACGTATAAAATAAATGAGCAAAAACATAAATAGTTAACTAACCTCTCTTTCTCTGTGCAAGACAAACAACTATTAAAATATCAATAAAATTGTACATGAATTATTATCTTTAGATAAATTATTATAACATAACACAGTATCGTGTATAAACCTCCACACCATATTAATCTTTTTTATTGCTATACAGTTATTGGCTTATAAAATAGCATATCCTCCTCAATTAATCTTTGCATACTACTTATATTCGACACGGTCGCGATCATTTAAATTTATTTCAGCCAGACCGTACCATGATTGTAACTATTATATATATATATATATATATATATATATATATATATATATATATATATATATATATATATATATAATATATATATATATATATGATTATACGTGATCTTCTGACGTCAGTATAACAAAATTAACTAACATTTCTAGAACATAAAAAAGTATGTATTAAGAATATGATATCAATAAGAATCTTAAAATAAACAAAATAATACGAAATTAATTAGCCAACGGGAAATATTTTTAATGGACAAAAGTAATAAAGAAGGAAATTAAAAAAGCAAAATTTGTATGATTTTGATATTTGTTATAACATATATTTTTATATATTGCTTGATTACGCATCAAAGAAATGAAAAATATCCAATCAATGAAAAAGGTTACAATAAAATACGTGATTATATGTTTTTACTTAAGTCTTTCTTTTAACTCAATAATTAAGCTTTTTCTTGACGTAGTTTATTTCAGAGAGAGAGAGAGAGAGAGAGAGTATGTACACTTAAACTTTTTTCTATATATATTTGTAAACACACCTGGAATATTTGCCCTTGGCGTCTATTAGCTATTGCTCGGGTATACTGCTTACATTTTCTGTTCTCTTATATGACTCCTCGGGGTGTTACATTGAGTTGGATATAAGTTCAAGACTCGTTGTCGTCAGAAACTCTATAGACGATTGCTTAATAACTGCAGTAACTCTAGCTTGAGGCAAATTATAACTTCACAGAAATATACGTACGTATTTCTTGTTTTCTTCTAGGTATAAATGAAAACCAATTAACGTTAAAATTTACTATTTATTTTTTGGTTTATAAGTTTTGCGTAGATGTTTCATAACTTTAGGCAATATTTAATTTATTGAAATTAATGTTAAAAGCTTTTGTGTGACAAATTAAATGTTTGAGGTAAAATAGTAAGCTCAATATATTTCTAGAATTAAAATTACTTGAAATAAAATCTTATCAACATTATTATTAACATTTTGATTTTTAATATAAACTTTTAAGTTATTACTTCTTTTCATTTCATATAATTTATGATTTGGTTTTTATACGATTTAAGATACTCATAAAAGTTATTTTTCTTCCCTTTTTTCCAACATTTCCTTAGCTACATATATCATTTTAAAGTAATCTTTAAAGTAAAAATTACAACTTTTATAATTTAATCAACAAGCATCTACTGTCAAATTTTTAAATAATTATACTGTTATATTATAATGTTTTAACAAATCATCTTATCTTAACTTAACTTACAATGTTGAGTTTTTCCCCCCACCCTAAAATCAGGCATCATGGCAAATAAAATAAACATTAGTTATTTGTCAAGTTCAGGAAGACACGCGACACACAAAGCAGATACACTCACGACAAACCGGAAATTGCACTTCCACAATATATCACTGAAAGCACTAAAAGAAATATCACCTAAAGATACACAAAAAACTTAGAATTTCAAATAATGCATCATTCAACGTATAAGCCATCATCTCAGTCATATATAGTCATAGCCAGCCCAGTAAACACTTGGTAACAAATTAAGTGCAGGCTTTCATATGTTAATAAAGTATAAAAGCAAAGTACCCAAAAAACAAAACAAAAAGCACTTGTCCCTTATACGAAAGTGCATGTAAAAATGCACATGCCAAGAGCCGATCCGTGACTGACTCTTGTGTTAAAAATAGACATAAAGGATTTTCAAACAAAAAAAATTAAAAAAAAAAAAAAAAAAAAAAGGACTCGGAAAGTAGTTTTCCTTTTGTGTTTTCTGAGAAGAGATAAGTTAAGTTTGCTTTAATATATATATACTGTAATTTTGTCCGATTTCAAATGCAACTTCTCAAAAAAGATTATTTACGAATTATCAAACATTCATATAATATCGCAAGTACAAATTCATGTATTTTTTTTGTAGTACAAAAAAAGATGTTCATATAAAAAAAAAGTATATTGACGAATTCAGCAATAGAAATGAACTAGAATACATTTTGTGCAATAGTTTATTTGAAATCAGAAATTCTTTCTAATAAAATAAAAATTCAATACAGAAAAGACAGAGAGGGGTGACATTTGATGTTAGCGGAAATCGATAATCGAATCTCGATATTTGTTCTTTACGTAACAGATAAATTTACTGCAGAAAAGACTTTTTTGTGTGTGTAAATAAGACTGCGTGTGTCAATATACAATTGGGAAGCTCTTTTATAAGAGAGATGTTTGGCTTATATCATTCTCAAGAAACTTGCTTTTGTGGCTTTGATTAATGTAATTGAAATAATAAACATGTCAGACTGTTAAGTGAACAACGTTCAATATGTCTTCTGCCAGACATAATTAATTACTGAACGTTTATTTGACTATACTTAACATGAAATTATTGCATGGATCTAAGAAAAACAAATGATAGCGCTCACAGAACATATTATACATACTACATATTGCATAAATATTTTTATAGAAATAAAAATTCTACAAATAATGTTCGTTTTGAATGAACCCATATTTGTAATTTTTATGTTAGCACATTTTTTGTAATATTTATACGAACGACTGCTGTTACCGAAAAGTGAGTCACTTTTATAAATGAATGTTTTCTAGATTTTTGTTATTGCATTTTCAACCTCAACATAGTAAATTAATGAATAAACGTAAAAATTAATTTATTTTTATTTTTACGTGTAAAAAAGTAGGTAACAATAGAATAATTAAAAATTTTAATTTTACACGCCACCAATAAGGCCTGCGTAGAATTAAGATTTCCCTATGTACAGTGTTTTTATATGAAAATTTACTTTATTGCCTTATAGCAAATCTATGCTTTGATATTGAGACTTTAATCAAAGTAATGCTCGATATAAAAAGTGATATTGGTAGAAGGCAATATAATAGTAAAAATGTGTATCACAATATAATGTAGTACATAGGCGAAGTGAATCTAGACATAAGCTTGCCAAAAAGAGTGGAAGTGAAATGGCCTGAGTGCTGACTTATTATTGAATATGGTCGTACTTAAATTCCACAAAGGGTGCGGTACCTCTTTTATGTTAACTTTGCGGTGATCTTGAATGTACAGAGAGAGAGAGAGAGAGAGAGACAGAGACAGAGACAGAGACAGAGACAGAGACAGAGACAGAGACAGAGACAGAGACAGAGACAGAGACAGAGACAGAGACAGAGACAGAGACAGAGATAGAGACAGAGACAGAAACTCTTAATTAATAAACACATTTAATTAACAACTCCATGCAACTATTTTTCTTCATACAGTATAAAAATAATGACATTACATGTAATAAAAAGAGATGAAAAATTGTAGCATCATATTATCAAGATTATTAAGCGCGTGTAGCAAAGTGGCTGTCACGACTTACTTACATAGCCTGCTAGATGATAAGAGAGAGAGAGAGAGAGAGAGAGAGAGAGAGAGAAGAGGAAACTGTCAACATACAATCACATTTTTTATACTGCCAAAAGCAAGACAGCACTGAGAAATTTAACAAGAGTAAAGAAAATTGAAAACATTTATTTATTATTATTATTTTTTTTACTCTTTATATTATAATGAAACTTTTACAGATGATTTGAACCTTTAATATTTTTAGCTTGTTTAATTCAATTGTTATTTTTTTAATGTCTTAATATTATTATATAATTAAATTTGATCATACTTTAAAGTAGTTTTTATTTTCTTTTTGTAATGAATGTAAAATTGGTTGTTACTTAATTGGCAAACGAATCACGTTTGTATATTATAAACAGCTGGGAATAAGCAAAAGATGTTTTATAAACAAAATTCTCTTTCTCTCTCTCTCCAGTTCTTGCTTAAAATAACAAGACGTCAGCTTTAACAAAGACAATCTTATTTTGTTTCATTATGTGAAGAACTTACTTGTTCATTTTTACAGAATTTTCTGTATTTCTATATGATTTCTTGTTTAAATATATTAAAATAAACAATGATATTCTTAAAATTATAATCTTGTTTTACATTTATACGAGTTTATTTCTATATCACATGGCATTATATTAGCGGTGATTGACATTATGCATTAAAAATTTATTTATAGTTATTAAGAAATAGTAATTATCTACAAATATGTCTTGTAAATTTAACCCTTAAAATTTATTTACCAATTATTAGAAAAATAAAGTTTGAAATTTAAATTGAATTGATATGTGACAATGGTAGTGTATTGTGTGAATTATTGCCTTGTTATAACAACTTTTAAAAAAAATGAAATGTATTGTATTGTATGCAAAGCAATGATTTCTATGATGATTAGGAATATTTAGTAAGATAAATGCTACCTCTGGAATACTCATTAAAGTTAGCTTTTAATGGAGCAAGATTTAAATGTCTGCGGTTAGATTTCTTTCTGTTGAGTTTGGTCTTCTATAATCTCGTGCAGTTTTTGTGTGGTTTTAAACAATTTTGTAGTGATAGTACTCTGAAACCACAATTTCTACCTTAGTCACTTTTTTTTTTCTTCTCACGACTACCTTTTTACCCTATGGCTATTCAGTTGCGTAATAAAGGGCTTTGGTGACCGTTCCACCTCCACCCTTTCCTAAACTATCACCAGGAAAGTTAAAGTAAAGTTATAGAGATCTGAATTAATATATACATGCATATTGAAATAATGAATTTGAATTTAACATACGCACTTTGATTTTGATATTCAAAGATAACCACATAATGAATATTTATATGAGTCTAACTGATTGATAGTTAGAATTAATTTAAATCATAAACTTCAGTGAACTGCTACAAGTCAATTAACCTTCTTTCTAGTGTTAATAATTAAATTTTGGTCTCTAAATTATTCTTATTGGCACAAAATATTAAAATTTAATGAGGAATATTTTATTTTTATTATAAATTACTAATTTATATAAAAAAATCTTTATAGTTTTATTACTTTATTACTTTTTTTTTAATTATGGAAAAAAATGTATTTTACATGAACATATTAATGTTTGTAATGTTTTGTTTAAAAAAACTGTTCATGTCACAAACATTGCCTCGAGGTACTTCAAAAATCATTTGGCATTGGTGTTATAAAAATTAAAGAAAAGAGCACCAGTTTTTTTATGATTCAAAAATTACCATATATATATATATATATATATATATATATATATATATATATATATATATATATATATATATATATATATGTGTGTGTGTGTGTGTGTGTGTGTGTGTGTGTGTGTGTGTGTGTGTGTGTGTGTGTGTGTGTGTGTGTGTGTGTGTGTGTGTGTGTGGATACACACACATAATATAAAAAAATTGATAAGTTATAAAAAAAGAAAGGAAAGGACAAAAAAGTGTAATGATGTTCGATGCTCAGAATGTGCTATTTATACACATGCATTTTTCATTTATGATTAATCATACCTACCTATAACAATAAAAAAGGGAGTTAATTTGTAAATTATTATTTAGATTTCACAGCTAATAAAATTAATGAATAAAAGTGTTTTTAAATAAATAAATAATTTGAACTTTAATTTGAACGTAAATTTCAGCTTAAAAATAAAATTAAAGAATTCTTATTCGTTTTTTTCTTTTCTTTTATAAGTTAAATTAAAAAGAGTGTCTTACACAACTTGAGATTTTATTGTTTTATTTTTATTTATTTATTTTGTTAATTAATTAAAAATCTTTAAATAAGGTAAGATTATTGAATTTAAACAAATAAAAGCGAGAGAGAATATTTAACATACAAAATTATAGTATATCAATTTCTTTTTAATTACATTCATTTAAAAATAATAATAATAAAAAAATGTTTGCTATACAGTATTATTTTATTATATAGATATTTTTTATTTGAAATTTCAAATAATTAATCAAGTTTTAAGCTATAATGATTTTTATGACTAATAAATTTTTTGAAATATATGACTATAATATATTTTTTTTTTATTAAAAAAAAAATGTTATTTATTTTTGGACTTTTTTTTACTTCTCATTAAGCAAGACTTCTATTATCAAATTCTATATCTAATTTATGGTGTTACATCATTATAATGAAAATTTTATCAGTAAACAGGATCATACAAAATGGTTAATAATAAACATAAATATCATTAATTTACGTTTTATAATATACCATTATATACATACATTAATACTAAAACTAACACGTTTCAATTATAAATTTTACAATAGAACAAATCTTCTTGTTGTTGTTGTTTTGTGTTTGCGGTAACAAATCCGTCAACTTACAGGAAATTTTAGTTCAGATTAAAATTTAATTTAAATTTTGTTATTATCTCCATATATATATACTGTATGTTAGGTAAAAAGTGGGAATTTATAATGGCATATTCAATGATATTTGTGTCACTTTATACCAAACAGACAGTATATATATATATATATATATATATATATATATATATATATATATATATATATATATATATATATATATATATATATATATATATATATATATATATATATAATATATAATATATATAACATGATATTATACTAAATATAATAGTATAACTGTAAACAATAACAATAATGTCCATTTTGTTATAATATATGAATACCTTATAGTTGAGTTATGGATTAGAAAAGTATACATTGAAACCATGTTCTAACTAATTAATGTTCATTGAAAGGAAATTAATTAATGTTTATTTTGCGCAGAAAATATTGTTTCAAGTTATCTTGAAATGAAAACATATTAGTGTTTATATTATTGCATGTAATGAAATATTTTTCAATGGCTTGTTTCTGTCACAATGCAAACAAGATTTATTTTTACAAATTGGATCGTCTTATTATTATTATTACTTATTATAATATTTTCCCCCATAACAGTTGACAACTTTTCATTTGAAGTACATATCATTGGCAAGGAGCATAAAGTTTATCACTATAATGGTAAGGTTCAATTTTATTTGTATGTTAATTTTGACTTGGTATTGGACTTATTATGTGAAATTGAGTTGTTGATTTTAATTTAAATTGTCCACTTCAAAGCTTTGAAACACGTCAAATCATGTACATTACTTGAGAGTAAAATAGTGTAACTCCAAAAGTATGGATGTAAATGAGCGCTAGTGGAAAAAAGATGAAAATAGCATGCAAAGCCAACTCCATTGGGTAAAATTAAAAAAAATAATTAGGTGCTTCTTTTTTTTTTTTTCTTTTTTTTTTTTGTTCTAAGAAGAATATCACGCTATTGTGATCAATGTATTAAATATTCAATACTATGCAACTTTTTGTATATTTAATTATTTGGATCCAATTTGGGGCATGAAAATTAAAAATTAATTTTACATTACAGTTTGATTCCTAACACTCACTAATTAAAACAATACTTGTACAATGTGACGATATAAATATTGTGTTTATTGTCAAACAAAATTATAATATTTTGCAACATGTTTTGATAATCTTTACCACAACGTTATATTACTGTAAACTAATTAGTAGCAGATGAAAATCATGCCCTACATTTTCTAATCATGTATGATTATTTATAACAATGTTGGTGAATATAAAAGGTTACCGAGACTTGTAAAATAGTATTATTATGAAACATTTATTATTATATATGGTGCATAAATGCATTGTGCATGTTAGTGGAATGAATACAATGTTAATTATGATTTATAAACAAAATTCAGATACTTTGCAGTAAAACATTACATTTTGATTAATTATTTATACTTTTTTACCTTCTATTTTTATTCATATTAAATGTAAATTAAAAATTAACACTAAAAAAATGAGAAAATATGCGTAAAATGGAAACGATAGAAAAAAGTACAAACAAATTGCAACGCAATGACAACTTAGATTACACGAACAAAAATATAAACGTAAAAACTATGCTAGCTCTTTTTCTTTCTACAATTATTAATCAATATATTATAATTTATGTTATATAATACCTAGTAACTATATAAAATAGCATAAATATTGTATATTAGTAATAATAAACTTTATCAAGGCGCATATATATTGCATAGTATTATTATTAATGCAGTTCCAATTTACAATTAGCAACATAATTTATGCTATAGGATAGGTGATATAAATGCAGCATAAATTATGTAACTTATTCTTTCCATGTAGGCGAACACCAGACTTCCAAATTTGTAACAAAAAATTGCATTTTTAGATAAATTCTCCCCTAAAAAATTATAAGCTTGGTTTTGTAAAAAAAAAAATAAAAATAAAAATGCTCCGTACTACTATACTCCCTCTCACAAACTCTTACTCTCTCTTCTCCCTTTTATCTTTTTTACATCATAATGATGTACCTAAATTCGTCATTCTGGATTAAAGTGATGAAGTTTGAGGTTACAAAGTTTCTTATAACATAAAGGTCCAGCTATAAAGGACCATGACAACCCCTAGCGGCCATTGTGAGACAATTTACAACCCTAAACTCACACATTATATCATTATCATCATCATCACCTGTTTCAAACCATGAAAACAAGGTGACAAAACGACATGCCAAACAATTTTCCTCAAAATACTTTAAAGTTACAAGAAAATTTGTTGAAAAGCTACAGAGTTTTTTTTTCTCTATAAAGTAAATTAATGGAAAACTTAATTAATTTTCTTGTAATTGGTTTGCAACTTGTGTATTAGATAATAAAAAAACTTTCATGGTGTGTTTTATAACTGATAAAAAAAACTGTTCTTGAAATATTGATCAGGAAGTGTAGACAGGTTTTGTGTTTAAATTAATGCTTTTTTTAACGCTTAAGGGATACACATTTTTATTGTTTATACAATTATTATTATTTTAAACCTATTTTCAGGGACCGGAACCGCATCCAATTTTTGCGGTTCTTACCGTGGTTCCTATACAGCCGGCTCGTAAGAACCGATTATTGGGAACCGGTTCTCGGTATCGGTTCTTAAGAACTGGTTCTTGGTAGTTCTGAGAAAGGGTTTCAGTTTTAATTCCTACTTTGGCCAATGTGCATATCACTCAAAATATTCAATACCGTAATTCTGAACCCTTATCGCGTAATGGTCGCAGCACCCCAGCTCCCGCACTTATGTGGGACATTATTTTCAGTCGTGTATATTTTTCAAAAATTGCACAACACTGATCCTAAACCTCCTTTGTTAGGTTTATGCAGCGCCCCACACTTCCGTGACTTCTTTTTTTCGTTTTGCATATTATTAAAAAATAATAATAAAAAAAAAATTACCCCTATGTAAGATTTGTGCAGGGCCCTAACCCCCACACTACTTAGCAACATTTTATTTTCCGTCGTGCATATCACTCAAATTTTAATAGAACGTATTATTTTTGCGCTTCGTTGTAAGTTTTGCAAAATAGAGCAACGGAACTTAAAAAAAGAAGAACCGGATCCGGTTCCTAATTATTATTATTATTATTTTTTTTTTTTACTGGCATTTTAATCAGTTCAAGTTTTATTTTTTTACCTATTTTCCCTGCAAAAAGAATAAAACATGTTCTAATTAGATTATTTTTTAAATAAATGAAGATGTCAAAATGCGTCAAAAAATATGTAACAAATGAAGTTTGAAATACGTGACGTGACTAAAGATGATCCTCATATCATGTAAAATTCAAATTGACGAGTTCTAAATTCATGTATATAGCCGCTATACTAAAAAAAAAAAAAAAAAAAAAAAAAAAAAAAAAAAAAAAAAAAAAAAACTACCTTATCTTTAATAATGCATGGATTTACTTGGATTGTTTTATATAATGTATATTATATATATATATATATATATATATATATATATATATATATATATATATATATATATATATATATATATATATATATATATAAATATATATATATATATATATATATAATAAACTAAACATATAATATACATATATACCAAGCTCATCCGTTATTCAGATATGGATATAATTTAACTATGAATTTTTAAACCAATATAAATCGATTTTCATTTAAAAATACATTTTTTTTTATATACAATAATTTATATTAATCTTTCATAAATATATTTTCTCTCCATTATTTATTATTATAATCAATAAAAGTAATAAATAAAACTAATAGCTCTCAATGAATGTTAAATTACATTGAATAATGATAATTTATTTTTTGGACAATGATTTATGTCTATTTTGGGAATTTCATTTTATAGCTGGCAATGAGATGGTTTTACTGTCCACAAAATGGTTGAAAGTGCCCTAAGGAGTAAGTTAATCTCTGTCAGGAATAAAGCTAAATTCAAATTGAAAGTCTTCTGTCTACTTTATTTGTCATTTTATTAAAAATAAATTAAGTGATTTGTATTAAGATTGTATATAACATAAAAAAAATTGCATTGATTTACAGAAAACAATTAGTTAGGTCATTTTGTCAGTATATTTAAATATAATTTCGTAACAAGGAAAGAATTTGCGCTGAAATTACATTGTAAAACGTAACTTTAACAATTTGACACTGATGAACTTTATAAAAATGTTAATTGTACCAGAATATGGAACAAATCTTTTTGTTACCCATATTGTGCAAAAAATTTAAACAAATTAATAAATAAAAAAAACTGAAAATTAAGACACAAATTTACTAAAACTTTTTAAAAACTGAATGGAAAAGTTAAGAATACTACTGCTTTATCATAAGTTATTCAAAAATAAAATAAATGATTTTATATGTCGAAAATCTTGATCTTTTCCCCCTCATTCTAATTTGTAACAAATTTAATTTTTAAGCTATGGAGTTTCAATAAAAAAAAGCAAATGATTTATTATTCTGCTCCTTATTCTAAGAAATTTATATGCCTTATGTATACAAATCAATATACCTTGAACAATAAAGTTAAAATTTATTACAAAATAGCTCTTTGAATTTAATTTAGCCAATTTTATACATTAACATAATTAAATTAGTAGTGTCTTTTTGAAAAAGTTAAAAAGTAAAGAATTGAATTTATTTACCAATGGATTAAAACGAAACAAGAATTTTCAATCAATGTAAGTTGTCTTTTATTCTAATCAATTTCCATCGGTACGACGTTTTTCTTTTTTCTTTTTCTTTTCTGAATAGAAAACAGTTTGGGGAATCCCCTGAGAGAGACAGAGAGCAAGAGAGAGAGAGAGAGAGAGAGAGAGAGAGAGAGAGAGAGAGAGAGAGAGAGAGAGAGAGAGAGATAGTCGAATGATGGATGATGCTTACTGTGACACTCTCATTTGTTCATTCGATTAACGCACTGCATCAGCAAAACTAATAATTAATGTACTACACATACATTAAATAAAAACTAAATATTACAAAGAGCTATAATATAATTAATGATAAATAAATACAAAAACACTGACCACAATATTCATTATAATATTATTGATATTATTATACATTTATTTTATATATTTGTTTAGTATCAATAAAAACATTCTTAATTTAATTAATTTACATATTTATTTTTATTATTAACGTTAATAACGTTGCATTTTTCATGTTTTATAACAATTTTTATAATTGAACTTTTCTAAAAAGGTCATAGTGCAACAGTTTTTCATTTTTTCTAAAGTTTTTACAGCATTTCCTCGCCCCCTCTCACTTTTCCTTTTTTTATGTAGTGGAGCAGATGCTTTTCTTTTAATTAATTTTTTGTTTACTTTCGTTTCTTGATTGTGAATTTAATTTATAAATAAAGTACGAAGAGATTGTTATCGTTAAAAAATATCTAAATGTTAGGTATTTAAATTAATATATATATATAAAAAATGTAAAAATATTTCTACGCTGTGATACTTTTATTGTGAATCTTTATTATATTGGATTTAAAATCATTAGAAACATAGGTATAAAGTAGATGTGTAAACCTTTTATACTTAAAAAAAAAAAAAAAAAAAAAAAAAAAAAAAAAAGGATTTGATTATAATTATGCAGAAAACTAGAAAATTAAATTAAAATATTTATACTCACTGTTCTTTTTTTTTTTTTTTTTTTTTTTTTTTCTTCCGCTTCTTTTGACATATCTTATCCAATCATAACAAAGCGCAAAAACATAAGATTTAGACGACGTGAGTTTTCATTATTTTCATTATTCAGACTCTAAAAACGTTGGAATTATTATCAAATGTATGCATTTTTTTATCAATATTTATTTTTCTGTTAAAATAATAAAAAAAAAAGTAATATAAAAATAGTAAAAAAAAAGAGGGTAATAATAATAAAAAAAGCAGAGAAAAAATACAACTCGTACTGTATTATTTTATTAAAAGATTTGTTTTTCTGTAACTCTCTCATAAAGGTTTATTTGACATATGAGTGATTGTTGGAAATTGAAAAATAAAGTTTGCGAGCGACAAATGACAGAGAGCGTGACATAATAATTGGCTGTCTGTTTGAATGGTAACATTTGATTTCAAAAAAATATTGTGTGCGTGCAGAAATACAAAGCATGTTTTTTTTTTCAAAGAAAATCAGTCGCGAGGTACATTTTTGTTCAATAACATTCGTGAATATATTTTATATCAATTTTTATATGTATGTACAATATAACATACATAATAAATATACCTTTGATGATTTGTTCAATGTAATTCAATCGTATATGCACAGTTACAGTACGCATTTCATTGTGTCCATCAAGGTTTATTAACAGAATGTAAGTATTAAAATTATAAAGAATAAGTGACTCATTACTCCCTGTATTATACAAACACAGAGAGATAGAATTTTCTTTGGGAAACTTTCCACGGTTATCCTTACATTAATAAAAAAGCAGAATTTTATTTAAAAAAAAAAAGCAGTTAAAATGAAAATTGTAATTTTTGGGGGCAATATATTAAATTTATACATAGTTAAACGTATATAAATAAACTTCATATGCGATAGCTTATAACATGGATAAATATAAATAACGTTATTATATAAACATTTACTTTAAATATTTATTTCATAAATGAATATATTTTAACATCATAAAAGTAATTTTCATTATATTTATTGATACAAAATATTGTTAATTGATAAACTAAAGCTAGCATGTTTACCATACAAAGTTATATGCAAAATATTATTTTGTCATTTTGTAACTTTATTTATTTTAGAATATTTTAATGCAACATGTTAAAAATCTACGATGCAAGGAAATATTGCAATACTTGCTGTTAAATATAAATACAGAAAAATAGCATAAAAATACAATTATGAAGCCTTGTTCACAATTGAATTTTTTAACGTAAGTAAAAATGTTAATTACTTCAACCAGTTTGATTGTTAAGTAAAATATTTACGTAAGTATTAAACCATAGTTGTTTCTTAAGTGGAATTTTCATATATTATATAAAAAATCAGTTTAATTGTGAACACCAATTTTCTTAAGTGGGAATAATTAGCATTTTCACTTAGAAGAGCCAACTTCAACACGAGTTTTCTTTCTTTTTTTTTTTTCTTTTTCTTTTTTTTTTAAACAATCTTTTAAAACATTTACCCAAAATTGCATATCATAACAGAAACCAAAGTTAAAATGTTATTCTTTTCAAACTCTTAACCTATACTGTATAAACTGACAATGTAATACAATATCACGAAAAAAAAGCCTTTTTTATTTTTTTATTTTACTTAAAGTTTGTTAAATTTGTTGAGGCTAGAAAGTATTTTATAGTAATTCAGTTTGTAAACAAACTTTTTCACTTGCTAAAAGATAACAACACAATTTGAAAAGACACATGGCTTGGAAAGTAGATTATTCTTTGTGTGAAAATTCAATAGAAGTTCAATTATATTACCTTTATAATTTAAACTTATCTTGGGGTATACCGCAGTGCATGTTCTTAATTTCACTTTCAACTCTTATACTATAATTATACCTTTACCACTAAACTAATTTAACTTAAAACTTGTAAAACTTAAATCACTCCATCAATAACAAAGAAAAAAAGAAAAGTTAAAAAAAAGGTTAATCTTTATCTGATACTTTAAGACACGTATTTTTTAATTGATTTTTACTTCTTATAATTTAAAATAATTTTTTACATTTTAATATTTTTTTATTTGAAGTTTTATAAATACCTTAATGCGCATGATAAAGTTTATTCAAACTTTTTTAATTGTTGCTTTATATAAGAGTTTTACTTTATTGAAAAATATTTGCAAATTAACTCCCCCCCCCCCAAATAAATTCGATCCTGTCATGAATATGAAAAAAAAATATATCTAATAAAAAGCTAAATAATTTTATTTAATGAAGGAATCGTTTAGTACATAATAGTGATTACAAAAAAAAAAGTGTATACAGTTAATAATAATAATGGGCTTACACAACAGCTAAAAGAAATGAAAAAATCCTGTTAGTATTTCTCTTTAAATATAATTCTTTTAAATCAATTTTTAGTAATAATTATCCTACTAAAACCTTAAAAAATGAAAGAAAAAAATATTATAAAAAGCTAATAAAGTCATTAAACATTTATCAACCATTCAACCATTAAATTTTGAGTTTATATTGCTGAAAGCGATTGATATCGCCTGCGGAGTGTTTTTAAAACTAATGCTTTACAAAATAAACAAAAGTGCGATAATTTCTCTGGCCAAAATGTGTGCTCATTCATTCTTTTTATTCCTTGGTGTATAGTATAAATTTCACCATTTACGATAGACATATTTCAATATTTAAATTCTTAAATCTCTACAATTAAATTTTCTGCAAAAACTGCAGTTTTTTGTTATTTTAATATTAAAGCAGAATGCTGACTTCAACTGATTTGAAAAAGTACGTGTAAAATTTGCCAAGAAATAAAAAAATTTCCAATGCATAAAAAGTACTTCAAATAACAATGTGACTATATGTAAATGCTATCACAAGTTTTGTAGAACAAATGTTTTTATATTTGGCAATAGAACAGCTCCAAAGGCCAGAAAAAAATACAATAAAAATATTGTAAGTTTACAAAGAATATTTAAAATCTGTAAACGCTTTGTAGTTTAGTCTTTTCTTGATGTTATACATGAAAAAATAACGAATATAAAAAAGGATGTGTCTAAACTTTTTTTTTCAAACATTATTTGAACAATAAAAGAGTTTATTTTTTAAACATAAAACATTTAACCCTTTATTTTTGTTAGATCTCGTGTTTCTGTTACTATTATTATTTTTTATGAAATCAAAAAATATCATAAAGTTACCATTAATATTTAAGTACTTTATTATATACATGTAAAAAAACTATTGTAAGTAATACTTTATGTACAGTAAAAAAATTACTTTCTTTTTTTCACCTTTTCGTCATATTAAAAGCAGTCTAAAGAAAAAAAATGTTCTGAAGAAAAAGTTAATCAGGTACATTGCGGGAATTAACTAAAAAATTGTAAAGAAAGAACATTTTGAAATTTTGCACGGTGATACATTAGGATATGATATCTTCAAAAATGTAAAAGAATTGGGGGGTCAGTTTTAGTCCCATAAGAGCCCATATTAATTTCAATAGTTATTTTCTCTCTTATCTGATGGTCACGGGTTCTAAAAATTTATCATAGAAAGCTGTTACAATTAACTTTCAAATGGCATCATTAAGTTTGGAATTTATTTTTTATTTTTAAAAAAAGCAATCTAAATACAACCCTTAATCTAACTATAGATAGATTCATGACCAAAACTAGTAATTGCGGATATTATTAAGTCAAAATTGAGTAAATATGTTATACATTTGTTAATTATAGTAACTTTATTACAAAAAAAAAATAAAATTAGTTAAGAATTCAACCTTCTCAATAAATTGGTACCGCAAAAACATTTGCAGCTTTGTTTTTATTACTAATAACGATTATATTGTTACATGCAGTAGATATTCATTAGACTTTTGCTAACAATATATCATAAAAGTTAAATTTGTCGCCACTTACAGTGAAATATGCTCTCATAAATACAATATCTACGCACATACAAAAAAAAAATAATAAATTACTTATACAGTGTTGTTATATTTTTGTGCTTTAAATTACATAATACTCTATATTTGCGATCAATACATTAAATAAATGTAAAAGACATTATACGCATTTAGCGTGGCAAAAAAAAAAAAAAAAAAAAAAAAATGAGCTTAACGTGGTCCCTTTTTATATTAAAAAAAATATTGAGTAGGTTTGTAAAAATACAGTATTATGTATCATTCTCACTTTTTAAACCACTAATAATTTTATTTACAATGCGAAAATAACAGAATCCTACTTTTTTATGTTTTTTATTACCTTTAAACTTTCTATAGACAAATAAAAGTTTTGATATTTGCTCTAAAATTACAACTATATTTCTTTCCCGTCCATTTTTATTTACAATCGATTTGTACGAATTGAAGAAAATCCTTTAGTAAGCAAGTTTGAACTACAGAAAATCGAACTTTTTTGTAATTTGCCTTAAAGCCATAGAACATATAAAACAACATGTGCTTTTTAAAGAACAAACACGAAATTATATCTTTAAAACTGATGACAATTTTTGCCAGAATGTTAATGTAGCCCCACGAGAGAGCATGAAAATACTGTAAAGTATGCAATTTGAGTGACTATTCATGTTTCTGACGTCAGAAGCATGCAAAAATTAGTAAAAAAAAAAAAAAAATGTTGTGCGGGTGGCATAAATCGAAATTTTCTGATCACTGCTACAAGTTCTATCAAGTATTTTGTGATATAAAGGCTTGTTTTCTTTTGGTCTATTCCTTAAACATTGAAATAAAAATTTAGAACTCAATTATTGTTTATTTTGTAAAACAATTGTTAAGCTTTACCAAAGTCCAACAAAACGTCACAAAGTATTATTTTTTTCCTTGATAACTTTTAGAGTTATGAGAAACTTCTTCTATATATTATATACCTAACTTGATGCACTAAATTGAAAAGAGAACATTATTAAGGTTTCAAAATTGATGTCTTTTGGATCAAAAACTTAATTAAATTTTACCCTTTAGAAAAGACTTTGATATATGATTTAACTATAAAGTTTCTATAATAGTTTTACTCTTAATATTTTATAGGGATTCATTATCGTCATTTTGCTACAATTTTACTTAAAATAATCAAAAATTGTTGAAGGGGAAAAATATATAATCAATGTAATTACTTATTTTTTGAAAAATTATTTTCTTTTCTCAATAATATTGTTAGAAGAAGTTTTAACAAATATTCTAGTCATAAATTTGTTATAATATGTGAAAGACGTTAAAAGTTTAGGATCAAATGGTGTAATAACCGAAATGAAAATTGCTAGTTTAAATTAAATTCAGGAGAGGAAAAAAAAGAAGAAAAAAAAAAGTACGGTCATTGTACTAGTTATCAGCAGTTGTATTTTTTTTTTTCACTTGTTTTAGGGTTTTAAAATTTTAAAACCAAAGAGATTCTTAAGCAATCCTTTTTGTGTAAAAATTTCAAAACTCTCAAATGACTGGAACGTATTATAAAAAAGCAGCATACACCTGCCGATAATTGCGGCAAGCATGCCGAGAACTAGTACAATTACCATACTTTATAATGATATTTCAGATTGTCTACACAAAATTTAGTAATTCTACTTTATAAACCATGGATAAGTAAAAATTATTGTACTGAAACAAAATGCTAATGAGATGTAATTAAACAAATTAATTCATTGTAAAATAATCTTACTTACAGTATTTTTTTTTTTAAACACAATATAAATATTTAAAAAGTAGAAGTTATATTCATATTATGGCAACACTGCATTTTAAGCCTACAGCAATGAATGTTAGCGGATTTAAGCTGCACGTTTTTTGTAAAAGTTATCACATGTCAGGGAACTGGGGTGCTATCTACACTTACTTAGAGGTGGGTTAAATGGAGCAGATAAAACTTAGTGAGAGAGTAAGCGTATTTTACACTTTTCTAACATTTTATAACGTTAAAAGAATTTACATCGTTTACTTACATTACAAAATTATCTTACAAAAAAAGTAAAAGAGAGCAAAAAAAAAAAAAAAAAGATAAAAATTACAAGACAAGATTGAAAAGTACTTTTACTTAAAAACTCAAGAGTTATTTACTCGTTGTGATTTGCATCTTCTTTAAAACTTTTACTAATAAACTTATAAAAGAAATTTTATCTATTCAAATTATTATTTTAAATAGAGAACAAAAGTTGACTGACGATGTCATGAAGTGCTCTCCAAAAATCAATGATGTCAATAAAAAAAAAGCGAGAATTGAAAATTACACTATGATGGTGTTCAAAAGGAAATAAATTTTATTTCGCTTAGTTTATGTTGGTAGAAAAAAAAAAAAAAAAAAAAAAAAAAAAAAAAAAAAAAAACGTTGAAGTGCTTTATAGAAATGTACACTCAAATACAATGGAAAAATTATATTTTCATTTAATGTTTCAAGATTGATACAATTAGCTACAGTAAAGTGCTCTTTGTTGAAGACTTTTTTTTTTATTTAATCCAATCTTTTCAATCCGTTAACCTTTTCTTTTCTCTCTTTTTATGGGATTTTTCTTAATATAATATATAATTTACAATGCTAGTAGCATATTCGTACCCAAAAATTATTTCTTTTTTATGATAATGAATCTACTTATCAAATATTAATATACCGTCTGTGTATGTCATGTCAAGCTGTTTCATTTCTACTTGTCGCAGAGATGTAACACGTTTGCAAAATTATGTTAACAACTGTATTATATGGAAATCTTATTAAACATCTTGGCGTAATACAAGTGATTTTATTCATTTTTCAAAGCTTGTGTCGCAGTGGTGTATATGTGCTGATTTGACGTGTGAGAGATCACGAGTCTGCTTCTTTCGTCAGTGAGTATACCATGGTCTTTCTCAAAGGCCGTTATATTCACTGGAAGACCACTCGTGTTTTGGGTAAGGGAGTTTGTTACTGGCCTAAAACTGTTGAAAAGGTGTTAAGGCTTAACAGAGGTTCGTTCTGATAGTAGTGGCAGTGGCCCATGCTAATTCAGAGGTATCTCGGGACGGTTCATCAATACACTTCATCTCATTCATTTCTATTAAAATACATGTTGAGATATATTCTGTTGAGTGGTATATAACTTCATAATTTTTAATATATAAAAATTTTAAAGCTCATAAATCTTTATAGATAAAACAAACAAATAAATTAAAAACTTATAAATAATTATATGATGTTGACGTGGTAGTTCTTATTTCTAATTTGTTCCTTTGTTTTGCGTGTTTACGATAGATAATTCAACTGATGAGTTTAGCCCCTTGTGATTCACAAAGCGCTTCATTAGAACTAGCTGAAGGCGAGCAAACTGCTCGTCTTGTTGATTGACCTTTGCTCTGGGGAAAAAAAACATGTGAGTGAAGTTGCTCCTTTTTGCTTTATTTTTGTACAAAAACATCTCAATTTTATTTAACAAAATCTTAAAGATAAAACACACAGAAATTTTGGGGAAAACTTTTATAGTACACAATCTAACTTAATTACATAATTAACTCTTTAAAACGTTAAAATTTTCAAAATTTGTAAATCATGATTATTTTTATTTTATTACGGTGTATACCTACATTATGATTCATTATCTTTCATTGTATCGTATTTTTTAATAATTTTTTGGATTAAAGTCATAGAAATCTCTATAACACATTAAAATATCATAGAGGTATCATTAAAACATGAGAGAATATAAGTATTGTTTTAAAATATTTTTATTCTGAAATTTTAAAATAAAATATAAGTACATACCTACTATTTATAACTTTTTCAACATTGACATGGTTCGTACATTTACAGAAACTTCAAAAAAAAAAAAAAAAAAAAAAAAAAAAAAAAAAAAAAAAAAAAAAAAAAAAAAAAGGTCTCATATATGAGTGAATATATATTTTTATTGCAATCATAAGATTTTATTTAAATAGCAAAGCGACTGAAGTTTTTTTTCCCCAATGAATAAAATATTATATTGCACAATAAAAAAGGTGATAATATCACTCTATACATAAATATAGAAAATATATTTTAAATAGACAATATTTATATAGTTTTTTTGTATAATAACAAACTTTAATTAAGTGCAAATAGTATTAATTGCTCTTTTTATATATAAACCTATATAGGTAACTGGTCTGATATTAATTAGTTTTTAATTAGTTTGAATTGTATATATATTTATTTTCATTATTACATTTTATTGTTAATTAATATAAAGAGTCAACAAAAAGAATCGAAACTTTTTTTTTTATCAAACTGGAGTCAAATAATCATTGTATAACCTTTTACAACGATTGCGAGTAAATAAAAATAAATTAAATTAATTTTGTGATTCAATCAATAAATTGTTATTTATTGAATTTTTAAATTTCAAAGAAAAAAAGTATAAAAGTTTTGTAAAACATTCAGTTAATTAGATGTAATGAAAGGAAACGGGAACTTTGAACTGTTTTTGTGAACCATACACACATACTACTTTACTATTATGAAATAACAATATGAAAGTTAATCATTGTGAATTTAATTCCAATTGATTGATTGTATTGATTTTGAAAAGAAAAATGATAATAATAAAATTTACTCTGTTACTTCTGCTTTATACTTTTTCATTGAGTCATAATATAATTTAAGTTAGTTTACATATGATTTCATTTTTTATATTATAGATTTTATGCATGAAAAAAATCAAGCATAAAAAAGTATCCAAAACTCATTCTTATAGAAAAATTCACGATTTCAATTCCCTTTGGATATTATATTTTTGTTGTTAACAGTAGATTAGTTAACATATTTTTTAACAATAAAAAGCTACAAAATGAATGTGTAGGATTTGTTTGAGTGGCAATAAGTTTTGTTCATTTATGTTACTTAATATAATATAGAGTGTACTATATTTTAATAATAATAATAAACTTTATTAAGGCGTTGTGAGGGCTTGACAGCCCTATTTTACAAAACCTTGACCAGATATTTAATTTATACAGATGATAGGCTTATTAACAAACGATAATATAATTTTTAAAGGCTACATTATTACAACAACAACACAAATCAGCACAGTTACACCACACAATAAATTGAACTTACATATATATTTTGCAACTATTATCGTTAATAATAAATACTAAAAACGTCAATTTCATAATATTATTCACATTGTTATTTTTAAATAACTGCAATATAATTTCTAAATTATATAATAAGTATTCACTCAAATACACTCAAAATAAGAGATTTTACGATGTCAAATATTTTTATTTCAGCATAATGTATCTCATGCTCGAAACAAGTATTATATAAAACAAATTCAACATTTCAACTAGACATTAGAAATAGTTGTCAAACATACGAATAAAAATGTATCAAGAATTCTTGATAAAAAAAATCACATGTTTTGCTTCTATATAATATACTTCCGAATCAGATTCGCGACAGGTGAGACGGATAACACGACACCTGAGATGGTGAGTCTTTTAAATCGATATACATACGCCTGATGAGAGTGTCCGAATGAAATTATGCGCCGTCTCATCTCATTCGGAAATCAACTTCTTACACAAGCAAAACACGTAAAATTTTCCTCAAATCAAGCATTTTTTATACATTTATATACGCAGAAATACATAAAAAACGATTTTCAACTATATAAAAATACTTTAGGAAATTTATTTCTCAAATCATAAGTAAAAATTAAATCAACGTTTTAACTTTAATATCGAGGAAATATATCGTCAGCTGACGTCTTGAAAGGTCAAATTTTGTGTATATATTTTACAATACCAACTATAGAGAAGATCTTGATCGATACATAACAAACGAACGTTAAGGATTGATTGAAGGCACGTGACTTGCAGTCAGCTGATGATGAATGCAGGTCACAACCTCAGGAATACACGTGACATTCCTGACTTTTAACAACGACGAGACGAAAACTAGGAATTTCCAATACATTACAAAGCAGCATAGCACAAAGAAATTTCTTAGCAGCTTAATATTATAATGCATAATGCAGCTAGTACAAGAATCTATATACATAAATTTTATTGTTTCAACGTATTATATTATAGAATACAGGTTACAGATAAATATTATAAACAGTTATGGCTCATTCTTATTGCATTTTGTGCCAACAAAGACAAAAGTTAAAATGTAACGCATAGATCAGTTATTTGTTATAGTAAACTATATGAAAACTTTAGTTTTTCACGTCCAAAAATCACATAATTATAACATGCAAGAGAAATAAATATAAATTTGGATTTTTTTATACCTTTTGTAGCCTCTAAATAAAATATTTATTAGTATATAAAATATTAATTTTATAATAGAGCAATTATTATTTAGAGCAGTTTACTGAAATACTCAAATATGCTGAAATACTAAAGGCTCAATTAAATATAGAATTAAAATGAACATATTTATAGTAAGGTAATTATTTATAGTTTCTAAAACATGATAACATACGTAACAAACCATTAGAAAAAAAAAGAATAGAAATAAAAAGAGAGACAAAAAAAATTAACTAAGTTTTAAAATCGGACTACTTCTTATAAATATGTTTTATAGTGTATTATATTCTGTGGTAGAATGAAAAGTTTAAGCTTACAGTATTATTTGTCATGTGGGTAGGAATGCGGTTAGAGGCGAGTTTAAAACATTTCAACACTACGAATTTGAGAAAACCCTGCGTACATTATATTATTTGTTTTCCTATATGAAGTGATTTGAAAAGTATACAACTTAAGGCTATCTTTTTTTCTTTTTCTTTTTTTTTTTTTTTTTTCTTTTTTTTTTTTTTTTTTTTTTTCTTTTTTTTTTTTGCATGTATGTATGTGATTGACGGAAAATCCGATTTTATTTTCAAAGAGAGAAATGGTAAAGTTTGTCGAATGAAAATAATAAAATCTTTTAGTCAAATATAAACTCTCTCTCTCTCTCTCTCTCTTTCACACACACACACACTTTCTTTCGTATTTCCAATAAAAATAAGTTCATGGTATCAATATAATAGGATTTCAATTTTCTACGTGATTTTATTGAATTTTACATATAATCAGCTTACTTTAAGTACATAATAAAGTTATTTGATGTTATAAATACTTTTTTAAGAGTTTTTAACTATTGGCATACTTTTTTGCTAAATCTTCTTATTTTAAATAACCATTAAAAAGGTTTATAATATATAAAAGTCTTTTGAGAAAAAAAACTATAAGCATTAAAGTAATTCACTTTCACTGTTTCAATTTATTTTATTTTATTCTTTTTATTAAATTTTAACGAAAGTTATATAATTGTGTCTAGCTAGAAAATAATCAAATTAAAATGATTAAATAAATTTAAGGATCATGATATGATTGTTTTTTAAACTCCAATGATAATAATTTGTATTTATAAAACTAAAATAATTTATTTATACAGGATTTTGCTAACAACTTTAATGCTCCTGTATGTAATATTGTGTTTGTTGAAAATGGAAAGTATTTTTCTTTTGAATATCATAAAATTGTACAAATGTAATTTTACTATGAGGTACTTTACTGAATGGCTTTAAAATGTGTGGTCATTTCCGAGTGAGAGGGGAGAGAAAAAGAGAGAGAGAGAGAGAGAGAGAGAGAGAGAGAGAGAGAGAGAGAGAGAGAGAGAGAGAGAGAGAGAGAGAGAGACAGAGAGAGAGAAGTGGGTGGAACCTACAAAGTGCAAAAGAGCACAATATTTACAAAAGAATAAAAAAGAGAGAATAAAATACATACCAAAAAAAAAAAAAGAAGAAGAAAAAAAAAACATTTTCTCGCAAAATACCACGATGGTGTGATGTAAACATATTTTTGTACGATCTGAATCACAGTGTAGTTTTACAATGCTCCACGCACGCAATGAATGAGTCTCATAACTCACTCTCACATTGAGTGATATAATATGCCACACATTGTATGTTTTATTACATTTGCTCTCTTTTATCATGGGAGCTCCAGCTCACATTGATGAAAAATAAAAAAAATCTTTGATTGAACTACAAAAACAAATAGAATTGACGTGATAAATTGAAATTAAATTCACATTGTGCTATATGTAGGAAATAAATGTTTATACTTTATTTTGAAAATGAAATATTGTGTCAAATGATTTGTTTCTGTATTTAAGAGTCATTTATGGTAGAATTATTAAGATGATTATGATACTAAACTATACAATATTGACTAATGATTATAATATAAGAAAGAAAAGTTGAATTTTTAATATTAAATATAATGTAGTAAAAGTTTTAAGTTGTGCAACTGCTGCTGAAATATATTTAATAAAATCTTCCTTATATAAGTTTAGAGAGAGAGAGAGAGAGAGAGAGAGAGAGAGAGAGAGAGAGAGAGAGAGAGAATTTAATATGTTTAATATTAGTGTATTATGTTTATAATATATGACCTTTCCCCTTCAATGTAATACATAAGTGAACTTTGCATACTTTATTAAGGCGTTGTGAGGGCATGACAGCCCTATTTTACAAAATCTTGACCAGACAAGTAGTTTATACAGCAACTTAACACGAGAGTACTGTATAATATAATTTACAGAAGCTATATGATTTAATACAAGTATTATATAACAATTAGTAATAACATATTTAAATCAGGCAATAAAATGAACTTGTATATAAACTTGTATGCTAATTTAATAAAAAAAAAAAGCTTAAAGTTATGTGTATCTTAATCCAGATATGAAAAAAGCTTCTAGCTATTATTTTTATTGAAATATGATAACGTTCTATAGCTTACAATATGATAAAAGAATTTTCATTTTCCTATAAAAATTTAATATCTTGGTAAAGAAAGTGACTCGTATAATACTAATTTATTAATGTTTAGCTACATACATAGTAACCTCAGTAAAAACTGCTCGCTATATGAACTCCGAGTTACATTTATAGTCTGCGTGGTATGTACACTGAGAGAAAGAAGACTTAAGTAGTCACAATTTAATATTTCAGTAAAGGGTTGTATTTAGATAGCTTGTATCTCAAAATCTAAAACAAAAACTTCAACATTTTATGATGCTATCTGAAAGTTAATGGTAACAGCTAGCTATAATAAAATTTTCAGAACCCGTAACCATCAGATAATAGAGAAAATAATTAATGAAATTAACATGGGTTCTTATGGGATTAAAACTTCATAAAACCAAATGTTTTAAATTTTTGAAGGTACCTTATCCTAATGTATCACTGCAAAATTTCAAAATTTCTTTAGTTACAACTTTCTAGATAAATCCCGCAGTAGCTGATTTCCAGCCTTCAATAATTACCAAATATGTTGCTAGGTTTGAAAAACAAAGGTAAAACCTATATAAATAGTATTACAGATTAAATAGCTAAACAGGTAGTTCACTAAATGTTGAAATATATATTTACTAGCACTGGTCAACATGTATGTAGACAATATATTTGCATTCTCTCTGTGTAACGCCAACTGGGGGCATGTTTCACTGTACTGTACAATGACGACCGCAAAATTCATTAATATTATTTTTCATTGGGCCCTGTAAATTATTAGGGTTACGTTTTTTTTAATACACGCACATAAAATATTGCGCAGCGAAAATAATTTTTCATTATTATATAAACCATGCTACTTTACAACATTTTAAAAATCTTTGAAATGAATGATTTAATTAAAATATTTTCCATTAGACTTATTATTAGCAACATTAATATATATATATATATATATATATATATATATATATATATATGAAAAATAATAAAATAATGTTGATGATAATCTAATTTAAAAGCTTTTAAAATAAAATTCATTCTCCATAAAAACGAATTCTACATTATTATAATATAGCTAATAAATATTACATAAAGTTGAGATTCTTCAAGTAACATATTTGTCTTCTTTTTTTTCCTTAAAATTATGGAAATGTTTGTCATTTTATAGCAGAAAAAACACATGTTGCTTCCCAAAATAACAATCATAAATCACTAAAAACTTTAAAAAGTCTTGACGTATAATTTATGGTTAAAAATTAAAATGAAAAATGTTTTATGAATAACACAAAAAAAAGAATTAATACGTGATTAATGTACATTTTAATGATTCAGTCGTCTGTCCAGTTTTTATTACAAAAAATTTAAACCAATTAATTTAAATTTTGATTGATTGTTGATGTTATCTATTGTAAGTATGCCAAGATTTGAAAAGTTATGATGTTATGTAATATAAAAATAATTGGAAAAAAATATTAAAAACAAAATGTATATGAACACATTAATAATAATTTCACTGTAACATAAACATACTATAATAAAAATGAACGAACTTTCCTCTCCTCCTCTCCGTGATAACAATAAGATGAAGTAAACTAAGAGATTTTTTATGATAATTATTAATAATAAGCTTAGAGCTCTTAAAATTTGAGATGAGTTTAGATACAAATAAAAATTATGATTTTCTTCCCCCACATGTTATATTATTTATTATGCTGCTCTTTTTTCTTTTTACTACTACCAGCTAAAATGCGTATACAATTTAAATAACGAAATAATATTTTTATATAATTTTTTCATACTGAAGCGTCGTATCCTTTACTTTTTTTGAAGAATTATTTAGCATTTCCCTTTTTCTCCCTACCTATTGGGTTATCATGACATTTTTTTTGTAACAATTTTTCTTTGTATTGTTATGTTTTTAATGCCCAATAAACAATTATTTTATTTTATTTAATTCTGATTTAATTATTATTGGAAAAATATAATAAAAATATATATACATTACCATCTTTCACGCGTGCTGTAAATGTTATTTAGAAACTTCGTTTAAAAGTTCAACATACACTGAACACATGCAGAGCTAAAGAATGATACTAATATGTGTCCACTTTGAATCTGGGTTAAAATAAAAAACAAAACTAATAACATTACAACTTGGCTTTACAACTACTACTATTCTCTCTCTCTCTCTCTCTCTCTAATAGTTAAATAAAATTGTATTATAGTGTAACAGTATAAAGATATAACAATAAGTAATGAAAACATTTTATACTTTTAATTTGAAACTATTTGTTATAAAAATAATGAGAAAGGCAAGTGATAAAAGTTAAGCCAGCTTTAGGTTTTGTATCCTTTGAAATAGGCAACCGTTTGGACCGAAATGCACTACGGCGCAGTATTTTTACCCCTTAAACTAACAACATGGCTTTAAAAATTTCTCCCTTTTATATAATATAAGCTATACTATGTAGCTTTTACAAAGGAAAATATTGGAGGTTTTATAGCTTTATTAGGTTGCTTCATAAACGTAAATGCTTAACAAAAGTTTAATTGCATCCTTAAAAATGACACCATAAATATACATACATTGGTGATTTTAATTATTATACAATATACCTTAAAGTGCTGTGTAAAACAGAAACGTAAAAAAGGAAAAAATTATATTTGAAACTATTATATTAAGTCATACGTATTGTATACATTCTAAATTATATAATCTAATTAATTAAAAAAAAGTTGAAAATAATTTTATGCTTGATAGCTGAGTTTGAATACAATTATTTTTTTTTAGAAAATTCAGCAAAAAAAAAAAAAAAAAAAAAAAAAAAAACTGATTTGAGCTTTTCATAATTGGAAACAATTTTTATTACCTCTGGTATGGTTTTTAAATTAAATTTTTGCATGAAAGAAAACAACCATTAAATTATTACACTTTTCAGGACAAAAATTGTGTTCAACAATTTTCTTTTTCTTTTCCTTTTTTCCTTTTTTTTTTTTTTTTCAGATTATTCTTATTATGTATTATTCTTATATTATATACATTTAAAAATTTATTCATAGACCTAAAGTATTCAATGCATTTTTAAGGTATTTTTGAGTACTAATGGAGGTTATCATTTTAAAAAATTCTTTACAAATTTCTATGTTTTATAACACGTAAAAGTATGTATAGTATTCCTCATTTAAATATCTGTAGTAGTTTTCTCAAAAATAATAACGGTCCGGCACACATATATTGGAAAGTCTTTACCTGTCGATAAGACGATGTCTTGAATGGGACTGGGATTGGTGTAGCACGATAACACAATATGGCAAGAAAAAGAAAAAAAAAGTTTTTCCCCATAAGCGTAATGTTAAATTAGGGGACCCTTAGCTTTTCTCGCGCACTCTAATGATAAGCTGCATTAAATTTGTATCTAAATAAAACAACAAAAAAGTTATAATTTTAATTAAATATATAGTATTTTCCATAACAAATATAATTACTTTTGTAAAATATTAGCTACATTATAATAATATATAACATTAATTTTGACAATAGAACATAATATTGCAGAAGTGAATGCAAGCCGTATAGAATATTACAATTGAAATAATTAAGTAAGGGTTAATGTTTACCTATTGTTTAAAACAATAGTATAGCTATTGCTGGTGCTCAGGTGATATGTACGTTCTACTGCTTATAAAGCCTCGCTTTGTATGCGCTAGATGTAATATAACCTCCTCACAATCTACTCTCTCACCCTTCACATTGCATTTTCCTTAGAACACGTGTCTGATCAACTAAATCGATACTTCCTTGAAAAAAAAAATTTGACATGCAAAACAAGGTTTAGAAATGTTGATGCAAAAATTATGCTAATAAGAAGGGTAAAAATCGTTTATTGTATGGGCTGGTTTAAATTAGTGTTATAATAAATGGAATGAAAATATAGTTTAAATTTTCTGTGAACATCTAAAATTAGTTGGTTTAGTATTTCAGAGTCTCTATTTCCCTTTGTGGCAATGTTTATGAAATGAGATAGCATTGTAACGGAAAACTTTTGTATAATATAACTGAAGATGTCGAGAATATTATGTGGTAAAAATTATCAACTTTAATATAAATTTTAGCACTTTTAAATATACTTTTTGGTTTGTAATTCCATTTTTTTTAATCCAACTGTTATATAAAATTACACACACACACAAACACGTATATATATATATATATATATATATATATATATATATATATATATATATATATATATATATATATATATATATATATATATTATACATGTGAAATTAAGAAATAATAATTATGGACTAAAACTTTGTAATTATTTTTATGTTTAGCTTTATCGTTTCATGAGCACAAACAAGCAAAAAACATAAATGTAATTAGAAATTTGTATTTACGTAGCGCTTAAGAAAGAACAACGTAATCATACGAATATGATGTCACATTCTATGATATTTATTTTACGTAAAATTTCACTAATACTATACATTTTATCTTGCTCTTCAGACAATATAAACTCCTTTGTTGAAATTTTTCAGAATGCTTTTTACGTTTTTTGTTTTTCTTCAATTTTTTTAATTTACACTTTGTTTTTCGATATTGATCAATAAATCCTAAATTTTATTCAGTTTAAAAAAAAAAAAAAAACACAAAATTATTGTAAGATCTTTGCGTACTGCCCGTTTTATTTATAAAATTTGTATTTTCGCTATACAATAGCTCTTAATAATTATGGTAACCCAATGTAAGTAACCTTTGTTCCTTTCAACAAAATTTCCACGATATTAATAATTACTCTATACACCGTGTAATAAATATGTTATAAAGTACAATTTTTTTTTATATAATTTCATAAACTTCATAAATACGTGATTATCTTTGGATGTAATTGTATGTATTTTTTTATTATTATTATTATTTACTGTATGTCTTACTAAGCCCCCGTATTCGATAGGACCGTTGAGCAGTGACAGAAGGTAGCCAGGAAAGGCGCAAGCGTCCATGTTTAACCTGATCTACCCTTTGAGGGATGAAGGGATGTAGAAGAAAGAGGTAGAGTGTTGGTAGAAAGGATTGGAAGATAGCAGGTATGGCCTATGGTTTGGAACTGCCCAGTCATTCGACAGGGTGGTGCATGCAGGAAACCACAGAAAACTGCATGCGTGGACAGCCGACATCCAAGTATTACCTTGGATGCCTGGGCGACCTCTGCAACTCAGTAGCATACACACAAGTCAAGCCACACCGCGAACCAACGTTCCACACCAGGCACAGGTGACTCTTCATGAAAAGTCCCTCTGCAGGTATCGAACGCTGGCCGACGGCATGGAAATATAATTTGAATATAATTTGCCCAGAGTCGTTTTTAATAAATATTCCTAAGAAACAATAATCTAAACTGATAAACTATGATTTTAGGATGACGAATACATGACTATCAATATTTGATACAGTATTGAATAGTATTTTGAATATAATATTATTATGTGATTTATTTTATCGATACATATTTCACCAATGATTGTTAGAATAAAATAAACTTAAAAATAAATTTATAATAACAAAATACAACATTACATTTCATAAATATGAATATTTATTTCAAGATAATATTACCTTTTTATACTTTTTTGTTATCTGTATAAAAATCTCAAACATAACAAAAATAAAACATCATGGCAGTTTTTTGTGTTCCAAATCTGTTTGTAATTAAAACAGAAAATTGATAGTACGACGTAGTGTACGTAAAAACAACGCCAACAGTGAGAACGGTATTTATTCACACAGACTTTGGTGTCAAAGGCGATTTATCATGTAGAGTTTTAAAACTAAAGTGATTGTGCAAATATAGCACGTAACTGTTTATACGGGTGATCACAATATATTACATATCAAGACTATAGTCATTTCAATATAACTATGAAATATACTTTATTATTCAAAGTCAAGGATAAAAGTCAAGTTTAATATAACAAAAAAATTAAATTATTATGTAACGATTATGGCAGTTTTCTAAAGGTTTGTTTTCAAACTTTCACAATTCTTTATTCATTTCTTTTATCCTATACACACAATACATAAAAATATGCATCAGTCAAGGTTATTGCTTAAAAAAAATTGTTATTAGCATTCAAATTTTTTTAAGAGGAGTAAGTTTAATATTTCCGAAAATCAAAATTTGTCTCCCTTCTTTTTTATATAATTTGAAGGTCAAGTTCCCACGATAGAAATTCGTAACCATCGGATAATAGAGAAGAAAAAATTGAAATTCAATTAAAATGAGGTTTTATGGAGTTTAATTTCAAATATCTTATATACAAAATTTGCATGGGAAACCCTCAAAATATTAGCATATTTCTACTTTTGTTAGCCTAATTTATGACGTCATATTTGTTGCCGCTTTACAAATTAAGTACCCAGACTACCTCTGTATCTACCTCTGCTCATTTTCATTTTCACTTTTTTTTTTTTTTTCATTTTTTTTATTTTTTTTTTTTTACTAAAGATAACTTATACAGTTACATTAAAAAGCTACATCAAATTTAAACTCGATCATTTTTAAAATTTCAACAAAGGCTCAAATTCCAGCCATTTAAACTTAAAAAAATAAATAAAAATAAAAATAAAATTGTCACTGTTAGTTTAGTGTATAGTTTTATGTAAATTTTGTTTTTATTTCTGTATTACAACTCGTACTCACCAAGCTAGAATTACATTTTTAAGCTTACTCTTTTTTATTCAGTATAATAGAAAACAAGCTATTAAAATTTAAATAAATATTGGTTTGAATTTTATCCAACTGTAAGGTAATTGAAAAAAGCTGGAAAAAAAATAGAGACAACTTCTACTCACGAATAATTTATTTTTTAAAATATATATTTTTATATCTACTTTCAACAAACTTGAAATTAATTTTACTAACTAAAAATATGATATATACTTTAGTAAAATAATATATTAAATAAAAAAAACTTCATATCTATAATAGAATTTTTTTAAATTTCCGAGAATAAAAAACTGAATATACTGTAGAAATTTTATTTCTATATTTAAACTTATTTAAATTTTACTTAAAAAAAGTAAAGTAATAAAACTATATGAAAATTTAGTTTTTTTTATAAAGATTTTATTTTTTCTTACAGAATTTTAGGATATAAGAAAGATAAATCTCCTTAGTTTTTTTTTTTTTATGAACGACCAGTGAAGCTTGCATTACAATTCCATTCTATTGTGTTGCGCCTCACACAATGGGAATAATGATTCGTATCATCATTTTGTTTATCATATATAAATTTTGACAAGAGATATGGCACCAAGTGGTCATTTATATCAGCTCTTTATATATATATATATATAAGAAATAATAATGATAAAAAAAAAGTTTTATGAAAAAGTTGTATATCATAAATTTATTACTACTCTATTTTTGTGGGTGATAAAAAGATGTATAGTGAGTGTTGACTATCATTTATTCTCATTTTTATACGAGTATTGTAATCAAATTTTATATTACTTGATATTTATTACTATAGTTTATAATTTCCGACATTAAAGATAAAATAATTGAACTTTTCTTAAAGAAATACAAAAAAAAAAGTTCTAGAATGTGAACAATTTCTTCTGCTTAATAAATATATTATTATTAATTGTCTGTGAATAGTGAGTAATGAATTATGGTACTGCATGAACTGCTCAAAAAAAAAATGTTTTACCAACACTACAGAGAGAGTGAAGTTTTAAAAATTAACTTTTCTAAAAAAATACTATAATTTTATAACTTGTTTATGTATTCTCCTCTTTGTACCTAAAATGTATAAAGTAATGAAAGTTGTCAAAAAGAACACTTTATTCTTACCTTTTTAAGAGTGTCTTTCCTTATCCTTACTAACACTTTATAAATAACAAATCACGTCAAATATTGTCAGTTCCGCACTTTAGTATTTTATAATTACTGATGACAAAGTATAGCGGGCGGTACTCGCGATGACGTTAAACGGCACACCAAACCTCCGCTCCCTTCACAAGATAAAGACGGACTGCCGGGCGGGAGATGTGAACACTTTCTATACTACAATGTGGCGCCGGCGCATTCATTGCATGATTTTTCAACACACTGGAAAAACATTATGCATACGGTATTTGAAATTAATAATTTTGATTCAGAAGGGACAATCATTATATGAACTAGTAATTGAATGTGAATAATAAATATATACTTTAAAATATTTACAGGTAAGCATATAGAAGAAAAATGTTTATAACTATAGAAATCAAAATTTTAAGTAAAAATATACCTGCAAAAAAAAAAAAATCTAAAAAAAAAATAATAAATAAAAAAGCTAAAAATAAAAATTCTAATGTGTTATAAAAGAACGGTAATACAAAAGATACAGCATTCATTTAAAGATATAGACTAGAAGAAAACATAAGCATTTATATTACAAAACACTTGATGGGACTTTCATAAATAACTTTAGTTTGTATCAAAACCCAACTGTAGCTCAGAAAATTTCAATTTATTCAACCCGCTCATGTTTCTGACATCAGAAACATGAATAGTCACGCAAATAGCATACTTTACAATATTTTCACGCTCTCTCATGGGGCTACATTAGCATTCTGGTAAAAATTGTGAACAGTTTTGAAGATCCCATTTCCATACCGAGCTGGTATGGCCGAGTGGTGAAGGCAGCTGACTCGCAACTCTGTACTCCTCACCGAGTATAGGTTCGAGCCACTGCTGGGTGCGTACGTGAAGTGTGAGAGCACAACACGTTGCACGATGCATGTTTACATGCATTCCATGACGACGCACAGTATTCGGGAGGTGCATGATTGATGTGATTGCACCGACCAGCCTGCCTAGATGTTTCCACGGTTTCTCTAGGCTGTCATGGCGAATGCCGGGCTGTGTACTTAGGCCGTGGCCGGCCCGTGTGTGCTTTTCCATTAATTGGAAAGTCCTTACCTGTCGATAAGACAATGTCTTGACTGGGACTGGGACTGGTGTATAGCACAATAACACAATATGGCAAGCAAAAAAAAAAAAAAAAAAAAAAATGTTTATTCATTAAAAAGCACAATGCTGTTTTATGTGGTCTATGGCTTTATGGTTTGGTTTTTACTTATTAGTGCGTTATATTATGTTCATTTACAAGAACACATTTTTATTCACTAGCATAATATTATATATTTGTTTGGATATTTTAACAAAAAAAAACTGCTGCTAACATTACATTTAAACCATTGATAATTAATTATTTAAAACATTCTAAACATTTTCATTGTTATTAACACGGTATATAATAAATTATATAGCCATTGATTATATTATTATAAATAATATAAATAGTAATTTCATATATATAATTTTATACCTGAAATTTTATCGTATCGTACATAAAACATAACTTTTAATTATTTTAAAATGAGGGTAAAAGTTGTAATATAGTATAATTGTTAAAAAATTAGTTTAAATTTTAATTTTTGGTTTACCACTAAAGTAATTATGTAATTTCACAGTATAATTAAAGTAATTTTAGTAGTAAATGTATAATTATTATAAAAGTACAATGTGTGGCAAAATTTTAGTTTATATATACAGTATAGTGTATAAAAATAACAGTGAGTAAATGTGTAAAAAGTATAAGTTTGAACTAGCTAGTTTTTTTTTTTTTTTTTTTTTTTTTTTTTTTTTTTTTTTTTCTTATTTAAAACTGTAAGCAAATATAAAGTAGGAAAAGTTTTAAATCATTTAAATGAAATCGTTTTAAAAATGATTCAATTGCGATTTTTTTTTATAGAATTTGTATTTATCTTCAATTCATAGTGTACCTTTTGTGTAATTTCTTGCATAACTTGTAACACAATAGCTCAAAAAAAAAAGTATTATGATTTATAAACATGAATTATACTGTTATACGTACTATACACATATTTTTTTTTATTTAAAAAATAATAATAATGTTCGTGTCCTTTGCATACCTAAATCCATTGGATTTTTTTTTTTTTTTTTTTTTTTTTTACATTTTTTTTAATAACGTTCACGTTTAGTAAATAATTCTTTTCAATTGACACAATTTTTTTTTTGTATTATAACTTTCAATGCGTATAATATTGCAGTGATTTTTGTATTGGCATTTTCTATACTTTTTGTTCTCTTTAACAATATAAAGTTTAGATTTTTAAAAGCACTAGATTGTGTTCACCAAAAAAGTGAAACAAAGCGAGAGAGAGAGAGAGAGAGAGAGAGAGAGAGAGAGAGAGAGAGAGAGATTATTTCTAATTTACGACTCAATAACATAATTAGCATAATCAATACTGCAAACTCAACACAAAGGCAAAAAAATATAAATATTATAAAACAGAGCTAAAAAAAAAATAAAAAAAAAAAAGGCAAGCACGACTCAGTATCATCATTATAATAATATACATTTTACTATAATCACGGCACATAATATATTTTAATATCAAACTAGATTAACATTGTATTATCAATATAATGATTAAAATAATGATAGAAGATTAACTATAAATTTATGATGAATCTCGTTTTTTTTAACAAAATGTTAATAAAATGATTAAAAAGTTAAATGAAAAACCCAAAGTGCTTTTAACATTTACGCTTTCATTAGATAACATAAAAGTGCATAGCGAGTATTAAATTTTTTAATAAAAATTATGGATGGAAAAATGTATAGACATTCTGTTTTTATATAAAATACTTATAATTTCTGATTTTGTTATTTGTGTATTTCTGAAACATACTAATTATTATTATGCTGTAAAAAATAGATGCTCTACACAAAAATACGATTTGCAAAACCCAATAAAAGTAAAGAAAATTTTCCCTATACTGAAAATTAAATCCTTTTTACCACGGATAACTTTTTACATTAAAATTGAAAAATGTGGAACTTTATATAAGGGATACTTTGCAATCCTTTATTTTAGTATTGAATACTGCAGTATTTAATGATTTAAAATATTAAAGAAATAAAACATCATAAACTTACAAATATGCATATTTCCAGTTGTTGGTGTTTTTGAGTTGAGAAATATTAATTACAGAAAATGAAACTAAAACCTTGAGTGAGATTTGATGAGGATTTCATAGCAACAAAGTTAGCTATGTAGATTTCTATTTCCTGTTTGAAGGAAGCTACTTTAAATGAAAACCCATTCATCTTATAACCACAAAAAATATATTTATATGTACTGTATAGTCATGTTATTTTTTAAAATGGAGATAAGACGGCCTTAAAAATAAGTATAAAAAACAAGGGCTCAAATCAGAAAGGAAATGAAGTGAAGCAGGAAATCCAAAACTTCCGAGTGTACACCTCAGGCTAGTATAGTTTCTCCTTCGCCCTCCTCTCAAGAGGCGCGCTCAAATTGAAAGTAGAAAATAATGCATTTTCTTTCCTCTTTTTTTTTTTTTTTTTTTTTCTTTCCTCTTTCCTCTTTTTTTTTTTTTTTTTTTTCTGTGAAATCCCAGAGCTCTTTACCAACTTTTCATTTGACAATCTTAAAGTTTTGCGTGACTTTACCTTTATTTATATATATGAAAGTTTTTTAACATAAGACATAAAATTCCACTTTCTGATTGATACAGTCGTCTATCAAGAAGCTTCAAAGTGTCAATTAACTTTTGATCGTATAAGAACGTATGCGTATTGTCAAGGCTTACTGAAGCTTTGATACTGTATTATGTATTTGTATAATAATATAATGTCTTGTGCAAAAAAAAGTTGATGAAATGACTCAATAAAGTAGTAAATATAAAACTAGTATTTTGTTTATTATTTGTTTAATATTATTTCTGTTTTTTTTTTTTTTAAGTTTATTTATTTATTTATTTATTATTATTTTATTTTTTGCGTTCATCGTAAATGATTGAGATTCTTGAATTATCTCTCGATTTAACCACCATTTGAAAACAAAATTCATTCTTGTAGTTTCTTTTTGTAGAAATTATGCAAAAATTGTAGCGTTTGAACACAAAAAATGTAGAATAATAAGTTGAGTATAATTTAAGTATAAAATAGAAATAAATTAAATTAATAATGTCGATTAAAATTATTAATATGTATAATAATATAACTAAACTCCGGGGTGTATATAACATAAAAATAAATAGTCTGGAAAAATTAAAATATAAATTTAAAAAAGTATCATTAATCTAACAATAAAACCAAATAAATAAAAAAAACTTTTTTTATGCGAGTATAATATCATTTTATTTTTATTTACAAAAAAATGACTAAAAAAATCACTATTTTTTTTATCTTTATTGTTAAATCTACAACTAAACCAGTATAAGGATATTTAGTTTTGATTCAATATATTTTGATGATGGTGATTTCAATAAAACACGATTATAAATTTACATAAACGTCACATCATGTACAGTACGTATACGTACTTTCAAAATAATACTATAGGCTTTCGCTTCAACTTGTTTTCAATTACGAGTACACGTTAATTGTTTTTTATTGTTGTTGATATTCAGCAACAATGTTACTCGATAAATTTGTAAACACGACAGTTGGGTGGGGAAAATGATGAACATTTTAACCTCTTTTCACTCTCGTTGTAATGCTATGTCCATAGTTATAATTTATGTTTAAAATAATAAAGAAAATTTGATATTTTTTAATTTTAATTTTTCTAGGAGATATAAGAAATAATTTTCCTGATCGATTTAAATTTAAAACTTTTTGAATCAAATTTTATACTTTTTAAATTAAAAATATTATTATAACTCTTTTCGGAGCAAAAAATATTTTTTTAAATGTATTTAAATTTTTTTTTTCCTGCTGGATATAAATAACAGAGAAAGAATTTTTGCAAAAATTAAGTTTCTCTTTTAAGTATTTTTTTTTTATTATATATCACTTATATACAGAAATCCAACCAAGGCCTAGGCCTTATCGGTCGGTTCAATTATTATTATTAACATCATTTTTTTTTTTTTTTTTTTTTTTTTTTTTTTTTTACATTTTAATACACATACAAATTTTATTTACTAGACAAACTAAACAAAAAAATATATATATATTCTTATTTATATTTAGAAACAAAAACATAAAATTATTATTATTATTTTATGGTATATAATGCATATATTTTCAGCTACCATCACCAAATTAAAGATAAGAACAAAATGATTAACTTATCAATTTAAACAAGATAAAAAATGCTCTTTTAACTCCATTTTTACCTGATCTTTTGATTTTAGTATTTTTAAATTTCCTGGAATCTGATTCCACAACTTAGGTAAAATAAATTTATTTAATCTTTCACTGAATCTATTAATAATTTTTGGTACAAATAAAGGATTTGTTTGCGCAACTCTAGTATTATAATTATGCAATCTTTGTATCCCATGAGATTCAATAAAATAATTTTGACACAAAATCCTTAAATTTCTTAATTCTTCAATTGGCAAGATCTTTCCGGTCCAAGTCGGTCGTACTGCCTTAAGGTACCAAATGCAAAAGGAAAAAAAAAATTATAAATGTATAATTACTAATAAATTTTCAACTTTGTATGTACAAAATTAATGCAAGTGATTTTTCCAAACAATAGTACCCTTCCATGGAAGCAATAATGAAAATAAAGATTTTCATTTTCATTGATTCATAAAGTAGGTAGATATGCTAAAAAAAAAAAGTAGAAAAAGTAGAAAAATAATGACAGCAAAATAAGTTTTTTATTTTTTTTTTTTTTTTTTTTTTTCAGTATGAAAATCAAATATGATACTTTTAATTTTCTTTTTATTTTATATTTTGAGTATCTTTGTAAGCGTGATTATATAGGTTTTGTAATAACGTTCTTAAAAATATCCATATCATTTTTTTAATTACTAAAATACCAATTTACATACCTAAATATTGAAAATAGATTCCAATTTTTCCATACATTGAAATATGTAAAATATTATCCTGTCATCGTAATATAGAGTGTGTATGTGTGTGTGTGTGTGTGTGTGTGTGTGTGTGTGTGTGTGTGTGTGTGTGTGTATATATATATATATATATATATATATATATATATATATATATATATATATATATATATATATATATATATATATATATATATATATATATATATATATATACTTTTTTAATAATTACCAATATCATGATGAATGGTATTTAACACTAAAATAGGCACACATTTCAATACATTTATAATACATAATATACGTCAACGTTATAATATGCAAATCGTGGCTACCCACATATCGACCCAGTGTATATTGGCTTGCAGTCTAGGCCAGACTTGGGTAAAATTTATCTTCATATACACAAAGCTTGTTAAATCATCAACTGACTTATAATACAAACGTGTGGTTTGCAAACGATTATTGAAATAAAATTCATTTTATTTTTTTTATATATATGTTATGTTCTGTAAGTTATTTCTATATTAACTTTTTTGCCAAAATTAGCAATATTTTTTAAATATTTTATTAGAAGATCATTAAAATTTAAGATTGTTTTTCTTACGTTTTTAGTGTTCTAATTTAAAGCTTGTATTTTTTTTTTCATAGATATAGGAATAAAGTTTGTGATACACGTAAATAATTTCTATAGTTCGCTACACTTAAATTGTAGGAAAATAATAAAGCTTGCAGTAAAATAGAGTTTTGTGTATGCGTACTATATATATATGCAATCCGTAAATTTGGCTAGAGTTTACTTTAGTAGAAACATAACTATTTATGTAATTCTATTCTAATACATTTTATATTGTAAAATTTATTTAATATTGACTGAATATACTTTGCTTATAAAAGAGTTCAAATGCATATATATAAAAAAAATATATATATTTGAAACACTATTACTAAAGAATTATCATGTTTGCTTGTAAACTTCTCTCTCTCTCTCTCTCTCTCTCTCTCTCTCTCTCTCTCTCTCTCTCTCCTCTCTCTCTCTCTCTCTCTCTCTCTCTCTCTCTCTCTCTCTCTCTCTCTGTTGTGCTCTCTTCTCTTTTGTTATTTTTTGCTATGTTGGCACATAGCCAGCACTTTTGCGTGTACATAACCTCCTACTCCTACCCACCCATCACTTCAGTAAGTAGGACGACAAAGTTTGACCATTGCAATTTAAAATAATTTTTACTATGTATTTGTTGAAGAAATAAAATATATTTTACAATGTATAATGTAGCTGTAACATAAAGGTTGATGGTCATGAAAAGTTTGCTTAAATAATCCAAAGTTGTAAATTCAAAGTTGGAATCTTTAATTATTTTATTTTTCTCATTTGCAGAAAAAGAATAAATTAAAAAAATGCTATAAAATATCATACATTGTAATATCTTTTTGTATACTTTTCTTTTTAAATTATCTTTAGTTCTTAATCTAGCATAATGTTACATCTTCATACATATATATTTATTGATACAAATATCTACAAATACAAAATATTCTATATCTTTATAGAAGTACATTCTTTCAACAAACCATGGGGAAATTATGCTTCTATTTCAGATATTCATGAAATTTCTAATCATTTGAGCGTAAATACAATAGAAATTACCGTTTCGTAAAAATATATCAATATTTTTTTTTTATAGGGTTTGCCTACTTAAACTATGTGAAAATTATGCTTCTGTTTCCGATATTCAAAACGCAGTATATTAAATATAATACGCGGTATAAACAATCAAAAGGGTGAAATATTCATATATATTCCAATATTTTATACTTGTGGTCAATTTTTATTAAATTAAGATATTTTTTCACTTCAAAGTGTCATAGGAATTTTTAAAATGAAAATCGATTTTCAATATATTTATATAAATATATATTTTTACACATTGTTATCACATTTTATATAGGTGTAAGTTTGATATTCTAGCAATGCGTTGTAATATGAATTCCAGTGGGAATATTTTTTTATTGCACAGGTATGTTGAATTTGTAACTCAATACTTTAGTTCTCTGATCACGTTTCGTGCAAATGTGAAAAACAATTGGGATGGAAAAAATGGTTCTAAATACATTTAGCATTATTTTTTACGTTATTTTAGTTTCTCTCTGTTTTCAAATATTTTTATTTGAAAAGTTTGAACCTGACATTTGTTAACCTCTAAAATTAGAAGTACATTTACAAATAGGATTTTCGATAACATTTTTACATTTCTATATAAAATTAAACTGTAATTTACAGATCTATACTACTGCTACTATAATTACTAATACAATCATGTTCGATTAATTTACATATTTTACTTTTACATTATACATATTATAGGTCAAATGAATTAAATTAAAGTTTTAAATGAAAATTATCAATAGAATAAATTTATTAGTATTCTTAACGTCCTTTATTTAAAATTCTTGAAAATATAAAATAAAGCACACACAAAAAATGTAAAAAGAGAGAAAGTATTAAAAATATTTCATTTTGTATATTATGCTGCATGTTTTCATAATTTTTCATTAGTTTGAAAAGTCACGAGTCACGAGTGATTATAGTGAACTACTTACGTATGCACGAGTCTGAGTAATATATACGAGAGAGAATGAGATAGAGAGAGAGAGAGAGAGAGAGAGAGAGAGAGAGAGAGAGAGAGAGAGAGAGAGAGAGAGAGAGAGAGAGAGAGAGAGAGAGAGAGAGAGAGAGAGAGAGAGAGAGAGAGAGCATATTATCAGCCTCAGTTGGCGAGCCACGAGATTTGGAGATTTATTTGCCCTCTTTCTCTCTCTCTCTCTCTCTCTCTCTCTCTCTCTCTCTCTCTCTCTCTCTCTCTCTCTCTCTCTCTCTCTCTCTCTCTACTCTTAAACACAACAATAGGACCATTCCCATGCATCGCGTAACATCACGGTGATAAATACTTGCCACTATCTTCACCTCGTCGTAACAGTTTCTCCCCAGACTGAAATTAAATAAATTTTATCTTTCTTTTCTGTACTATTTTTGGTAAATATTCATAGAAAATGTCTGCGTAGCAATTTTTTTCTTCTCAAATTAAAAACGTGGGTGTTAAAGACGTCAATATTTCTTTTATAATGTAAACGTAAAATATCTACAATTTTTACTTTCACCTCATAAATAGGTATAAGATATTTTCTAACTCACTATTGTATTTACTTTTGTCAGATTTTTTTTTTATTTTTGTCTCTATAGGTAAGATTAATTAAAAGTGCTAAATTGAGAATACAAAATAGTAAAGTCTATATAGGTTAAAAACTGGTATGTCTCAAACCATTCGTGTTTATACATCAATGCTCTACCTAAAATTACCCTAAGTTTGATGCTAGAGAGTAAACATTTAAAATGTTTACTCCTTGCCATTGAATGTTTACTCACATCCAGTGCAATGATACTGTCTACTAGTGAAATGGTAAAGAGCATACACTAATGTTTGTTAAATACCCACATCACTGGTATACTCATCATACTTACATCGACAGCTACCATATTGAATTAATTATATATAAACAGACACTCATGTTATGAAACACAATGCATTTCGTATAGGTACTCCCTAATCACTTAATTGTGCAATGTTTATTTCGTGAATGTACATACGATAAATATTTTATACTAAAACAACAAAAGGTATTTTGCAAAGAGTGAGCTCACGGCTATGTTTTTATGTATTGTAAGTATATTTTATTATTTATAAATTATGTAAATTATAATTTGCTATCAAGTGATATCTTTACTAAATAATTTTTGAGTATATAGATTATATATATAAAAAAAACTTGCATAAAATATTGGAAGCACGATATTTCTTATCTAGCACTCACATTGTGCATTATTTTAGTGTGTAAGTCTGACTATCATTTCTCATTATTTAAATTGTTAAACAAGGTACAATGTTTTGTATGTGATTGTAGGAGATAGAAATCAAAAAAAGTATTAAAATAAAAATCGCATCCATTCATGAATTATTTCGGAAAACAAGTATAGCCTATATGTTATTAAATTTAAAATATTAGTAAAAATAATTCTGAACAATTGCTCATTTCATTATATGAATATTATTGTAAATACTTTTAAATTTTTGGACCACATAGTTAAATAATAATAATGGTATGTTTTTATGCGTCATTAATATTATAATTATATTTAAAAAAAAAAGTCAGTAAATATTCTGTACTCTTCTATGTATTTATGTATAACAAAAAATGTTGATATTATTATTTATAAATAAACATAATTATATAATTTAAACTTTATAAATAAGTTTTACATTTAATATACTTTTAAACAAACTTGTTTGTTTGGTATAATCATATTTTTCATACAGAAAAAAAAGTACATTAAAATATGACGCAAATACGAATTATAACTTTGCTTGTTTTAAATTATATTTTATGTGTAAATAAAGTGATAAAAAGTATGCTTTTTTTCCCTATTCGTTGATATGAAATTTTTGACAATGCTTTTCTATTTTTTTGTTTTTTTTTTTGTTTTTTTTTGCTCGTGACCAGATATACAGTATTCTTTTTTTTTTTCTTTTTCCCTCCGCTTGAAGAACAAATGAACGAGAATGAGAAGAGAGGGCGAGCGAGCGAGCGAAAGAGAGAGAGAGAGAGAGAGAGAGAGAGAGAGAGAGAGAGAGAGAGAGAGAGAGAGAAGCGTTGTCAAGACGGAACAAAACGACAGCCAAATTTCTTACGTAAAAAAATGCATAACAGAACATTATTTCCTTTTCCTTCTTTCTTATTACAACTTTTCCAATTATTTTTTAAAAAAATTCTTAGTTTCTTTGTTATTCTTTATATTACAGACTTCTAACATTCATTCAAATTATACTTTTAACTTGATGTAATAGCAGTGTGTAAGGGTGGTCTCATTTCTTTAAAAATGTCTAAAAATTAAGATGTACAAAAAAAAAAAAAAAAAAAAAAAAAAAAAACAACATTGATAGTGAATATAAAGTTGAACATTCATTCATTCATTGGTTTGTGTTTTTATACATTAAAAATTTTTAAAAAAAAAAGTCAAGAAATTTAATTGTCCAAACTTCAATGCACTGGAATTCTAAATTCAAATTAGGACTTTTTATATAGCAGTTATTAAAATAAAAAAATTAAAACTACTTTTAAGTATTTAATAAAATTTTTAATAAAGGCGTAGAACACCTTCAACAAAAAAGTTGTGTAATATCCTAATATCCTAACAAACCTGAAAATCAACGTTGATTTGGCCGGAGTCATTGATTTTTAATTTATTTTCCATTCACAAAATGGCGCGAACGGTCATTGACGTCACAGCTCGCTTGTTTTACGCACGCATGGACATTACGTAGGAGGCATAATATAATAAACTTAAATGATTAAGAAATCAAGAAAAAAGGAGATTTTGAAATTTTCATTCTGTCTTCTAAAATTTTTCCACTATTTGACTTTTTAAATTTTTTTTTTTTTTTTTTTTTTTTTTTTGTAGTACGAGTATTTTTTTATCCAGCATTAAAAATATTTTGCTTTAAAAAAATACTAATAATAACATAAACTTTACAAGTATTATATACTCATTAATTTACTTTGAACTTTTATTCATTCACAAAAAGAAGTAAAAATAATATAAAACATGATAAAAAGTTAAGTTCAAGAGATATTATAGACTAAAATATTAATAATATTCTTCGTTCTCGTAAATAAGTATGAAGTAGAAATTATTCCAAATAAAAACTTTTACATTAGACTCGCCTTCTCTCTCACAGTCAGTCTGCAAAAACTTTTCTTGCGTACGTACAGTACGTATATAAAACAGGATGACGATCTACGTAGAGCTCTCACTAAAATTTATCATCCTTATTTTTATGAATATAAACCTGAAAACTTTAATTTTTTGAGGAACTAGAATTGGATTTTGCATTTAATTACATTAGAAATATTTTCATTTTTGTTTTAAGAAACAAAAATCCCTTTCTCTTTATGAAATTATTTTCATATTTTCCTTTCCAAAAGTTAAATTTCCAGAAAGTATTTTCATTTTCAAAGAAAAACTAAAGTTTTTCTTAGGTTTACCCTTTGTTTAGCTTACAATGCTGAATGCTCCATGATTATGTAGTTTTATATCGTTTTAGAAAATTGTATATAAAATACAAAAAGTTAATAAAAAAAGTGTTATTAAAGTGCAATATTTTTTATAGATCAGTTCTTATTAATACTACAGCATGAAGTGTTGTTTTATATAAATATTGATTATTATTTTAACTTCACATTGTGAGCCGTTATATACCACCGTATATTAATATATAGTTAGTTTTTGTTCTTTGTTTTTCATCTAACCGCTAATATTGTTTCTTTGGTCTATACTTTGTATGTATTCTAAAATACACAGCTTATACAAGGCTTGTTATTAACAAAATATGAATTTTCTGCTTTTTGTTCCTCGTAGTGACAGCTAATTTAGTAAAATTTTATCTCGGGAAAAATATTCACAAATATAATAAACTTTATAGGTTTTTTTTTTATATTAGCTACAGTACTATCATGTTATACTGTATTACTAATTTTAATATCTACACGGAAATAATAAAATACGTAATATGTATTTATATAATAATATAATTATAGAATAAATTGTTCTGAATTAATAATAATAATTTATGTTTATTAAGAGGATAAAAAAGGTACATACCCACTTACATGGTCCTCTGACTATTTTTTAACAATAATCACTTGTCAGAGTGTTTCATAATTCACTGTATATATAATTATCAGTTTTTAAGTAGCATTTATCAAAATATATAATAACTTTACAAATTCTCACTGAATAATAAGTACATTCATCAGTCATCACTATATATCACTTTATCACATTTAGAGTTTAATGAAACACAATACACTTTATAATATAGATATTATATAGATAGAATTAGAACATAAATATAATTATGTTGTACAATATAATATTTATAATTATATGCTTTGTAACATAGTTTTTATTCAATATAGAATAGATTATGTTATATAAAATTAGCTACCATAATTATTACGTATTTATTTTTGTACTTGTACTCAATATTAAAATATATTTACTATGAGTTTTTTTTTTTTTTTTTTTTTTTTTTTTTTTTTTTTTAAGAATATTATGTTATTTGCAGCAAATAAATATTCATTCGAATCAAAATGGAAGTTAAATTTGCTTTGCTGTGTATATTGTCTTATCTGCTAACTGGACAATAATGTTGCATAACAGATTTAATCTTAATCTGAATTTTTATAACATCTCCCTCTGTATATTTCAATTTTTATAACATTTTATAATTCTCCTTCGTGTACTACGTAGATATACATAATAATATTTAGGATAATATGTAATATATGCAGTACTTTTATTAAATAGTATTATAAAACATGAAAATTATAGAGGCATAAAATAATTTTCTAATGTGGAAATTTAACAAAACATAAATTTTAACCAGCAATAAAACTCAACACTGTGTGGTTTATTCATTACGTAATTTAATGCGCATTAATAATTAGAGCATATAATATTTAAACTATTTTTAGTCTGGGTTTTGTTCAGATCTGATTAATGTTACTAAAGTTGATATCATGAGGAAAATAGAAGATAAAAATCATCTTTCAAATCCTATTAAGAAACTAAAAAGAGCAATATATTTTTTAAAATTTTAAATAGAATTCTTGTCTTGATACTTTTTGAAAATGAATTTTGACGCGGTAAAAAAAAAAATACTACAATCTATTTTATTTTACTCTCTTTTCTTTTGATCATGTAACATTTTCTTTGATGACATTTTTACAAGAAATTGTGATTAACTTCAGATGAAAATGTGAAATATCAAAAGTATATAGCTACTATTGAAGTTTGTTTTTCTTTACTCAAGAGAGGTTTATTAACAGTTATTTTCCTTCTATCGTAATCTTAATGCGTTAGACGATTGAGTGCATCTCAAGTGCTTCAGATAAACTTCATGACAAGTTTTCATGACACAAAACTCATTCGACTGCAATATAAAGAAGAAAAAAATAAATGAAGCCAATCAAAAGAGTTACAGATTTTTTTGAAAGAAGTTATTTCATTTTTTACCCAAGGGACTTGGAGGTATATTATACTATAATTATGATTTTTATATTAATTGTAACTTTTTATTTAAACTGTTTTTGCATGATATTATATTTTAAAAAAATCGTTGATAAGGTTACATATTTGTTCACGATGTCATGATGTCCTTTGCTATTCGTATTAAATAGTAAAAACAAAAGTAAGAAAGAAAGAAAGAAAGAAAGAAAGAAAGAAAGAAAGAAAGAAAGAAAGAAAGAAAGAAAGAAAGAAAGAAAGAAAGAAAGAAAGAAAGAAAGAAAGAAAGAAAGAAAGAAAGAAAGAAAGAAAGATTTATATATATATATATATATATATATATATATATATATATATATATATATATATATATATATATAATATATATATATTATATTATATAACAACGTAAGCAAATTTAATTTTGTTTAAAAAAAGCAAATACTTTAAAAAATACGTTCTCTTTATAAGCTCATTTACCTCCTTATAAAGAAATATTAAATACACGGCAGCTGCAGGGGGAGAAAAAAAAAATGAAAATCATAAGTAAAAATAAAAGAATGCTTTTATATTTTTAGAAAAGTTCCTTGTTTTTTGAGAAAGTAAAAGATGAGAGATTTTCCGTGCTTTATCGAAGTCTTTGTGAAGAGGCCGCAAACAAGGCAATCGCGCGGCGGGAGACGCAAGCGAGTGTGAGAGGTGCTGACATTGCTAATATCACTTTGTGGAGCTACATAAGCACCCTCAGACCCTCAGCATTAGCTATAAGTAAAAGTATTGCGAGCTGTTGCAAGTTGCTTCTTGGATCATAGATTGCACGTGTCAGCCTCTCTCTCTCTCTCTCTCTCTCTCTCTCTCTACTCTAAACAATAAAATACCACGTGGACGAGAAAACTAATTTTTGTGTATATTTTCAAGCTCAGCAAAAACTAAATCTCATCAATTTATATGAGTGATATATGGAGAACACTAGTCCAGAGATACGAAGAAAAAAAAAAAGATTATTAATTTAGTGGTAATAAAAAACGATGCTTTCAGGAATAGAATGTTTCAAAATCTATGAAGATAAATTACAAGCATACAATAATATATCACAAATTTACTATACGATACCTATATTGAGAGCGAGCGAGAGATACAGTATAATATATTATGTGATATGTAACGAGTTGCCCATTATTTATAATTATTTGTCCAATAAAATAAATATTAAAAATATGATAGCTTTATTTGAGTTAGATGTATTGTATATTATACAATATAAACATTTACTTATTAATTTATTAAATTGTATTTACATTAAATATAACTGACTACGTAATTGTATGTATACTGTACAGCTTTATAATTTAAATTATTTAAAAGTAACAGTTTTTTTTTCTTCGTATATTTTGATTATTTGCATAACTATTTGATATAAGAATCCACCTAATTGGACCAATTTTGGTAAAATAAAAATTCTAAACATATGAAAACACCTTAAGGATTTGTGTTGCTCAGATGGTGCTCATTATTTGTTGCCATGCCACTGGTGCCCGTGGTGCCGGTGCCAAGTTTTTTTTTAAATATATACTGCGCTCACCGCGCGCTGTTGTCAAGAATGAAGCACTCGGACTTCATCGACTGTTCAACGAGCACTGCCGAACCTCACCAGCTGATAAAATTATTATTTCACGTAAAGTCAACAAATCTGCTTGATTTCAACATTTCTTGATTAATACCGATTAACAGGCATTAATAAATCATGGCAGCTGCTAAGTTTGCTGGTAAAGTGGTTCTTATAACTGGTAAGTAATAATCAAATTTGAACTAGTAATTATAAATTCGTAATAATTGTATTCGTATTGTTTGTACCGGCAATAAGTAACCAAGGTTAGCCGGTTTACCCTTCAAAGCAATATTATTATTTTTAGGTGCTAGTTCTGGCATTGGAGCTGTTACTGCCGTGCATTTAGCAAAGCTTGGAGCTTCACTTTCGTTAACTGGACGTAATGTGGAAAATTTGGAAAAAGTGGCCAAACAATGTGAAAAAGAGGGACAAGGAAAACCACTGCTTGTTAAAGGTACGGTATGACAATTAAAAAAAATATACATATTTACTATTGTTTCAGACAGATTTTTTTTTAATTCCAAAATATACGTATATAATATAAAAATGTATAAATATTGCAATTTATAACGGTTTTTTTTTTCCAGCTGATATAACCAGCGAAAGTGACACCCAAAATATCTTAGATTCGACAATCAAACATTATGGTCGTCTGGATGTCTTGGTTAATAATGCTGGTATAATTGAGCTTGGAACTATTGAGAATACTACTATGGACCAATATGATCGCATGTTTAATACGAATGTCAGGTAATGATTATTTTACACTATTTATAAATTGTAAAAATATAACATGCTATATGTAGTCAATGTAATCAAGTTTGCTGAAATCTCTCTCTCTCTCTCTCTCTCTCTCTCTCTCTACATTGTGTTTTTTGTATAGATCAATTTACCACCTGACCACTTTGGCTGTTCCACATTTGATCAAGTCTAAGGGAAATATTGTCAATGTATCCAGTGTCAATGGAATTCGCTCGGTAAGATTTATAAGACTGCAGAATAATAAAATAAAGACAAAACTTAATTTATTTTATAATTTCAGTTTCCTGGAGTTCTTGCGTACAATATGTCCAAGGCTGCAGTCGATCAGTTTACACGCTGTGTCGCTCTAGGTAAATATAAATTACTTATTAAAAGTAATTAATTAGTAATTTATAATAATATGAACTCAATATAATATGGTAATATTTTTATTATAGAGCTTGCTGGGAAACAAGTACGAGTTAACTGTGTCAAGTAAGTATTTCACAAAAAAGTTGTATTATTAGAGATAAAAAAAAATGCATCAATTTTTATTTACTTAGTAATTGATTTAATTATTCTAATTACAGTCCCGGAGTAACACTTACGGAACTACAGAAACGTGGAGGTCTTGACGAGGAAGCTTATAAAAAGGTACATTATATAGAAAAAAAAAATCAATAAAAATTATTTATTGTGTGATTGATTTCAGTTCCTGGAGCGCTCTAAAGAGACCCACGCCTTAGGTAGACCTGGTCAACCCCAGGAGATTGCTAATGCCATTGCCTTCCTTGCCTCAGAAGATGCCAGTTTTATCACTGGTGCAAGTTTACCTGTAGATGGTGGACGTCATGCTATGTGCCCTCGTTAATTCATGCCACAATATAATGTTACACCCCTCAAATATATTTTTGTGAAAGTTTTGTATGCCATATGTCCTTATAGAGAATTAATTTAGAAAATAATCCTGTATTTTTCCATTATCCTAGAAATCAAGTCTTTTTTTGTTATTATTATTAATTTTTTTCTTCTTTTTTTTTGTATCTATAAATAAATTAGTTTCGATATTTTTGTGCAAGAAAGTCACATTTAAAAGTATACAGCTGCATTTATAATACATTTATAATACATCACTAATTAAAAGCTTTTGTATTTTGTTGCCCTTATCTTTTTTAATGTAAAACTGTTTGTTTTTCGCTTGAAAGTTTATAAAAATAAAATATATTACAGAACAGCAATAGCCAGTTTTATTTATTCTGCTTATTGTTTTTTAATTATATATAATATAAAAATATAAAACAAAAATGTTCATCAAAGTTTTAAGCACCCTTGAAATCATTGACATGATGGCATAACTTCACAAATTAAATTATTTTATGAAATAAAAGATTCCATAGTATGTATATAATTTTCCGATGAGATAAAAATATATGCGGTAATGAGTAATTGTAAAAATGAGCAATAAAAAAAAATGAGATGAATTCAATAAAAATTTTCATAATCACGTGATGGAACCATATATTTATATTTTTACGCTTAATAACTTTTATTTGAATTTATGAGTATAATTCAAATTCGTTAATGAAGCGCTTATTGAAATTAAAATTTTAAATTATTGTATTATTAAATATAAAATATTTTGTCACAGCATTTATGGAAAATAAATATAAATTTTATTAGTTTATTGATCAGTGTTGTAGATTATATGATTGTAATTTTAATATTTTCTCTAAATTTTATATACGTTTTTTTTTTTTTTTTTTTTTTTTTTTTTTTTTTGTTATTTAGGGAAGGTTTATTTGGAAACTGATTGCATGATTAAAGTTTGATATCACAATACGTGAAATCAAAAGTACTGTACGTACACTGAAAAATGTAAATTATAATTGTCAGCATACAGAGAAGCGAATTACTTTACAGAAATAGCCTGTTCGCACGGATCAATAAAATAAATAAGCATTATATTATATATATATATATATATATATATAATATATATAATTAAGAATTTGCATGCAACCAAATCAAAACACACTGAAATAAAAAGTGCTGTTGTCAGTGAACATTTATTTTGAAGGACACTTTATATTAATCAGTGTTGTAGTCGATCACCCTTTTTTCGATCCGATCACGATCCGATCATTTATGATGTAGCTCGATCCGATCTCGATCACGATCATCAAAACTCGAGACTATCCGATCACGATCCGATCTGATCGACTATCATTTGATCGACAATTTTCGATCGTTTTCAATAATAAATTTAGGTAATAGGTATGTAAGAACTTGTAAATTATAATGGAAAAAAAAAAAAAAAAAGGAAATTATACTGTAATAAATTAATAATACATTATACTTAAAAATATTTTTATATTCATATTTCCGTGTTAATTTTTTTTAATACAAAAATGTGTTACATAATTGTTAGTTCTTACCTTTAGATGCTTTATTAGATTAGCTGCAACAGATTTTAAGGCTATACGCCTTTATTCAGTTTATTTTTGCACGATAAATACAAACACTGAATATAATACCAAACTCTTTCCCACTTTTATCTTTTTTAGGACCTCCAGTTACGTGATAAAATTCTTTTAAGCTATTATTTCACGGCAGAAAATTGTCACCCAAATTATCCTTTAATGTATATTATAAATTATAATATATCAACGTTTATTAATGTAAAAAAAAAATATATACACTCTTGCCTGCTTATTCTTATCGTATCGTGACACCTGCGAGAACGTACAGATCACCAAATGACTATGGTGGCTAGATGGAGGTCCAAAATATTATCCTATGTACAGTACTGTGTGTCTTCATCCCCACTAATCAAAGCAACCCCCTCGTATTTATTTCAGAAAAAATTTCCCCTCACCGCGGTTTTTTATTATTTGAAAATTTCGTGGAAAAAATCATTAGTGTAAAAAGCACTTAACATTTTTCGATTGGTAATAAAGTCACCTCTAAAATTCATACAAAAAATGTATTGTGTTAAAATAAAATTGACAATCTTTCAATGCAGAAAAAAATTCTGTTACTTGAATATATGAACAAAGAATTCAGTTTAAACAAAACTTATTTACCGCCTTTTATGTCCTGTCCAAAAAAAAAAAAAAAAAAAAAAAAAAAATCTTTAGTGACAGACACACTATTGATATAATAATTTCTTTCCTAGAAATCCTAGAAGCTTATAGCTCAGAGTCAGGTATTTGTTTTTTTTTTTTTTTTTTTTTTTTTTCTTTCATTTTTGCTTTCTTTGTTTTGTTTTGCGATACCTTTTAGCTAAAGTAGATAACATCTCAATATCTACCTAGCAGCTGCTAGCAGAGTACTGCCTGTACTGTACTTTTAAATTCTTGTCTATTTTTGACTTTGACTTTTTGCTTTATTATAATAAATGAAAAAAAAGGAGGGAAAAAAGAAGAAAAAAAAAAAAAAAAAAAAGAGAAAAAGAAAGAAAGAAAAAATACCTATATGGTTGTAAAAACTAAAGTATGAAACATGATGATCGGATCGAAAAAACGTTCGATCACAGCCCTAAATGTGATCGAAATCCGATCACGATCATCTTTTTATAAAATGGGTCGATCCGATCACAATCCGATCAAATGATCGTGATCGGATCATGATCGGATCGAAATATGATCGATCGACTACAACACTGATATTAATATACGTAGATCGCAGCTATAATAGGTATATATACCAATGTTAAATGTACTGTATACACAGTACATTTACACAGTACTTTAACATTGGTACATGTTTACAGCTAGTATATTTTAATATTCAAAAACTCGTGCTAAATTTGAAAAGTTATTCTTATTAGGAAAACTTGCACTGCATTTGACAGGTATAATAAATTAACACAATCATAAGTGTACAGTACTGCAAAAAACTGCACTAATATAATGCATCAAAATTTATATATTTAAGAGGCATTTGATAACATTATTCTGTTATTTTGAATTTTACGTATAATATAAAATATAAAATGCAAACGTATATAATATGTGTGTAAATTGTATAATTACAGTATGTTAAATAATGCTTGCATTTTATGAACCGTTTGAGTCTACATTTATTATCATTTTATTGTATGCAAAAAAAACAAAATATTATTTTTTTATTTCTATAATTATATTTAATATTTTATAATATGTATCACATCTTTCGGTAGAAATTCATATGCCATATCTTTTATATTCCGGTAATTAATGATACCCTCGTTAAGTAAAAATGATCCTTTCGAACCCATGTTATAAAAATTCAAAATTCCATTATTGTGTTGATTGTACTGTTTATTTTATAAACACAAAATATTTCAAAAAGACAAATGATGCTGCAACTTTCAATTATGTAATTTACATAAAAAAAATAAAACACCTACTTATTATAAAAATTATTTGAGTAAAAAAAAAAATAATAAAAAAAAATAAATAAATAAAAAAAAAAAAATGAAGCTTTAAAATTATTTTAACAAAAGGCGTAAAGCAAGCATAACTTGTAACTGAAAAAAAGCAAAGCTGTATTATTTTATTCTGTAATAACTATAAAATAGTAAAGGAATTAAAAGAGCTTTAACAAACGAGTTTCAAGTTTATATACGTATATGTTTTATGTAATCTTATTAGAAAATGTTATTGATTTTTTTGTTATCATTATAATATTATGTAAGGTGAAACCTAATTTTAATTAAATAATAATTACTTTTTTTTCTTGCTTCTGATAAAAAAATATTAATTGCATAAAAATTGACAACTTAATAACTGTTTTCTCGTCATCATGAGGGGTGCTGTCGATATTACGTTATAACTTATTTTAGATTAGAAATTTGATTTCCGGATGAAGCCCCTTGCTCCACTGATCAAATTTAGGTAACGTTATATATATGTGCGGTTTTCTCATCAAAACTACCATTACCCCCTCCTGATATTATATAATGATGTACGGTTCAGAGTAATTAATTTTTAATATTTCATATCGTTTTATTAATTTTATAACTATAATCAAAAATGTGTCATTTATATTGACACTTTTTTATGTGACCAAAGTATGTTAGTCATTAAAATATGCCCCTTCCCTTTACAGAAAGAAGAAATTATTTATGTTGCCAAAATAGTCATATATGCGGTATTTGTATCATCATGGCATAAATCTGCTCAATTGGTTCAGCATAAATAATTATGTTATATTGCAACATAAAATTTATACTATAATATATATAACATAGTTTTTATACTTCATAGCAAATTAAACTATGTTGTAACTAAAATAAATGCTGCTGAAAATAGTCTATAGGATCCTAATAAATATCGATAATTATTACTACTGTATTATTTTTTTTCCAGTCTTAAAAATGTTTATGTTTCACTGCCATAAATACTTTCTTTTCATCATTTCTGAAACAATCTTCTTCTTCTTTTTTTGTATGCACATATTCTTCAATTATTATTATATACCATTCTTAGCATCCTTTAAAGATAAAAAAAATAAAATAAAAGAGCCCGCAAAGCATTTCAAATGTTCAATGAATGTCAACGAAAAATTTTCTATATGGTTTGGTTTCACGTAAGGCAATTTGCACCACAAAAGAACTTATACTTTTTTTTTTTTTTTTTTTTTGATAAAGTCATACTCTGCTATCAAGCGAGAGAGAGAGAGAATGTGATGATATTTTTTGACCTGTTTTCTTGTGACGTCTGACATAAAAGGGAAAAATGAAATTGACTGAAATTTGATCTTTTAGCTCGATATTCATGCTCACCCAAGCAACACGCATATAAAAAAAAACTGCACATGAACTCCATTTACATCAACTTAAGTGGTGACTGTTAGGTAGGGTTACATGGAAAGATCAGCTAAACAAAACTAATATTTATATGTCAACATCATGTTGGTATTTCCTTATAACTTTTCTTCTGTCTTCTTCTTCTTCCTCTAAAGTTAACAATTTCAATATAATTTATTAAGAATTGTATAATTGCACTGTATTACGACAATGGTTTTTACATAAGCATAAATGCATTATACAATATTGTATATTAATTACTTCAAATAATGTAACGTTACGTATTTTTAATTGCATGTAGGATTATTTCAGCTATTTTTTTTTCTTCTCTTTATACATAATATATGAAAAGCAAAATATGACATGAGTTTTTAACTTCGTCGTTAATAAGTTTAGTTTAATTTAGCCGTATATAACTGCTATTACTGCCATTATTATTATTTTATAAATACGAATAACGTATAATTTATGTTATATTAACCCTCCATTTATATATGTACGTTACCCTTGTCTATAATATATTTTTAAACCATTGAGTAATAATTATTTATATTCAATAACACAAAATAACGATAATAAACACAAAGAATAATCAAAACATCACTACATTTATGATACAATTTAAAAATGTTCCATGTAACTTTGACTTTATATTTTTTATAAAGAAATAAAGTTAAAAGCCCAAGATTGGAAGTGCATGTAAATAATTTTTCTTTCACCTCAGCTGCCTTTCTATATGCAAAATAAAATGATAAAAACCACTTTAGACTATTTGCAATTTTATGTGCAATTTGCATATACAAGTATTTTCAATATAACATTTGCTTAAAAACGACAAGGAACACGTAAAATACATATGTTTATGCGGGCAAAGAATATTATCATATTTCAGTAATTATATAAATATATACTTTGATTCAAAATGTATTCCTTCTGTCGTTGTTGTTGTTGTTGTTGTTGTTGTTGTTGTTGTTGTTGTTGTTGTTGTTGTTGTTGTTGTTGTTGTTGTTGTTGTTGTTGTTGTTGTTGTTGTTGTTGTTGTTTTAAATATCTTGCAAGTTAACATTAAATAAGAATGTTCAGATTATTTGTACGCAAATAGTGGTTTTCTTATAATTTCAATGGCAATTTTAATGGAATTTTTTACATGTAAAATATTATATTTTTATCTAAACTATCAGATTTGAATAGAAAGAGAACAGTAAATAATCATGATTTTAAAAATTAATACATATCTGTCTCCTTTTTTATTGTAAGCCACAATAAAGCTCACTTCTTCTTACTATATTTTTAGCTTTAAAAAAAGTTCACTTGTTAATTCTAAATATTTTTTAAATAAAAAGCAAGAAATATAATACCGTGTTTTAATTAAAACTAGAAAGAATTTACCTATTCTATATAAATCTATAAAACTTCAGTATATTCACATATTTTCTATTTTAATTTATTGTAACATTCTCTAACAGTAAATTTCATTCATTACACACACGCATTCTAATTAAGAAAACTATTGGAAAACGTTTAATTATATCTTTAAAAAAAAAAAAGAAGTTTACATCAACTTCTTGACACTTTAACTAATAGAGTTCAATATCTTTTATAAAAGCACTTTTAAGTTTCAGTACCTAAATTAATGTTATTTTTAATCAATATTATACTATAAATTATAGATGTTCTAGAAACTAAATTCTCTCCTCCTCCTCTCACTTATTTAATTAAATCACCTAAGTCGTCACGTTTGTCATGTCACGTGTTTATAGAAAACGTGAAGGTGAATCAATTACATTTTCCAGAGACGTGGGGTAAACTGATGCTCATTTGTTATAGAGAGAAACAAAAGAGAAAAGCTCATTTGTCTGTGTAAGTCAGAGTGCACTGATGGTGATTAGCGTGATATATTGATAGCTTATACCAACCTGCTAGGAATTATATCAAAATGTAAAACTTTACTATTTAAGCCCACTTACATGTAAAATTTTGTTTAAACAACAAGTGATGTATAACAATTTGTTTTATAAAATGTAAAGACAAAAATAAATATTCATTACATTTTGTTGTTAATATAATTTACTAAGTACACTTTTCTTTACATTAGAATTTTTACACAATAGAACTGACAAATCATTTTCATTTAGCCTATCCTTTTATTTGTACAGTAAAATTATGAAATATGGCAACAGTAATAAGTAATAAAATACATCGAGCTTCCTTTAGACTTGTTCATTTGCACGCTATAGCCAAAACCTCTGTCTGAAGTGAATTTTGGCTCTTTTTTTTTTTAATTTGAGCCTGTTTTTAAGTTTCATCTGGTTTTTAAGCCAAACTATTAAAAATATTAAACCCCATTTTATTATTATTATTACACAGCTCTAAAACAAATAAATAATGCACATTTAAAGATGGTACGTTAATTACAATTTGTAAACAATTTTTTTTTGTAACTTATTTTACCATTAAAAATTTGTAATAAAAATTTGAGTGGGTATCGTACACTATACTTATTTATACCTATAATTTTACTTCTAATTCAAATGTTAAATTATATACATTATCACACTTATATATGCGTACGTGTATAAAACAATTAAGTTACATAACTTGAACATTTTGTAGATGTGAAAGCTTAATTTTCTGCACTTTATAAAATTAAATTCATATATGCTCGACTTGAGGCATAAATATTATTTCATTTATTCGAATATGAAACTTTGTTTTATCACATGGTAGCACGAGCTTAACTCCCAGCATGCTAAAAAATAATCGTCATCATGCAAATGATTTCATAGTGCTCGAGGTATCAAGATATCACTTTGAAGTTAAATATTTTGCTAATAATATTATAAGTTATAATATAGTTTTTATACGTATCATATACATATACATATACATATATATATATATATATATATATATATATATATATATATATATATATATATATATATATATATATATATATAATTATATATATATATATATATATATATATAGTGGAACTTTAATAAAAGCTTCAAATATTTTCTTCATATGGTAATCTAAAATATAATACGTATACTTTGATGTTTTATATAAGCGCGGACAAGTTTATTAAATAAGTAGGATATTGTACGTACAGTACATGAAACTATATAATAGTACCTTTTATAACTATACTGTGTGTATATGGGAAATATATTCCTAATTTCTCGAGAAGTTAATAAAATAATAATACATTTATATAGAGGTTGCCAGCATTGGTAAAAGTTTGGTCGATTCTATATATATATATATATATATATATATATATATATATATATATATATATATATATATATATATATTATATATATATATAAAGTTATGCTTTTCAAATCAATTTATTGTCCTCCTCCACACAAGTCTAATACAAATTTCAGACAACATAAAACATACATTTATTGCTGCACATATTAGATCAGTCACTTACTTTATCACAAAGACATTGATCCTGAAATATTATAATGTATTTACTATACAATAGACATATAAAATAAATAAAAAAACATAGCCGTGGACTCACTCTAGGACCTTATTTTCTCACATAGCTATTAAAAAAAATAGGAATAAGTTTTTTACAAAGAAAAAACATTAGTTTTTATTTAATACTAAAACTGAGATGATATGAGAGTTTAGTGGTAAGTTATTGAAATATAAAAATATGTCGTTGTTTTAAAATAACATATTCTAATATACTTTTCATTTAGCATTTCTTTAAATAGATTCTAAGTATCAGTATGTAATAACACGAGTACATGTTAGTAAAATGTGATAGAAATAGTTTTATTTTTTATTTTTTGAAAATTACAAAATTACGCGCAGTCTATTAGTAATAGAAGCATGGTTTCTATTAATAATATTATTAGAAGGGAATTTTTTTCCATAATATTTTATATGAAAAGAAACTGGATTGTTTTGAAAGTGCTGTTTTTATAATGTTGTTATGCTGTCTGTGAAATACTCGTATGTATGAATTTGTTTTGAGAAAAGTCAATAAAATGATTTGATTTGAATTTATTTATTCTGTCGATAGAACAAAGCAACACCATTCACTCTTATGTAGTTAGTAAGAAACAAAATAAAATAAACATTATCATAAGCTAGAGGCATTATAGACAACTTATGTACAAAACTAATAGTTTGAATAGATAAATTAACCCCAACAACAATTAAAAATTACGGAAGAAAAACAACAATAACTTCAGAAGTAATCGTATAGACGACAATAATAATAAAATAATTATACCCTGTGGTCTTCCTAAATTTATTTTGTACGTTTTCAAAATTACACAATAAAATTTAATTTGCCATTTATTTACTGCACGGAAACATTTCAAGTCTGAAAATTGTAGGTTTCTTACAGATGGCTTATTGCTCTGCAGCTGATAAGCTGAGTGTAATGAAAAAGGATAAGAGTTTAATATTAATGGAAAGGCATTTCATGTACACATGATTGTAATACCTTAAATGAATTGTGAAATAATATACAATTCACCATTCAAAAATTAGCAATGTTAAATTTTCAATGCTATTCTAATGAGAAAAACACGAAATGAATTTAATTGATGTAAAATAGAGAATATTATCCCAATTGTGTGTATACGTAGATATATAATTTGAGTATTAAGTTCCGCAAATATATCTCCATAAATTTCTCTCACTCTGGTCAAATTTAAATATATGAACATGTCAGACACAAACTCTTATCTACTATAATATAGCAAGCAGACAAACAAATGTTTATAATCTCACGTAGATATTGGATCTGCAATTATTTCATCACGTCACCACTGCAAACAAAAGTAGATTTAATCCCTAAGTTTTGTGTGTCACTATTTTATTTGAATAATCCTTTCTCTCTCTCTCTCTCTCTCTTACATACAATCAGAAAATTTTACTGAATAATCTTCAACTCTAGATGGATCTCACGCTACCATGAAAATTATATTTACTTTCATTGTTATTTGAGGTGAGCTATTTCATGAAGACATAGCAAAAGTAGATTTGGTGCTATACAAAAAAAAAAAAAAAAAAAAAAAAAAAAAAAAAAAAAACTTTGTAGGGTACAACTAGTTTTAGAACAGTAACATTATTCAATACCTTATAAAATTATGGTCTTACAAAAACAAGTTATAAAGGTTTAGGTCTATCTACATGTCTGACCCATATAACAATAACTAATTCAAGCAACATAAGAGAATATATTGACAAATAAAGGAGCAATTGTTTTGAGGCCAACTCTAAGCAATTTTGCCTACATTCGCTTCCGTTTTGACTTACTACGCATGCGCAGTATGTCTAAATGGAAGCGGATATAAGCGCAATTGCTTAAAGTCGGCCTCAAAACAGTTGAAAGTCAAGGAATGCAAAACAATTGTTTAATTTTTAAATTTATTTATACCAATATCTTTGATTTTTTCCTGAAAAAATTAACCTTAATTAAAAAAAAATCTCCTATAGTATCAAATACAAAATTGTATTGCTTGACAAGAAGTAAAATGCATTGTTCTTACAATTAAATGGTTCATAAAGCTACAACGTGTATTATTGAAAGCTTTGATGTTTGTTACTATGCATTATTAATGTAAAGCAAAGTCTATGTGGAGCATCAATAATGCAATATCTCCATTAGTAGTGACATTAATTGAGTCATTGTTTGAATGTCATGTGTATATCAAGAGCAATTTCAATATTCTATCATCGAGTCCACTTACTTCACAGTCTACTTGTCATTAAGTGTCATTTCATCACTCAATTAATAAACAGTAAAATAGCTTTTAAATACTTCTTGATTAAAGGTGGTAAAATGATAATGCAAAATAAAACAGATATTGGTTGGTGTTAACGTAACTTATAAAGTATGCTTAAAATCATAGTATATCAGATGCTCTGTTTTATTAATCGTATTATTTCAAACTTTTTGGACGATCTACTCGGATCTACGTATGTGAAAATTTGTTATCAGAAGTTTGCATTACCACATCATGACTATGCAATCCCAACCTATGTCACGTTACCACATACACAATGCTATCAGTGTAAATTTGTGTGACAAAATGAAAACTCTGATTACGAAATTGAAATGTATAATAATAAATTTAATATGTAATACATCGCAGTGCTACAATTGAGACGTTCAAGAAATTATTATTACTATTTTTATTTATTTTTTGCATAATTATATGCATTATGCAATAATCATTATAGCATAGAATTGTTCTTTGAATGTTTTGACAGCATAAAGAGAACGTTAAATATTATGTAATTTTGTACTTACAGTGTTCATATTATGTATTCTCTCTCTCTCTCTCTCTCTCTCTCTCTCTCTCTCTCTCTCTCTCTCTCTCTCTCTCTCTCTCTCTCTCTCTCTCTGTCTCTGTCTCTGTCTCTGTCTCTGTCTCCATCACTATGTATGTGTGTGTTGTATTTAAGTGTGTTTCTATGTGGTAGTAAGAAAAATATAATGATGTATACTATTACGCTGTGGTACTATTGTTTTAGTATTACGGTAAAACCAACATGAACTAGAGAACCTAGAGTTGCTTATATTAACTATAATAACATTTGCCAATATTTAGATGACGGAATATAAACAAAATGTTGTTATTTTTAATTGATTGCATCCATTACATTTCAATTAAATTATTAATTTATTGTATAATTTTTAAATATTGTTATTTTATTTAAATATAATTTAAATATCGTTTTTGTTGCAAACAAAATGTATATCTTGTATTTTGTAATGAGAAGCAAAATGTCTATCTTGACAAAAAAACGAGATAGTCATTTTGATTCTCGTGACAAAATACAAGATAGATATTTTGCTTACCGTTATAAAAAAACAAACAAGATAGACATTTTGTTCGCAACAACATCGATATTTGTTATAAAGTTATAAAAGTAAACATGATATTATTATTTGTAGGTAAAATTGGTTTATATATTATAGTACTTAAATTACCTCAAGTTTGAACATACAACTTAAATCAATTTATAGTTTTTAAAGTATATAGCTAATTTTCATGATTATATAAAATTAAAATTACTATTATTATAAAAGTTTTTCCCTCACATAATAATAATCTGCAAGTTAAATTTTGATGCGGTACACAAATCCCCTGTAGTTATGCAGTGTAATTATTATTATTATTATTCACAAGAATATTTCCTAATGAATTTAACTTGCTCGGGATGTAAACAAGTTTACTTACACTTATGTTATATAATATTTAAGTAGCACAAATAAGTTTAAACTTTGTCTGCAAGATATGAATGTAATAATATTTCGATTTTAATGGAATTTATATCATAACTTAATGCATACAAAATATTCAAAGCACGTTCATATTCTATAAGTTATTATTGAAACCTGCAATGTTTTTAGAAATTGATAATTGTTATAAAGTTTTAGTTTCTTTTTTCTTTAATTATGAGAGATAAAAAGTTTATTATAATATATTTATATTGTGGAAGACCAATGTCCCTCAAATGTCTTCCAACTCCAGACACTTTTTGTAGTCCACGCAACACTAGCGACATCGCAAGCGACACCTGAACTACAATGTTAAGCTTACGCAGCTTTTTAGTTCCAGGTGTCACTACTATTGGCGCATCGTCGTTTCTATTGGACTACGCACTAGCCTAGGGAGTTGGAAGACATGTGAGGGACATTGGTGCAAGACCACGGTCACTTCTGGAACTTGATGAGAGATAAGAGAATAATCTTTTGTCTGATTTTAACATTTATTGGATTAGTTCTATATTATATTGACTGCCTATGTTTACTAAAAATGCGGAAAAGAAAGTGCTGGAACAGGAAACCACGTGACGATAAAAGTGGGAGGTATCTCAGGCCTAGCTTGCTGCTGGCACTGACCGCTTATGTTTACTCAAAATGCGGAAAAGGAAGTGCCGGAAGAGGAAAAACCACGTGACGGTAAAAGTGGGAGAAAAGTTGGTGCCAGCAGCAAGCTATAGGCCTGAGCTACCTTTCAATGTTACCGTCACGTGGTTTCCTCTTCCGGCACTTCCTTTTCCGCATTTTGAGTAAACATAAGCGATTATTATTTGTTCAACTTTGTCATTATCGCGCAGAAAAATCATATGACAAAACAGTTTTTTATTTCTTCTTTTTATTTTCAAATAAAGGACACACTTTTACATTTTCAGGTTTAACATGAAATGTATTCAGTGACAGAACTTTTATAGCCCGAACTGTAGCAACTGTTCTGAAATAAATTTATGGAAATAGTAATTTTATTTAATAATTGAAATTTGGCCACAGATGCATAGTTTATAAAATATAATGTTTCAAAGGTATGATATTAAAATGCGGGTAAATATCTCCTCTGAATAAAAAAAAAATGACAAAAAAAAAAGAAGACAAAATTAAAAAGCGATTGAATTAAAATTTAACCAAAGTAACCATATAGAAAATCAGACATAAAAATAACATTTTAGCTCAATATTTGAATATAAACCACAAAATTAACGTTTTCCACTTCAAAATAATGCTGTAAAATAATTTACCCGTTTTAATTAGTAATTATATAAGAAAAATTTGTCTATGAAGAGTACGTTTTTATTATTAATGGATTATTATTAATAAAAAAAATTAATGAAATTTTATTTACATTAAGTAATTTTATATGTAGTATAAGCACGGCTTTTAAACTTATAATGTAAATCAAATTAATGTTATGTTAATTTGTATTCTATTTCTGTCTTTTTTTATTTAAAAGAGAACATCAGAGAGAGAGAGAGAGAGAGAGAGAGTAGGAATCTCATCTACATTAAATAATAACTCACTTAGAGTAATATTTCTTATACCTTTAAGATAATATAGAGAAAAGCACGTACCACCACCAGGTAAAAATATGCACCACTTCGGCAGCTATGAATAATTAAACAATGCAGATTTGAAAGTAATATGGTCTATTTTCTTATTATATAATATCTTAAATTGAACCTTATGTAGAATGACTTGTATATCACTTAATTATTCACACCTTCTCCATCACAAACGGACTATTTGCAAATTTAATGTCGCACTCTGTGTAATTACGTTATTATAAGTACCTGGAATTTCTTCGTGTTTCAGACAAATTTTCTCATATAATATAATATTATACTTTCTTATTTCATGACCTACATTTTGACGTTGAAATTTGAATAAACTTTTATTATTGTTTTTATTCCTAAAGTTTTTCCATACTAATACTTTGTTATGTTAAGTAACGATGAGACTTAATTAATTAATTATTATAGTTTTTATCTTCAACATTTTACAACCTACACGCACAGAACAAATGTTTACTTTAAACTCACAAATGTTTATATAGACAGAAATTTTTTAGTTTGTATTATCGCCCACATATATTGCCCATATCAAATTACAGTTAGAGAACTTTAACAGAGAAGCGACATCCCCATGTCGTACACAGACCCGCAACACTCATTACGTTAAACTTGGCAACACTGCAGATGAAATTACTATAGCGCGCTCTCTGATTGGTTGCTCAAATCAGCCACTTCTGGCCTCTGATTGATGCTTCAAAAAGCAACGTTGCCATGTTAAAACTGTCGAGTGTTGCGGTCTGCCTAAAACATGGGGATGTTGCTTCTCTGTTAAAGTTCTCTAATTACAGTTTTTTGTCAAATAAATGATTATTTAAGAAATATCGAACATCCTTAGTTGGCGCGGACTATAGAGTACCTATATGAAATATATCAATAGTACGTCAGAGCTTGAGAGTATTTTCACTAATCATTGAAACTGGTATAGAGGTTTGTGTCGATTTAAGTATGATAAGTACCATGAATGTTATATGAATACTGCATACCTTGCATACCTAAACATGAGTATTATAGTGAAGTATATCTACCCATTTATCTGATAGACGTACCACTAGTATAGTGAATTCACTGGTAGAGAGTAAACACTTCAAATGTTTAATCTCTACTAGTGAATTTTGGACAATTTTAGGTACTCTATGCATTAGTGTTTAATGTATAAACATAAATGTTGACAATGTACAAAATGTTTAGTAAAAAAAAAAAAAAAAAAAAAAAAAAAAATCTACCCGACTCTACTATTTTGCTTTCTCAGAGTACGTATTTTAGTTTTTAATATTTCAGCTATAATTTTATTATATTTCTCACAACCATTGCTATTTATTTTTAGAATAGTATGCCTATTTTGTTTTATCTTCTATGATCATGTAAACATAATTATGACTTGCAATCAAGGCAGATGACTGAGTCGTAATACGAGTAATTACCATTTTTTTAGAATTTGAATGTCATAGTTTACTTTTTCTGTGTGTACGACTGTACGTATAGAAGAATCTACATTGATTTTTTTTTCAACAGTTTTCACAACGGTCTCAATGAATGAAAGTACTATAATTCTTTCATGAACAGAGGCTAAATAATTTAAATCGTATACGAGTACAATGCTTAATTAAATTGAAAACGTGAACTATTTACTCTCTTAATATATTAAACTGTTTTATAAAATAATCAAAAAAATATATAAACTATTATAAATATTAATAATATTTTTTTTATAAGAAACATATAATACATGGCTTTATACCTTTATAAAATGAAAACTATAATTTTTAGATTAGTTTAGAAAATGTTATATAGATGATATCTAAATTTTTATAATTTTATAAATATCTATTTAAAATGTTAATTTATAATTATATAGATAATACAGTGGATAATGGAAAATTAATCGAGTAGTTCATTTACGAAAGTAGGGCTTGAGATGTTTCCGACCTTTTCCCCTCAATTAACCCCTGTCTCAAGTTAGTTTGACTTGTGGCGTGTTATAACTTTGCTGAACGATCTAACCAAGCAAAACCATTTCGTACTGGGGAAATGCTCATTTCATCAAGTTATTATAACTCAAATATTACTCATGTATTATGTACACCAAACAAAGGATGGCTATGTCATTTAATGAAGTTTCATCAACGTGTTAATGTTTTTCTATCACACATCTAATCTGGCAATTTATTGGAAATTCATATAAGCTCTATTCACATGAAGTAATAATTTCAATGTACCATGCAAGCACATTTATTGCTTTATTGCAAATTTTACTTCGTGCCCGGACAAGAATAAATACGTAATAATTATACTGGCTCATTTCAGCAACATTTCTTTAGTACAACATGATTTATGCTATACTGCATAATGTTACATAGCTTAAAACCATAGACCACATAAAACAACAAGTGCTTTTTAATAAATAAACATGAAATGGGATCTTCAAAACGGATGACAATTTTTACCAGAATGTTATGTAGCCCATGAGAGAGCGCGAAAAAACTGTAAAGTATGCAATTTGCGTGAAAATTCATGTTTATGACGTCAGAAACGTGCAAAAATTAGTATGAAAATGTTGTGCGGGTTGCATAAATTGAAATTTTCTGATCACTGCTACGGGGTTTTGAGACAAACTAAAGTCATTTATGTAAATCCCATTAAAAGTTTTGTGATATAAATGCTTATGTTTTCTCTGGTCTATTCCTTTAAACATTATGTAGTTGTACAGCATAATTATCACAGAAAGAATAGATTACATAAGTTATGCTACATTTATGTCATTCTAGCATAATTAATGCTAAATTGAAACAACATAATTAATTATGCTGTACAATACAATATTTTTTCTATGTAACATATTAATTATGCAGTATGGAGCAAATGGCGCTAAAAATGAGCTAGTATAATTATTACATATTTATTTTTGTCCGTTTATAGGGTACTTTAAGTAATAATGTTGTTCGTAAACCCTGTTCTCTTGCACCAAAAAATGCGCATTCCATTTGATTAACCATAGCTGATCGTCATTTTAGGAGCAAAGAACAGGGTTTACGAACAGCATTATTCAACATTTATGCTATAATGACATAAATGTAGCATAAATCACTTACTTTATTCTTACAGTGTATGACCAGGACGTAGAAGGAAAAAAATTCTCAACAGACTTTTTGCCCACCTCCCTATTGATTAAGCATTAAAAAAATAATAATAATAATACTAAAAAAAATGTGTACCACGCAACTTTAAATTTTAAATTTTTTTTTTTGCTCCATGTTATTAATCATGAATTTTAACTACACAATTTTCTTAAAAAAATATACTTGACCTTTTTCATTTTTTGTGTGTAATATAATTATTAAATAGTAATATTTTAATGTAAAAGATCAAAAGTTAAAGTTAGTAACAAAACTGCTGTTCACAACATTCAATATCAGTCAAAGTAAAACGTTATCCTAAAAGCTAAAAAAAAAAAAAAGTAGAAATCAAATCAGAAACAAAACAGCCAAGCAGAATAGTATAATAAAAGATAATGAAAAAAAAATCTATAGAATATTTAGTTTAAATTTTCAACTAAAAACTAAATGTATATGATATGATGTTATACGTTATGCATGAATAAATTTAAAAATTATAAATTGATCTGTTTTATTGACATTTTGACATGCTGGCAGGCACATTGATACATCAATCACGTATCAATAAACAACCAAAATAAACTTTGTTTATATGTGTGGAAATATTATTGATGATATAAAACTTTATTACTGCATATAAAATGTATACAAGTGATTGTATGAATGTATATAAAGCCACTAATTTTTTCCTATCACATAGTAAATATTAATATATAAAATATATTAACTTATCCCTATAGTTAATTGTTTGTTTACAACTGCTATATTTTTAGAATACAAATATGAGAACAACAAAATTTAATAATTATTTAATTAAAGACATAGAACACCTTGAACAAAAAACTTGTCTAATATCTTAACAAACCTAAAAATCGATGTTCATTTGACCGGAGCAATTTATTTCTAATTTATTTCCATTCACGAAATAGTGGATGCGGGCAGTGACGTTACTGGTTGCTGATCCACGTGCGCGTAAAACAAGCTAGCTATCAAGACACATCTGCCTTTTTGTGAATGGAAAATAAAAATAAATTAGAACTCAATGAAATCCACGTTGGTATTTAGGTTTTGTTATCTACGCTTTTAACTATTTTTTTTTTTCACAAAATAAATTATAGAAGTTTAAAATAAATAATATATTTAAATTTTCTATGCAATTCGTGGAAGTAAGTCATGTCCACGCACGGTGTGATAAAATTGATTGAATACAATCTTCTTTTAAAATGTTCATGTAATAAAATACATAGCATAATGCAACCATTGATTCATATAGTAAGCTAGCTATTATAAATAATATTTCATCGCGTCAAAAGGGCATAATATATCTCCATTGATCAGCAAATTGCTGATCATTGGAGATACGCCCTAAAGCGATTTGCTGATCAATGGAGATAAACCCTTTGGACGCGACCAGGACGATTTATATATTATGTTAAAAAAATTCTTAAAATATCTATAATCTGAACTTACTAGTGATTTGAAATATAAAAAAAGTACTGCCTTTAAAAAAAACCTTAAAAGCAATTTAAGCCGCTTTAGTTGTTATGTTGTTTTAGAAGCTTTACATTAAAGAAGCGTCTTTTGACGTGTGAAGAAATATCAGAAAATCCATTGGGTTATATTTTTACTTAAATTGATGATAAAAATTGAAAATTCGGATTTTTTTAAAGCTTTTAATGTTGCTGAGTGATATTAAATTGTTTAGGATAACAAGTCAAACAGTATATAAGCAGCAAAATTTACTATAAAAAGTGAATGGATTTCAGCTTTACTTTATTTATATAAATTATTTTTAAACATTACACAAATTATGTAAGTATTTGTTTATAATTAAATTGTAAAAGAAAGAAAGAATTTTATGTATACAATATAAAAATATTATGAAATGATGACAGTTGAGTATTTAAAGTAAAATATATTTTTTAATATAATTGTTTTATTAGAATGCACAAGAGCTTAAGCCAAATACATATGAAAAAAGAAATAACAAAATTAAAGAAGAAATAAAATGAATTAATTACTTTACACATATTAGCACTAATTAGTAAGTCTCTAAGGCATTTACTGTTATAATATAATTTTATTTAAACTCTTCTATAACATTTTCATTTATTAATACCGAGTTTATTTTATTATTATTTTTTTTTTTACTTTTGTTATCTTTTAATTTGTTTAAGTGTTTGAACGAGAAATAGATAATTAAAATTTACAGAGGGAAAAAAAAGAATTCTATTTAAGTTTTAATTCATTTAATGAGTAAATAACATTTATCTTTTTATATATTTAATGAATTTTGTGATTTTAGTGTGTGTTAGTTGTTATCCAGAAATTTACAGTAATTTACTTGGGATAACAAAATCTCTTAAAGTTGTTTATATTTCCCCTTCGTCGTTGATTTCATCGTTCTTTAACTAACAAATTTTTTTTTATTTAATTTTATTGTGCTACTTAAAATAATTTGTTTTCCTTGCAAAAATTAGTAAGTTATAATATAATAAATAATTAAAAAATCATTGTACTAGTATACAGGAAAAAAATAGGATGAGTATTTTTGTAATTTAATTCATATGTGGCTGTTATTTACTCATAATTGGGTAAAGAGAAACTATTCCATGAGTTACGTATAGTATTATGTGGTATATCCGTATGCATGCATGGTATTCTTTTTTTATTTTTTTATTTTATATATAATATAATTATATTGTAGAACGAGTAACTATGACTATTTACTTGTTACGTTAAATGGATATCCTGATTAAAATGGTTCCCATTTCTACCAACTAGTACCTTAGGCACTATACGTTGGTACAATTCAAAAATTTGAAAGTGCCATATTTCCCGCCAAAATTGTTTGTGGGCAAAAATATTTCGGGTAATTACTAAAGTTACTTATATACACATTTATTGAAAATTTGAAGAAAATCGGTGACTTCAACTTTTTAAAGTGTTATTTATGGATCCAGTGTCTCATTTATTATAAAAATTATTTATAAAAATAAACCTAATTAGCAAATACGTATTATACTTAGCTTAATTAGTATTTAAATATGAATACGTCAATACGCCTTAAGTCAAATTAATTTTCTATTTAAGTCACTACTTAACAGATTTTCCTTGAACTAAACTACTTAAAAGTAAATTTAATTTGTATATTGTGTTATTATAATGTTTAGAAGCTTATAGTATAAGTAACATACATACAACGAATATAATATATTATAATTTATAATGTATAATACAATGAATAAATTAATTTGAATAAATTGTATTTGTATAAAAGTAAATAATAAAGAAAACAACTTTGTAGGTGAATACTTTTTTTCCCCAAATAATTTCAAAATTGAAATAAAAATTTCGTTATTTTTAAATAGAAGAAACAAACAAAACAAAAAACATTACTACTATTCGTTCAAGATTAAAGTTTTAAAAGAATTAACGGTGCAAACCCCTGAAAATGTGTAAATAAATAAATCAAATTAAATTTCCTTGATTTCTGCTCACGTAAAAAGAAACAACAATTCACCAACTAGAAAAATGCTGTACTATTGTAAAATATTACTATAAAAAAGGGGGATGGGGGGTGGGGAGCGTTTTTATATTATAGCTTGAAGTTCTGCTACACATGTTTTACAATATTTACATTCTTTTTTTGCAATGTAAATTTATTTTTATAGTCACATTTTATGTCTTAAATTTTTATACCTACATTTTTTAAATTTTATACCCACTATTTAACATTATATAAAATACAATTGAATAAGACAAAATTTACCAAAAATATAATATAAAAAAAAGTCATGCGAGTATGTAAAGTATATAGTTTATTTATGACAAAACGTGTTGTATACAAAGCTAAGAAATTGTACAAAAATTGTTTAACAAAATACATTCTTATCACGTATTTAATAAAAGCTTTATTAATCTAGTAATGCAGCATTGATAGCTTCCATTATTCACCACAAAAATGACCTACGATACGATTCGGTAAGACCAACATCTTGCGACGCATCTTAAATATTGATAAAAATAAGAACAAGAAAAAAAATGGGATCAGGTGTAAAAAAATAAACATTATAAGAAGAAGGAATGCTAGCAATTTGTTATTTTTACAATCAGGAATGAAAAACAAATGATATCTTATTTCCACGTATTCAGACAGAATAATAAAGGTATAATTCATCAAAAGAAATGTTAAACTTAAAGCCCTTGTCAACTTACTTTTTTTATCATTTAGAATCCTAGATTGATAATTACTATACCTTATTATCCATGAACTAGATACCAATACGTTGATTTTCTATTTATTTTTATTTATTTTCTTTTTGAAGGTTATTTCACGTATCTCATGACGTCACAATGTACCGATGGGGTACATTGAGGGAGGGGCTTAAATTTATCAAGCCTAAATATCTAAATTCATAGAAATTCAAAATCAACGTGTTGGTGTCTAATTCATGGATAATAAGGTATGGTAATTATCAATCTAGTATTCTAAATGATAAAAAAGTAAGTTGACAAGGGCTTTAAGAGTAAGTTAGACTTCGTGTGCAATACTTGTCAAGATTATTACTTAACAAGATTGTGATGCCTAATTGCTTCAAATACTAAAGCTATATATGTCTAACATTTAGGTAATTAGCGGCAGAGATGGACGTTGCGAGACCATGCCAACAAAACGATCAGTACTCCAAAGCCCAGTGGTTTGTACATCACGGTGGCCTAGAATCATCATGACATAATTGTCTCAGCAAAATACAGCTTTGCTCTTTTTTTTTTTTTTTTTTTTTTTTTTTTTCAAATGTACCTACAGACACTATGATTATATAACATTTTACTTCATTGTCTTATATGGCAATGCTACATACTGATATGGACAAATTAATTAATGTACTGTACATGGTTACACCCATGGGCAGTAAACGTATATTACAGTGTGTGACCATACAGTAATGTTGCTCTCGCACTAATATGTGTGTATTGTGTATTATAATTATAAGTTTGTATTTTGTATTTTTCGTATGTAAACTTAGTATGTTAAAAAAATTGATAATTCCATTATAACCTACACAAGTGTAATTCTGTTATTGCATTTTGATTAGTACGAGACTGGAAATAAGGAAATAAAGTTTTGTAGATTTTTTTTTAACTATAGGTAGAACTGTAGCACATATAGCATGTTAATGTTCCAGGGGGGAGGTTATTATACTATTATTGTTATTATGAGTTCTTTTCTTTTTTCTTCTGTAACACCAACACCAAATTATTTCTACAGTACAATTATTGCACTTTCCATTTACATTAATAATACATGAAAGAGGCCTGTAGTTTACCCACTAATATGTCTTTACTGGGTTTTTAATCTTTGGGATAACTTATATAATATAGATTCCTAAATAATAAAAATAAGTATTTTTTTATATATAAACATTTAGCATTTTATATATTATATATATATATTTTTAAATATTATTAATCATTAAAATTATAGAAAAAGGAAACTAAATTTCTTTCATATTTTTAGAAGTTTTTGGCAGAAACAAAATCATTTCAAAATACTAAGAATATAGAAAACACGAAAATAAAAGAAAGCAAACTTAATATTATTATTTTCGATTGGATGTTTTTTGCTTGCAAAGAAAAACAAAAGGGATTAAAAAATAATTTATTTGATGTTTCTCTGCTAAGCTAAAAATTCCAAGTTTTAAAAAATATGTCACTTTAATATCATTTTAAGCCTTCCAGACTTTAGACTTTTATTTAGCTTTATCATAAATTTTATCGCATTGCCATGAGAAAGTTGGCCCTTTTTTTTTCTTTCTTTCTTTCTTAAAAGCAAAGAAAAAGAGACATACTTAAAAATAATTATCCTTTTTTTATATTAAAAAAAAAGTATTGTACACTAATTACTCTCCTTACGGCCATTTTATTTTGAAGAAAATTTATTTTTCTGTCTACATTTTTTTAATTAAAAATTTTCACCAGCATATCTATAACAAAGTATATTTAGTAAAAATTTAAGAGATTAGAAATAAAGTACTTAAAAAAATGCATGTAGTATTTTTATGCAGGTATCCCATATATTTTCTTCTCATTATTCTTTAGGGGATGAATACAATTTTCAAGATAGTTTAAAATTTATGATTAAAGGAGAACGCTTATCTTTTCTTTACTTAAATGAAAAAAAAATCACTTCCTTTTATGATTTTGTTTTATCTATACCTGAATATGTAATCACTTTATGACGTTTTTGTATAAGGAGGATCGTTTTTATATTTTCCAATTATAGGGTAAATCCGCATGACGTCATATTTAGTGTGCTTGGATGCCATACTGGAGTAATGAATAACATTGCTCAGCATTGAAAAAACTTTGTTTTTGGCTATTTTCTTTGCGAAATCAGTTAATTATTTGCCAAAAAAAATCCACATACTTTACTTTTTGATCTCAAAAATATTGGTTAGTATTTTTAAACTGTTAAAATGAGTAATTTTCCAAAGCGACTCATGTTATTGAGTGATCCAAACATGACGTCGTTGACTTTAACATGATGCATAGACCCTATATGATAACGCCATCACGGTGTACAGTACAATACGCTGACAAAAATAAATGAAGGAAAAGGACAAAAATAAGCACTTAAAGGTGTAGAACACCTTGAACAAAAAAAAAAAATGTGTAATATCCTAACACACCTAAATATCAACGCTAATTTGGCCGAAGTCATTGATTTATAATTTATCTAATAGCATTTACTTTGAACAGTATAATTATTTGTGTTGTTCTAATTTAACATAATTAAAACTATAATGACATAAATGCAACATAAATTACGTAATTTATTATTTCCGTGTATATACGAAATAATTGTGTTAGCCATATTTTAGCAACATAATTTTCATATTAAAAGAATAAACCAGAGAAAAACATAAGCATTTATATCACAAAAACTTGATGGGACTTACATAAGTAACTTTAGTTTGTCTCAAAACCCAACTGTAGCTCTGTAGCAGTAATCAGAAATTTCGATTTATGCAACCCGCATAACATTTTCATACTAATTTTTGCATGTTTCTGACGTCATAAACATGAAATTTTACGCGTAAATTGAATACTTCACAGTATTTTCACGTTCTCTCGTGTGGCTACATTAACATTCAGGTAAAAATTGTCAACAGTTTCAAAGATCCCATTTCATGTTCATTCATTAAAAAGCACATGTTGTTTTATGTGGTCTATGGCTTTAACATATTGCAACAAATACTCATATTGTAGAAAACATATAACATCATAATACAAATATTAAAATAGATATTACAAATTACTCATTGTTTCTAGCTGTAATATAATAAATACAGCATAAATTATATAGTGTCTTCTTTCTGTATTATACGTCTCTTCTAAAAACACTGCAGTATTATTTTGTTTGAATTTTTTATGTTTTCAATTGCTATATATTTAAATTGTTTTCCTCCTTGAAACGTACAGCGTTGAGAGCAAGTCAGTTGCATTAGTTTTCACAATGACGAGGGTTCTACTTAGACGGTAGCCATAGGGAACATTTCAACGCCTGCCACTAAAACTCATACATAATATTACTTGCGTAAGTGTATGTGTCCGTATAATTACTTTTGACTTAAAATAAATTAAGAAATCACTTAATTGATACATAGAGAAAATTGAACAACCTAAATTAGATTTAAGATTCTAAAAAATCTTGTGTATGTTTTTGTTATAATTTAGTTAAATTTGTTACCATTATTGGTATAACAATTGTATAGCTTGTATGACAAGACGCTTTTCCTGAAATCGTATTCAAAATAAATAGGCTACTATTTAAGGTGGGAAATCAGATGCCATGGGATTTGACTTTAAAATTTATAAAAAAAAGAAAAATCTGAAATTTTCTGCAGTGATACATTAGGATCATATATATAATGAAGATATATTATATCTTCAAAAATGTAGAGAGGGAGAGAGAGGGAGAGAGAGAGAGAGAGAGGTTACTATGATAGATTTCAAATTATGATTTTTCTAAAGTTTTAGTGCCATAAGAGCTCGTGTTAATTTCAGTAACTATTTTCTCTCTTATCAGATGGTCGCGGGTTCATAAAAGTTTACCGTATAGGTATCTGTTGCTATTTACTTTCTTATGTCAAATGGCTTCATAAAGCATGGAAGTTTTCTTTTAATATTTTGAGATAAAAGCCATTTTACTAGGACCCTTAATTGTTAGTATTACCAATTTTAGTGTTCAATCAAAAATGTAATAAACAAGTTCTTCAAAATTCTTGATCTGTCAAATGTCTACGCTTAATAAATTTTCATACTTCAATTTTTGAAACGTAATATTATACTTTACATCATTTTAAACCTTTAAAACACTTTTTAAAAGTAATTATTATTAATTTAAGACATGAAAACAATACAAAAGTACAAAAACGATACAGAAAAAAAATGTAAAAAGCAATTATGTAAAAAAAAATATATATATATGTTCATACGCTATGTTTTCTTTGTTATTTCTTTAAAAGCCTTGAAGCGATCTAAAATATTTTTTATTTTAAAGCGCGAGTATCATAGCATAGTATCCTCTTTAATAGATTGCTAACGCTGAAAAACTAAAAAATGATGAACTTCCGATCATGCTTCTTTTTTATTTCCTTTAAATCCAAACCAATTTAAAAATCACTCTTTTGTAGAAGATTAAACATCGAAACATTTAGTTAATTAATTAAAAGTAAATCGTTGTTTTAAACAATCTGTTCATAGTTAACTTTAGATCAAGAAAATAGTATCAAAATATTGAACTAAATTTCTGTTTATACTGTAATTTGTGTGTCCATTAAAATAATGTTCTTACAAACAAAAGTAAAGTACTATAGATGTGTATTTTAATCCATTTGTCATCTTTTATAAAAGTTGCATGATATATATAATTATATATATAATGTATTATATGAATATGACGAAAGCTTTAATGGTTGTATTCAGATGGCTTGCATCTCAATATCTAAAAATAAAACTTCCAAACTTGTAATGTCCCTTGAAAGTTGATGGTAGCAGCTACCTATGATAAAAAATTTTATAGATCATTACCATCAGATAAGAGAGAAAACAATTAATGAAATTAACATGGGCTCTTATGGGACTAAAACCTCAAAAAAACATAATTCAGAATCTAGCATGGTGACCCCCCAAAATTTTTATATTTTTGAAGATATAGTAATGTATCACTGTGCAAAATTTCAGATATTTCGTGCTTTAAAACTTTTTAGTTAAATCCCGTAGTACCTGATTTCTTGCCTTAACAATACAATGCTTGATTTTTACTCTCTATACATCATAAATTTCAACTCTATGTTAAGAAAACTACCATTTTGCTTTTTCTGAACTGAAATAATATGAAGAGAAAAAGTAAAAGCAGAGTATTTCAAAGTGGATATCAAATCTAATTTTGTTATTTGACACTTTTTCATCCTGATCACATTTCACCGGCGTTGAGAACATCAATTTACCGCGCGGACACCGGAAATTGCGAAAGAAAGACTTCAAATTGGTGTTTACTGGAGAGGGTGACAACTCGTGACGTCAAAGAATGCTCAATTATATAATATATATATATATATATATATATATATATATATATATATATATATATATATATATATATATATATATATATATATATATATAATATATATATATATATATATATATATACACGTATATACTGTATATACTACGACAACTCTCTAATTTATCAATTAAAATATTTATTCCTGGTGTAAGTCTATCAAATAACATAAAAGTCATAAATCGAAGCGCATACTCATACTCATACGAAGTACACCACTCATACTTGATAAATTCACAGAAGAGTGATTAAATTTACATTGTAGTAATATATTTTATTCACTGCCTAAGGATAATATATACAACCAATAACCATATCATGAAATGGAAATAAAATAAATTATCTCATGAAATCTTAAACATTTCTGTAATACTTAATCAATTTTTAAAAATGGAATATTTTCATATAAATTTCTTACATTTTTGCATGTAACAAGTAAGAAAAATTAAAAGTTATTTTTCTTAATTAAACAAGCTATTTTTAAATTTGAAATTAAAATGTATTAAACATAAAAATGACTCTTCATTCTTTGCATTAGTTCCGAATAAAAATTTACATTATTTTTAAATTAAATCATATTTTTTATAATAATATTAATAAGTAGTAAAAATATTAGCCGTAAATATGAATTAAAAACTATAGAAAAAGTTATTCTTAAATAATAATGAAAAAGATAAAAAAAAAAACTATATAAAAAATATGTAGCTACGAAAAAAATCATTAAATATTAGTAAATAATTTATAATATATCACTTCTCTCTCTCTCTCTCTCTCTCTCTCATCATACGGTAGCTATAAAAAAGATACAGTGAAATTCCATCATCGACTGAAGAGCTTTATTTAACAGAACTTTGAAAATGTAAATAAAACTACAGAATAACAATATAATACATACAATATTATCTAATCTACAAATAATGTTTACTGGCTTACAACTTTTGTGATTTTAAAATTTACATGTTATCACTACATACTTGACTAACAAAATTAAACATGAAATTAAAATTAAATTGACAATAATAGGAAAAGCAATGAGATTAACATTTTGTACTGTATATATATGATTTAGTTTTGTTGATATAAACTTTGTGCAAGTGTCGTATATTTAATATAATTTGCTAGGCTAGCCACTCTCTGTCCCAGCTTTACTTCAAACCTATACATGGCTTAATTTGAAATATCCACAACATACATCACGCCTACTTGTTAATTAAATGTGAAACAAAACAAATTTACATTTCACATTCCCTTTTCGTAATGAAAAATAACACTATATGTACAATACATTTACACTGTGTGTATCAATGATACTTTAAATAAATGACAATGATATTTTTTTTTTCAAATGGTAATTTTTGTAATGCACTTGTATATTCATGTTTTCGTACAGAAATAACGTACTTCATTGTTTCTGTATGTGCCTACTGGCTCTTTATTTATTTTGTCTATTTGGCAGAGACAGAGGCAGGTGGGAAAGGTCATGAACCCTGTCACAAGGAAACAAGGCACTGACTTCCCTTAGAATTGATTTTGTGTTTGAGGATTAGGCTGAAGAATTGGGGAAAAAAGTTACATGCCTCAACAGCAACTCATTGTTATTAGAAAGACAAAAACCAACAGATCAATCAGTGTAAGTATATTTTTTTTTTAGAGTAGCCAATCATTGTTCAATTTCTTTACTATACTTTGCTGACCCAACTTATTGTACAGGACAGGTTATTCAAGGAGAAAATGAACGCGCGCCAACATCCAGACTACATAAGGATTGCGAATGTGGTTCCAGTAATACTGTGCTTCAATATTTCCCCGAAGACACTAATTGTTGAGATCGTATGTCAAAATTTTAGCCAAGGTATATTTAAGTTTTTTTTAATATTTAGAAGGCATTGAACTGTTGTGTGAAGGTTTCAAGAGTATATAATATCGTCAATTAAATAAAAAATTGTAAGCTTGTAAATATTAAAAAGATAAGATATATTTATTGCAAATCCTTTGTCATTTTGATTTGTATAAAAAAAATACGTTGTGTTTTTAATAACATTAAATGAAGACATGTTTTAAGTTGTTTGATCTTTGCTACAAACAGTTATAAAATTTAAACAGTATTATATTTTATATGAAAAAGATTTTTTTATTGCATAAATATTATGTAATTGTTTTTTATAATACATTTTGTAGGTTCCTTTTAATATCATATTTTTGTAAGTTGTGCGTTTTATTATACAAGTGGTATACTTTTTTAAATTACTCGCCTCGCTCTCATCTCTCTCTCTCTCTCTCTCTCTCTCTCTCTCTCTCTCTCTCTCTCTCTCTCTCTCTCTCTCCCTCCCTCCCTCTCGTTAGCTCAATGTACACTTTCAGTGTAAATTCATTATATTTTTATTATTTGCATTACGTTATGACCTATTATTATAAATTTTCAGAAAACATGAGGATTAATATTTAATGTTTTTTCTCTGCATTTGATATATATTATCCTTTGACTAAGTAAAATTATAATTTAATCCCAGATTAGAAATAAAGCAATTAATTAAAGTTCTCGCAATACGTTATTCGTGACATAATATTATATATTTGCAGCACTGCCAAGTGTCACAACGACTGTCATATTCATATTAAACCCATGGAAGTGTAAAATATTAGCTTTTATCAGAAAAAAAAAACTACCTCGGGTGAGATACATAAATTTTAATTCGTAATGAAAAATCATGTATAATGATTATTATTATTTTTTTGGAGTGTTGTCAAATCATTACTGAAAATTCATTACTGTGTTCAAACTTCAAACTTTTTGATGTACACACGACTGTGACATTATATTTTACAGCGATTCTAAAGAGTACGATAGGATACGCTAATATCGATTGTCAATTTTTTGGTGTAATTCCTTATCTTTTAATATTGAACAAATGAGACGCAAAATTTTAAAAAATCATTCGTGTCCTATCGTATACCTAGAATCGTTGATATTTTACCATTCAAATGAAGAGCGTGTTTTTCTCATAGCAATAACATTGTAAATATAGCGCTACTTTTTAAATAGTAAAACATATATGCTATAGTCACAACATCTATTCTTTGCCTTTCCTTGAAAGCAATAGAGTAAAATTTTATAAGACAAAATCTGCACACTAAAATTGTCTTAAAATAAATTTTACGTTGCTAAACGTACCTTTTATCAGTCTATAAATAATTAGTTTCAACTTCAGAACTTCTAAAATGTCATTAGTTGTATGTGAATTTACAAATAGAGAGAACTATAGGTCAAAACTGTCAAAAGCAATTTTCTTAGCTACAATTTTCAAACAAAACTTAGATTGCTTTTATAATTTTATAAGAGACAAATTCAAATACATTCAAATACAAATACAAATAATTCAAAAGTACATGGAAATATTATTTTATAAAAATAAATAATAATAACAAAAGCTTTTTAAACTTTAAAAGAAGTTATAATCAGGTTAAGTATTATGACAAAAAACAAAACAAAGAAATGAATTAACATTTGTGTTGAAAAAGTCATAACTTAATTATAAAAGAAAAAAAATTAGTAATTCATTCTAAAATGCTTATAAGGAATCATTTTATATAATGTAGTAAATGAAATACATCTACATTAAACTCCAAAAATTTACATACGGTATATTAGTAGTGACCTGCATCTTTACATTTCAAACTTCAAATATTTAAATAAAATTCTCTCTTTCTCTTCTAAAATGAAATTTATTGAAGCTTATATATGAAAAGATTTTTTTTTATCTTTGTAGGTCGTTTATAATAAACGTATATATAGAAATGCAATGAGGAAAAAACTGAACAAATTTTACGCATGAGTAATCAAAAACCATTGAGAAAAGCTTGACCCTTGCTTTCTTCAAATATAATATGAGATGAGATGAGAGAGAGAGAGAGAGAGAGAGAGAGAGAGAGAGAGAGAACCCATATAATGTAATGTTTGCTGACTTTACTTTTCACCGAACATATCATACATATAGTCTGAGTATACAGTATTAAAATGAAGGGTATTAAATTTCTTCATTTACACAAATTTCAATGTATTTATAAAGGATAAGGATCAATATGGTACATTTCATTTCTGTAAAGTAGAATTTTCAAATTCTATATACCTTGCATAAATACATATTCAAATCATACACAATTGAAATATCTCACATAGAAGTTTTCCGTCCTTTATTTTTTTTTCTAGTCTTCTGATTACACAAATTATTATTACTATTGTTGAAGTTAAATGTAATTAATATAATATGACAAAAAACCTTATTTACTTAGCAATGATACGCAAAAAAAGAGAGGATATAAATTCAAATAATTCTCATTTTATTAAATATTAACTCAGTATATGACATTCATTATTAAAGAATAATATAATATTTATTATTTTTTAATTTCATTATTCTATATATTATAACAAAAAAAAAATATGAATTTTCTTGGTGTTTACACTCGCTATTTTTAAATAATCTCTTAGGCACAAAAATACACAAAAGATATCTCAAATTATTCATCTTATTTGTTTTATGTGAAACAATGAATGATAACAAGTTTCTTTTGTTTCCTTTCTTTTCTATTGTTGTAAGAGGATTATCGCTGCGTACGTGTTAAATATTTATCATGTAAAGGAATACTAAACTCACACTGGGTGAGTGAAAATTAGGAACCATTAAAGTTGAATGTTATAGCAAGACAAAGAAAATATTTTTCTATATCTTTATGAAAGAATTCTATAGAATTGTTTTAAAATGACCGTCTGTTTGTGAAATATTCCATTATGCAAATGTTAAATAATGGAGAAAAACAAACAAACAAACAAACTTTTGGTTGACATAATACAGTATTTAAGCAAAAATATTGGAGAGTTTTGTGCTCTTTTCTTTTTCAAAAAAGTATATATTGTAGTTATTATTATTATTTATAATGAAGTTAATTTATCTTAATTTTTAACTGTATTTAAATTTATACAGTACATTGATAATATATTTAAAAGAATAAAGTAAGTATTTTTAGATTAAAAAACTCATTGCAAAATGATTTAAAAAACTGCATGTAGTTAAGTTCTAAGTAAAATATTTTGATGATTTTTCTAACCGAGCTCCAATTTACCTATATCAATGTATTTTTCTTTTACTTATTCGATTTTTACAGATTTTTTGGAGCACTAAAATTATTATTATTTTAAAGTTCCGACAAGATGTGATAAAAATCACATTCCAATACTCACAATAGGGTATTTTTATCATAAGCCAATAGGACACATGCTAAGTATTAATATTAAACATTATTACAGTAATAAGCGTCGAATTGCTTTTGACTCAAACCTATACCCTTTAAAAAAAATTGAATTTATTGTATATTTTATTTTTTTAATTTTGAGAAAGTTTTATGTATTTATTTACAAAATCTAAAAAAAATTAATAACAAAGTAAGCTCTTATCAGAACATGCGATTTTTGAAGGACCGAATTGTAAAATAGCACGTAACTTTTTCTTCTGGGTTGACTAATATTTTATATGCTAAATTTATGAAATCTAATAGCAAGAATATCAATAATTGATACGATAAAACTGTCTAGGGGAATCTCATACATCATGTATTTTATACGTGATGGTCAAGGTATATAGTATAAACCTTGCGTGATGGTCATATACATGCCTTAACAAACTATTCAATTTTCACGTGGCAAAATATAAATGAATCACGTTGCCATGTTACATTATTTCTTCACAAAACGTAAGAGAAACTAAGCAACAATAGAAAATCACTCAGAATTCGCCTTAAAAACGAAGTAGGAAAAATGTGACTTTATACCATACAAATATATAATATTGACAATATATATTTTTATTGTTGTTGTTCGTTTTTTCAAGACAATTTAATTATTCTTTACAGCATTTTGAAGTCAATTATATAATTGAAACGTGCGTTATGAAATTTAGAACTGTTATCATGTTTTTACCGCAATTACAATATAGCTTTGGCTTTTCTATATACTTGTGGTGAAAACTAATATAAAAGTTTTTGTTATCCCTATGGAGTTTGCCAAATAAACACGAGAAGCACGAATTTCCAACAGACTTGTGAAGTTTTGATTGGGTTGGGACCAATGAGAAAAGAAAAAAAATCACATTTCTACTTAAATATAAAATGAAAATGAAACAATTTTTTTATTGTAAATTTCATTTTAACATTTCCTTTACGTGTGAGTATAAATATATATATATATATATATATATATATATATATATATATATATATATATATATATATATATAATATATTATATATATATATATATCGTTTTTTTTATAGAAATAATTGAAATTGTCTTGTTTTAGTATTTCACTTCATTGTAAGATTAAGTTCTGAAATTGTTTTAGTTTCTCTAAGAATTTAAATTCTTTCTCGAACATTTATCATTTGTCATTTACATTTAATAACGATGTATAAATATTTTGGATGCCTTGATATATAAACTTTTTTTTTTTGTTTTTTTCGAGGTATCAAAATCTGCGAAGTTATTTGATTGAGTCAAATAACTTACTTACAAAACTATTTGGTATAGTCAAATAACTTACTTAAATAAATTATTTGTCTTTAAATGTCAAGATGTAAAAAGAAAAAAAAGTTCTTTAGTATACCATTCAGAGTTTATTTCATGTTATCTGTGCCTGATGTACCACACTTTCAAGCTTTTTTTTTTTTTTTTTTTTTTTTTTTTTTTTTTTCTCTTCCTCTCTATCAAAACATTTATGACATATTTTTAATGTTGTGAGCAAAATATGAGCAAAAATACGCATAAAATTTGAACTAGTGAACACTAAACCATGAAAAGAATTCACATCTAACTTTTAATAGTCTTCTTCAAAAATAAATCAAAGTAATAATAATAATAATGGTGAAGTGTACAATATCGTACTAATTAAACATTTTTGAACATACTAAAAATATTTTTTACGTCCAATATCCTGTGAATTAAGTTGAATCTTTAGTTGTCCGTTACAAATATTATATCTTTAAAAAATATGGGTGTACCAACGTATAATATGAAGAAAACCGATCTAATTTACATAACTTTGGAAATTATGTGAATAATAAAAAAAAAAAATGCTTAGAAGGTATAGATTTTACAATGTTATTGCAACATAAAGTTTTTGGTCTTGACAAAACCTGTGGCATTTAATTTGGTAAGAGCAGCTGCCTCTGTACATAGAAGCCATGCTTTTGTGGCTTTATTAATTAACCCAGCAGGCTCAAGTGAATTCCATCCACAAGACTGTGCAGTCTTAACGTGACCACTGCATCTAACACGTCCTATATATCTAAGACAACAAAAACAAAAAAGTGCACACATGTGTTACTGTGGACACAAGTACCGTGAAATTAAGTGAACCACAATTTAATCAAACTTTATTTAGGCTTGATATAAAATAATTGAATTTATACAACGTGATAAATATATTTTAAGGGAACGCTTCACGTTTTTACAAAAGTTTTCTTTGTAATGTTTTCTTTATGATCTAATGCCTGCTGCTCCTATATCTTTCAAAAGCAAAGTTTATGATTTAAAAAAAAAGTGTGTTTCAATATCATACAATAATATTTGTAATAACTATTGATTATTAGAATCAAAGAGCCAATTCAACTACCTGAATGAGGTGTTTGAGGTGTATACACCCTAGCAAAACCAGATCACAGATTTTTACAACCGGATGCACCCCTTTTCCTCAATTAACTTTCCCCAGATAAACACCAAAATTTTACAGGTGATCAATGTAATGATGAAGTTAGTAAGTATTAAATTTCATTCCTATAACTTGATTAGAAAGTGAGAAAACGGGACGTTTCCGGTTGAAATAATCACTCGCGCGTCATTTGTTTTTGCAATGGTTTAGAGATACCTCAAGTGTGTTCCTGAGAACGTATACGATGATGGATACCAGGAGAAATCAAACTCTTATAAAATCTATATGATAGCATGGGGAAGAGATTAAAATGACAAAACAAATTCTATATAGAGTACAAAATAATTTTAAAGTCAATTTTTAAAGCCTTTTAAAATTGCATGATCAGGTAAAAAAAAAAAAAAAATCAACCGATGAAACTTTGAAATTGTTTCGATCACACTTAACCTGATAAAATTAACTCAATCGCAGCTCAAAATTGACTTTTCATTTTGATACATATATAAAATAAAAGTTTAATGTAATGACAGTTTCATTCTATAGCATAACACCTGCATCAAACCAACACTGCAAACTAACTGATAAGAACGTGACAGGTGAAGTGCATATTATCACACTGCCTTGTGTCCTGTATGAGAATTTTATACTGCATGGTTAGAATTTCTGGTTATAGTATAATGTGGCAGCATCTGGCGATCTCCTCTCTCTCTCTCTCTCTCTCTCTCTCTCTCTCTCTCTCTCTCTCTCTCTCTCTCTCTCTCTCTCTCTCTCTCTCTCTCTCTTATACATGATATGTGAGGGTTTGAAACAAAAGCTGACTCAAGCATGCAAAATACGATTTCAGTCTCTCTCTCTCTCTCTCTCTCTCTCTCTCTCTCTCTCTCTCTCTCTCTCTTCTCGTGTTATACCCTCATTGCATTTGTGCGACGTTTGTTAAATTACACTTTAACTTTGTTCTCCTAACCACAAGAATAATTTACATATTTTGGTTAAAAAGAGATATGTCATCATCATTCAGTTTCAGAATAATAATAATAAAAAAACTTTGTGGGGTAATTCTCAAAGCCTCAAAAACTAATTTTTAGATTTAAAATGTAATAAAATATAGTGGTTTATGAATGTATAAAACTTATTATGCGTAATTTATAATATTAGAAAACTGTTATCATTTAATTTTTACAGTATTTTATAATATTTTTTTTTCTTTGTTTTTAAATACAAAATTTAATTAGCATTAAAATATTTACATATAGAAATATTCTGTCTTTTATAAAGGTAAAAAACGCAAATGGAATTGATAAAAACGAACGAAAATATAACAAGAATAAATTTTCATCTCTTCTCTATCCGGTATTAAAATGAAAGCTAGAAAATAATTTTGAAATAGAGTTTCTGTAAATGAAAAGAATTATTTCCTGTCTTTTTAATTAAAACTTTGTATATTTTCTAGAGCTTTAATAAATTTTTGAATATGTATATTACGTACATACATCATATTACTTGGGCGTGGTATTACTTTCTCTCTCTCTCTCTTACTTAGAAATGCTACTCCGCCCCGGGAATTCAATCACCACTGTTCAATGCTTTAATTCGCAATTTACTGAATACGCAATACTGAATACTCATTTACTGAATGGTAACAGAGGATTTTATTTTGCATTCAACAAAAAAGTAATTTTACTTTAGTTACATGGTCTTTCATTATGATTTAAATCTACATTTTTATAATAATAATAATAATAATGATAAGTATCTTTATTATTATTAAAAAAATCTCTATTATCTATAAAAAAATGTTTTATTAAAAAAAAACATTTATTATGAAAATTAGGTATTTAAATAAAAATATATTATACATTAATTTTTAATTAATATTTTTAATTGAAATCATTTCACAATAAGTTTAAAAGTTTGATTTTCATTAATTTTTTTTTTAATTTATGATTTCAAATTATGATAGTGAAAATGTATAATTATAAAAAAAGTTTTGTATAATTAACATGCTATTCTTTTAACGCATGCATTTTTTGTCAAAGGATTTTGCAATTCACTAATATTTTTTTTTCCTCAACAATTTGAGGAGCATTAAAATTTGTTAAATATTTGTTGAGTTGAATCAAGAAAATAAATAAGACGCAAATTACGTATAGCAGTTACAAATTAAAACAACAAGATCTTTGGTACTATTTAAAATGCTTGCATGGTGTTTATTATATTATTTGAATTATAAATGGTAGCAGTTTCATTTTTAAAAACAGAAAATAAAAGTTACTGTATTTTAACTTAAAAAATGATATATTTTTTTTACACAGCTATCATGTATTTATGTAGATATACATAAATTCAGTTCTGTAACAGAGAGATAGAGAGAAAGAAAATGTTATATTTAACCATCCAGTTACAATATTTCATGAATACTAAAAATTAATTCATTTAATTAAACGTTTTGTTTAAGGAAGTAGAATGTAGAAACAAAACGTGACATTATAACAACAAACAGAAGGCACGCATGTTAGCTTAGTATTTGACATTGGAGTTTTTGCTGCCTCAGTGAAATGTTGCAGATTATACTTTTACTTGCGTTTGTCAGCATTCTTTTGTTTTTATTAATCAGACTAGCACCAAAGTTTTACGTGCGTTACATACCAGGTAAATATATACAATGTAAATATAAATAAATTTCAGATTTTTAACTTCTTTTCATTCTATTTTTAGAACTATAAATTGTTTTACAAGGGTTTTTATATGTATACTCATAATAATATTATTTTTTTTTATCTAATTGTATGAAAAATAAATTTTTATCATATAACTTTACAACAAAGTTTAATTTCAAACTTCTTGGGACTTATTGTTTACAAATTATAAGCAACCTATTTCACAAAGCAGTAGAAGATTGTTTTGTATCAGTTAATTATAAGACTATACAATTTAAACTATACTGTACTGTTGGCATCTATACATAATATGTTTAACTCTATATAGTATTCCAATCTAAGTTCGATAAGTTTACTGATTACGCTATTGACTTGAAGTTGCAGGAAAACGTGGCTGGAAGTTAAGATTGTCTGTGACATTTATTATCAGTTTGGTGCTCGGTTATGTTTGCTCACCGCTCACTTACCCAAAAAATCCTGGATTGACGATGCGACAAAATATCATGGAAATAATTCACGAAACCTCGTAAGAATTTGTTCACAAATATATTTTTATTGCATTTAAATTAGTTATAAGATTTATGAGTATTATCTCATTTCTTCTAACTTAGCATTAAAATAATTATAGTTATAAATATAAATTTTCTTTTCTGCACGGTTGTTGTAAGTAAAGAATGAAATTTAAGTGTCCATAACCTTTTTTTTAGGTTTCCTGGTGACAGTTCTGGTAATCCCAAAATATCACATCAGAACCTAGAAGTTCAATCTTCAATTGCAAGAAATTTATATAAAGGTAAAAATATTTAATATTATTAATTTTAATGAAATGATAAATAAGTAACTCTGTTCCTGACTATGCTAGCATAAAATCAATAGTAATTTACTCATGAAATGATAGTTACAATGAGCATCAAGTAAATATACTATGCATGGTTTTAGAATAGACAATAATGTTGTATAGGAATGGAGGAGATGAAAGCTCGGCAAGTGGCACGAGAGATTCGAGTATTATGCTGGATCATGACGAACCCCAAAAATCATAAAACTAAGGCGTTCCACGTGAAAGCCACTTGGGGTCGACATTGCAATCGTCTTGTCTTCATTAGTGAAGAGTATGGTGAGTTTATTCATTCATTTCATTCCCTCCCTCCCTACCTCCCTCCCTCATTCATTCATTCATTCACATACTTCTATTCTATATTTTAGACTCTGAGCTCCCTACGGCTAAAGTAAAAGTCATGGGTGGTCGCGATGGCCTATGGAATAAGACAGTTGAGGCATTCAAACACATACATGAGACCTACAGAGATCACTACGACTGGGTACTCAAAGCAGATGATGATACGTAAGCGTGTAAATTTTTTTTCTAGTGGTAAAAATAGTAATTTTTATAGATTTTGATCATGAGATGCATTTCAAATATACCTTCGATCAGTAATCTATCACTACATATTTTGTTTTTCTGGAAATAAAATGATTTGTTAAATAATTTAGATGATCTAAATTTTTATTGGATTATATAACAATGCTTCTTACTGGTCGTGACGTGTGCAACCAATCAAAAGCGCTCGGAAAATCAGAAAGGGACCTTGAATTTTCTCTTTTTTAGCATTATGGGACACTACATTGAACGATTTTTGAGTTAACTATTGCAGTTATAACGTATAAATTTAGACGCAGAATACTACATAAAAAATATACTTTTCGTATTTTAGGCTAATGAAACCACCACGACTATTTTTCACCAGTAAGAAGCATTGATGATATACAATATATATAAGGTATAACATAAAACAGTTGTGTTCATATTGCTATTGTGTAGTTATGTTATAGTAGAAAATCTGCGTATGATGTTGCTTCCCTACTCACCTAATGACCCTCTTTATTTTGGGTTTCATTTCAAACCTTACGCACCTGAAGGATACATGAGCGGAGGAGCAGGTACTTTTATATTTTTGATTATTACAATTAATATTACAGTACATTAAATACAGTGTACTTATAATAAATTTTAGGTTATGTTTTGAGCAAAGAAGCTGTCCATCGCTTAGTAACTCAAGGGTTTGATGGCAAACATGCAGATTGTCCCTTAAAATTTGGAGCAGAAGATGTTAATGTTGGTAAGAAAATAAATACGCTGATTTATATATATATATATATATATATATATATATATATATATATATATATATATATATATATATATATATATATATATATATTACGTCTCTGCATGCATACATTTCTGATATTTAGTTGTTATTTGGTTAAGTTCATATCAGTTTAAAGAGAAATATATCATAGTAGGTGTCGTAACGCACGATGGTTGCTCTCTACTCATTTGTGAGTTTCACAAAATATCAATTTTGAGTTTTTATCAATATCAAACGTATGGATTTAGAATACTTGTTCTTTTTTCCGTGTATCATATTGCTCCAAAATATATGTATTTTTAAATACCATATAGTCTGATATTATATTTACATTACATAGTATATATTACATTACATTTTTTAAGTGAGTTTTGAATTTTATTTTCATTATGTTTAATATTCCAACTAATTATTCGCTTGATTAGATTCTGTATTCAAATGGTTGCACAGGTAAATGTCTGCATGCAGTGGGAGCAGTACCAGGTGATTCAAGAGATGCACATGGACATAATAGATTTTTCCCATTTGATATTGAAGCTCATGTCAATCCAGATCAAAGTAACAAAAATTGGTGGTTTTGGAACTACATGTATTGGCCAACAAAAGGAGTAAGTGATGTCAAAATTATTAATTATATGTACAGCTTGTTGGAAATATTTTACTTATACCTCCCCTAGTACAAAAACATGATTTAATTAACGTAAACGTGAATAGATAAATTTCTATTAGTTGATGTTTATTTGTTACAATGAGAGTGTACTCAATAGAAGTGCTTATTGCTGGTGGTAACCAAACAGATGCGCGCGGGAAAAGAACAATATTTTCCTAACATTTAGCATCCGAACATCCTTTAAAGGCGTAGAACACCTTGAAGAAAAAAAGTTGTGTAATATCCTAACAAACCTGAAAATCAACGTTGATTTGGCCAAAGTCATTGATTTTTAATTTATTTTCCGTTCACAAAATGCTACTGCCGGTCACTGACGTCACAGTTTGCTTGTTTTACGAGCGCGTAAACCGGGCGAACTGTGACGTCAGTGACCACCAGTAGCATTTTGTGAATGGAAAATAAATTAGAAATCAATGACTCCAGTCAAATCAACGTTGATTTTCAGGTTTGTTAGGATATTACACAACTTTTTTTGTTCAAGGTGTTCTACGCCTTTAAGCAATTTGTGAGAACAGTACTGCAGTTGAAGTAGAGAAATATAAATGAGTCATGCCTTTACATGTTTTAAGCTAATAAATATTTTTAAAAAATTATTAGGTTTCACTGTTTCAAAGAATTATTGCAATTAAATAGTAAAACTTTCTACTTCCTTATACCGTAACATGCACACGAATATTATAGAGTGTACTATCATATTGAAATTTAAATTGAATAAATGACAAAATAATATTGTAGATTATTATAGATTTATCTGTATAAACCTTGGGTACTTTTCATAATATGTACACTCCGGCCGAATAAATCTGACCACAGCGTTCATGTCCTCCAAATGTTAAATAAATGGGGAAGCTTTAACGCAACCGGTCAGATTTATTCAGGGGGAGTGTACATATTATGAAAAGTACCTTAGGTTTATATAAATAAATCTTGAAAAGTACCTTATTTCGTACACACAGTAACCAAATGATTTTTATTATTTGAAGGGTTTAGAAGATTGCTCCGAACAGCCAGTATCCTTCCACTACGTAACTCCAGTCAAGATGTACATGCTAGAATACCTGGTATACCACGTTGCACCTTTCTCTGTTATGCACCTATTCACAGCTACACCACCACCTCCGGTCACCACTTTGCAACCTGTGACAACCACTCTCGCTCCGAAATTTTGGTTCTTTTTCTAGTTATCTATATTATGTAAGAAAGGTCAATGTTTTTATGGTGTTATTTACATAATAATATATTTAGTTCATCAAGAAATCAAATAAAGTAAAACTTTAAACGTAAACATTTTGAATTATTCATGAGCTTTGTTTTATTGTGTTAATACGTTTCATTAAGACCTTAGCTGATTATGTTAACTTACAAAACGTTCTTCAAGACACGTCATGCCCAATTATATGACACTGAAAAAAAAATTTACAATGAAACATTTGATATCAACAATCAATAAAAAAAATATTAAAAGCATGTATCCTGAAACAATAAAGCTTAGGGATAAAATTTGCAATTTTTTATACCTAGAGTGTATGTAGGACTGATGGACTCGGTGATGGCATTAAAATTGCTTTCAAGTCAATATTTTTCAACGTGCCGTGAATTGTGTTTAACCTTTTTTATTTAAATAATCCATAAAAATTCATTTGACTTCTATTATTTGAGCCTTATCATATATGTTTTATGCCTGTACACTCTATATATTATTTTTTAAAAGCAGCACTGTTATAAAACAAAGCAAACTTTTTTCGTTTTTCCCTACCCTTTTTTTTTTTTTTTTTTTTTTATTTATATATATATTTTTTTAGTCATAAAATAAAGGTAAAGTGAATAATTAATTTTACTCCATGTCACGTATTCTTGACAAGCAAAAAAGCACAGTCAACTAGTATAACTTTTTTTGTAGTAAAATAATGCACGAATAAACAATATTTCATTTTCAATTTTTTGTCGTGCTAATGTAGCAATTTACTGTACTTGACTGTATAGTTATGCTACCAATTAACAAGTTTGCCTTTATTATAATTCGTTATATAAATAGAATATATAATAATTATGATTAATTTCATCATTCAAGCATATAAATATTGTATTTTTTCTTTTAACTTTTAATTACTGTATAAAAGAAATATATCTGCATTAAAAAAAGTTTTTGATTTTATATACTGCGGAATTTTTAATTAAGATATAACTATTTTAGCTAAAGGTTTAAAAAGTTTTTATAAAATAGTTATGAAAGGTGGTTAACGATAATCACTGTTCATTAATTTTATAGAATTTAGATTTTAATTTTTTTTTTTTATCTCAACTTACGTAAATTTCTAGAAGTTTTTTTTTCTAAATTAAAATATTTTATCATAATTATACTGTCGTTCTTTTATGTAAATTTAACTTTACACGAGTTTTTAATTGCTCACCAGTAATTTTTTTGATTGATTCTCTCGTTAAAACTATAATAACGACATATATGTTACAATGGATATAAATATATTATCAATAATATAAATGATTGTACTAATTTCTCTAAAATATCACATTATAAATTAAAAATTAATTTCAAAATATATATTACTATGTTTATTCTTTGTTAATTATGTATAATACATTTGGATTACATTTGGAAAGTCAGAGGACCATGTAAGTGGGTTTGTACCATTTTTTACCTCCAATAAAAACCACTTATTATTATTATATAAGAGTAGTGCAGAAACATAAAGTTCATGGACAAAAATAAATATATGATTTATTTTTTAATATCCCATTTTTAGCATTATTTGTACATTAAAACATAAATATACTATAATGTAGAATAATTACTATATGTAACATAGCTTAAATATTGTTTTGTATAATATAATTATAAATGATATTGAAATTTACATACATTAAAGCTTGAGCGACATAAATTAAGTATAATTTCTTCTTTCCGTGTTGTTCCGGTTAGCGTGCTTTATAATATTATTATAACTTGCACGATTTGAATTGCCATCAGTGTTGTTAGGCATGAAAGTATTGACAAAATTAAGAATTATTTAAAAATAACACGCGTTATGGAAAAATAACAACTTTTCAGGCTCAAAATTAAATAACTTATCGGAATCATACCAATAATTATGTACAGTACTTTATACAAATGAAAGGGACAATAATTGTGCAACTTTAATATTTCCAGACGTTTTTTTTTTGGGGGGGGGGGGGGGGACTGCTTTGAGGCCAACAACTTTTAAATAAGGGTTGCTAGATACACTGCAACGTGACTGAAGTCAATTAAAAAATTAACAATATTTTTTCTCCGATAATATCCATAGTTGCAACGGTATTTCAAATATTTTGTGTACTTTCTGTTCTTGTTTAAAGATTCAATTGCTCATTAAAAATTAATACAAAATATTATGAAAACAACCTTACTCTTATACTGCACTTACTAAACAATATCACACAGATTACTTGTACACAGCATCAACCCCTTAAAAAAAACTAATTAATCTCAATCTTTTTAAATCTTACCCCTTTTTTTTATTTTGCTTATTTAAAACTTTTTCAAGATTTTTTTTCTTCCTTTTCATAATAATATAAGACAATTTAGTTGTGCCCCTTCTTCTTAAATATAAGATTTTTTCCACTTAAGTAAGCAAAGAGAAAGAGTAGTGAAGGTGTTTTGCAGCGTGAGGCAAAGTTTTAACAAGATATATAAAAAAAAAAAAAAAATCTTATTTCACAATATGTTGTCGTGTGCTACATGGTAAGGGACGAAATTTGCTGAGTTTGCAGCTGCTGTGTGTTTCTTTATCCCTTGATTGTGAACAGTAAGAAAGAAGGGGGTATTTGTTTCACATGGTCACACTCCTGTCTAACATTTTACTGGCGTAAATTAACACTCAATTTTATTTGTCAGAATATCAGCTTTTACTGAATGGCACGACTGGATAAAAGAAGAAAATTCATAAATAATTCTGTAAATAGACGTATATCTACATCGTTATAATTTGTTGATGGGCATCTTTCGTTTTATTATGTTATTATAGCCATAGACCACATAAAACAACATGTGCTTTTTAATGAATAAATACGAAATGGGATCTTCAAAACTGATGACAATTTTTACCAGAATGTTAATGTAGCCCCACGAGAGAGAGAGAGGGAGAGAGAGAGAGAGAGAGAGAGAGAGAGAGTAAAACTACTGTAAAGTATGCAATTTGAGTGACTATTCATGTTTCTGACGTCAGAAACATGCAAAAATTAGTAAAAAAATATTGTGCGGGTTGCATAAATCGAAATTTTTTGATCACTGCTACGGAGCTATACAGTTGGGTTTTGAGACAAACTAAAGTTATTTATATACGTCCCATCAAGTGTTTTGTTATATTTAAATGCTTATGTTTTCTTCTGGTCTATTCCTTTAAGTATAATAACATTTCAGTGGAGATTTAATAAATAATAGAGTAACTTTATTTAAGACGCATACAATGCTTTTTCAACCGTATTGGAACCTTGACTAGAAAAATAAAACTTTTGACAAAAATATATAACATTATCATTCCTTCAGGGCTAAAAGTTAATTTTACTGTACACCATAGTCGAAACTACACATTTAAATCTTCTATCTCTTCATTCCGTATATTCATATCAATAAAGTTGTCTGTGATGTATGTATTTGCTTTATATCATCATTATAAAATATTGACACTTCTATTTTAGGTTAATTAATTTTGATAGGTGATCTAATATAAATTAAATATTACATTGCTTGGTGTTCTAAAAAATAATGACTGATTGGCAAGTGTATTATTTAAAAACAAGATTAAATTGAAATTCAAGATTTAAATAACTTTGATCCGATAATATCTGAATAAAGTTTTTTAATATCAATTTGAATAATTTTGAAAAACAAACTGTTTTAAGTATATGAAAGGGTTTGGCTTTTGTGTTACACCGTGTTATATATAATAAGCAATAATAAACTGACATTGAAAAAGAATTCGGCTCGACCGGGACTCGAACCCGGATCTTTGGTTTCCCAGACCACTGCGTTAACCATTACGCTACCGAGACTCTTTCCTCTCTAACATCATTCATTTATGTACATTTTGTTATGCATATTTATAGCGAGTATATAATTAATTACTTTTTTTTTTAAAGAATCCAAAGTTGGTTACAGTTTTTTTCATTAATGGGTAGAAAAGATTTCACATTTTTATTCTTACAAAATATCTTATACAAATACCTATATCATCATTAACAAAACTTACTACTTCTTCTTATTTGTTCAGTAATTTTACTTTTAAAAGTTAAGAACTCTAAAATTTACATACACTATAAAATTTTACTCTGACATAAAAGAAAAAAAATATATTTAAGAACATCATTTTTTTCATTTAATTTTTTTCGTACAAAACTATTATGATTTAAAGTTATATAAATTTTAAAAATAATATTTTTTATGGAAAAGGAGCTTATTTTATATCTAATAATATGATTATGTATACCCATTTGTTTGAATAAAAGTATATATTTTTAAAAAAGAAGAAGAAAAAAAAAGAGTTATTTAACTTGCTAATAAATTAAAGTCAGTATAAAAAAAGGTTCATTTTACTACATAACTTATAAAGTAGAGCTTATAAGTAAGTAGTCTCTCGTTTATTTATTATTCTGCGTAATATTTTCATATTACATTACTTTTTTTTTTAAGTATCAATATTAAAAAGAAATTTTATGTTAAAGTAAATTGTAACTATATAGTAATTACGGGTTAACGACTTTGGAATAAATTAGTGATATGATGTGTATTTTGATATTGGGTAGTTTTACTTGTTGGCTTAAGCTTGTGTTTTAATTGGGATTAAAATATAGGTAAAATTCAAAATATTTTAACTTTGTTTTGTGGTTAAAGCTTAAAACGACATTTAATTTAGTCCTCCAATACTGAAGAGTGTTTAGGTAATACGATGAGAAAACAAACACACGCCTTTTAACTGACTTAATGACCACTTATGTAAAGCTAAAAAGCGGAAAAGGAAGTGCCGGAAAAGGAAACCACGTGATGTTAAAAATGAGAGGAGCCCATTGTCAGACCAAGCTTGCTGCTAGCGTGAAGTTTTCTCCCACTTTTACCGTCACGTGATTTCTGCTTCCTTTTCTTGTTTTTTAGGTTTACATAAAATGTCAATAAGAATAGCGTGAAATTCTGGTGTAGATTCAGGCTTTTTTGTATCTACTTTATAGCACCAAAATTCAGAAAGTCTAAAGTTCGTTCTTTAAACTACACACAAATATTGAGCCAGCTTTGATATTTTTCCTTTGTTAAGAACACCTGATCATGACGTCACTACCTGTTTACATCCGTTTATATGTATGTTTGATCATTGTTATAGCTTCGTTTAGAACTTTAGGCTTGATAAGAATGAACAGACGTGTAAAAAAAAAAGTTCCATGCTCAACATCGACTCAATTTTATCAACTCAAAAAACAAGATCAACCCAATTAATGTGGCTAATTATTTGGGCAGCCAATTATTGTTTAGGAAACTTACCATACTTTGCAGAACAAACTTTAGACTCAAAAAAGATCCACTATTATTATAATTTTTGTTCCTACTGCAGAATTATATTCCGTTTGGCGTCTGCGTAAGGAAGTCGTAGAAGATGTCAAAAGAGACAAAAACACTAATGACAAAATAATTTTTCGACAGCTATAGAAGAAAATAAAGTTCTCGTGACTAAAGAAAACATACATTTTCTCGTGTATGCTTTTTTATTAATATATTTTCATTTATTTTCCTGCAAAAACACATTACACATTACACATTCTACATTATACATAGCGTCAGAGAGCACAGCTTATGTTGGAGAATTTCTATATTTGTACAAAATATAGAAATAAGAGAGAAAAGGAAAGAAAATCTGTCTGCTGCGTACCGATAATAAACATAAAATTTGTTTAACAGAACAAAAAATACCATAGAAATTATAACGTATATTAAGAGTAAATATGATGTATTAAATATATAAAGAGATATCACTCAAATTTGGCTCAATATATAGTAAAATAGTTTTATTAACAGTGAGTTTTTTACGTTAAAGATAGTTAAAAACAATATGGTTTCAAACTAAGTAATTTGAATGCACATCAGATCTCTTGTAAAAACTAATTAAACAAACTTTATTAATAAAAACACACAGTTATAATTTATTATGTAAAGTAAAGCGTTGTATGAAGTTAACTTGGAAATAAAATTTGAAAAAGCAGTTCTTTCTTTTATAAAAGTTATTAAAAACAAATTACATTTTGCTAAAATGTTGTATGATACTATATTGACTGTTAGCTTTGGTTATATAGATAAATGAAACTATGAGTACAGAAAATTTCTTACTAAAATTTAGCATCAAAGAAACGATAATAAACAATTATTTTACATTAGTATATTTGAGTAATTTATATAGAAGAAATTTTACATATGAAGTACAAAGTGATCAAATTTCCAAAATTACAGATATTTTTTATATTTTATTAAAAAAAATTTATGATGAACGATGACTTACTAACTGCAGAGACAAAAATTTAATAAATAATAATTACACTAGCTCAATGCAGCAATATTTATGCATAATATCATAATATAATAATATGATATATTATTTCGCAATTAGTACGTAACTAATAGTTAATATGTTCATCATTATTATACTTATGTTCTTTCAATATTAAAATAGCAACATTTGTGCTCTACATTATAGAAATTGTTCAATGCAGCATAAACTCTGTACTTTATTTTATTATTTATGTTATAAAATTTTACGTAGAGAAAAAAAAAGTATTACCATTTTTTTTTTTTTTTTTTATTTATTCGTATTATTAATATTTTTTTTTTTTTCATAAATGAAAATGTCTAATTTTGTCTTGTTTTAACCAAAATATATTTTACACATATCGTGTTGTAAAATTTTATTATATAGCATCTAAGGGCAAAGAAAGTGATTTTTCTCTAGAGTTAAAATTGATGTTCAGCAATTAAGTTGCGTTAATGACGCGTCTCATGTCGTCACGCAAACGTCAACAAGGCGGCGCCAACAGCAATAAAAATATGACATCTCAAATTTATCACGCTCTTAATGACCAGGCCTATAAAGAACAAAATCTTAAAGGGAACAAAAATATAATAGAAAAAAATTAATAATGATAAAAAGAATTCAGGAGTATATTATTTTAAATTAATTTTATTATAGTTTATAAATGGTGAAAAAAAATTTTATTAAAAATTTTTATCGATATAATATTTTTATTTTAATTGCTGTTTAAATTTTCTTTTACTTTTAAATCTGCTCTTATTTCATGTGATAACGAGTTTACAAGGATAAATTAATTCTCTATTTTATAAAAAATTTCTCTATTTTATTTTCTGTCATCTAAAATAATAAAATTGTATCAAATAAAATAAATAAATAAACATTATTAATTTATGCTTCACAACAATTTACATGAAGAAAAAAAATTTTAAGCTGAAATGGCATGCAATGGGATAATTTTCCATTAATAATTACTAATATTCATAAACATTGAAAAAAAAATGAGAGAGAGAGAGAGAGAGAGAAGTTATGTCTATATTGCTACTAGAAATAAAGATCTTACACTTGCATAAATTTTAAACAGAAGTCAAAACGGCAAAATGTTTAAACTCTCCAAGGTAATAAAAAATTCTAACGTAGGGAATTACTCCGCGGTCTCACTTCCTTCCAAACTTACAGCCCACACACATACGCTTGCGGCGCTCACCTCTCATTAAATAATTAATATTTTTGCCTCTGCCTGATACTGAGACCAGAAATAAGTATGAATTCATTATTTATTACATTTTTAAGCATTAAATTAAAACATATTGATAATTAAAGGTAGTAATTATATGTAAATCGCTATTTTAAAAGTTTACTTTTATTCGTAATTTATTATTTACATAAAATACAAAAAAATATATAAATATATAAAAAGTGTATCATATAGCTCATACTAAATAAATGTAAAATGCTATATAAATAGAATAGAGTATCATATCTATATATTAAAAAAAAATCAAAAAACATTTTTTAGAGCCCTTGCAGTGACAAAAAAAAAGTATTCCTTCTACCCTTTCTATGAGAATGTCATAACTGTTAATTGAAAAACATTTTAGACTGATGTTTTCACTAAAAATAAATAAATAAAGCAATATTAACATTTTCAGAAACCAAAATCATTATTAATATTTACATAATCATGGTGACTGAACGTCAAAAATGATTGGATGTCATTTTTTTTATTTAATTTCTCTCTAACATATAATAACAATACAAATCTATCGTCCGTGAAATATTTTGCAAACATATTGCAGGGAAATTGTATTTTTATAGTTAAAACAGTGAATGTGCCTAAAAATTCATATATAATTCGGCTTTTTGCTCAAAAAAATTAAACGTACATTTAAAATGCTCAGAGAATCACCTTAGGCTACAAATAAAAATCACATATTAATAAAACAAACTTATTGTGTATATAGGTTGTGGAGCATAATAAATAACAACATATTGCTGTTTGTACGGTACGTACACTACCATTTTAACCCGACAATCTGGTACATTGGCAAAATATTATTGTACTGTACATGACTACCTTAAACCTCTACCATACCATGGTAAGAAGTTACATAATGTATGTTTATCTGCGTGCACGTAGTAGTGTCACGGAGAACAAAGACGGTGTATAGTGATTAGTAACGTACTCCAAGCTTCAGCACGCACACCTTAATCTAGATCAAAAACAATCAAAACTTGACTTATTCTGCTTGCGTTACATTTTTTTTTTTTTTTTTTTTTTTTTTTTTATTATTTTCAATGTAACTTCAAACGTTATTGAAACTCTTAGTACAGTACATAAAAGGGGGAAAATATAAAAACAAAGAGTTTTTTTTATAAACATTTTATATCATGCAAAGACAAAATTAAATACGTAAAAATTATGCTAGACCATTTTCAGCAACACTTTATGATACATTGTATGATAAAAATGTTATACAGCATAAATATAATTTTATATATCATAATTATTTATATTGTTCTAATAGAAGACTTTCAAAAGTAGGTTTAGTAAGAAAATAAACAAACTCGCAGCCAAACAATACTAAAAAAAAAAAGTGCTAGCAGATGACTTTGTGTTCCTGTCTCAATTTAACATGCTTTCTTATGGGGGAATGAAGCAGCTATAACTTGAGATAGAATTATTTCTTGAAGTTGAAATTTTTGCTGTAGCTTACTGAGCTTATAAAAGCTTTTATTTTCCTGAATTTCAATCAATTTGATTACAAATTATTTTTTCCATCCCATCAACTTTAAATCAAGGAAAACAAACGCTTTAAGGCTCAGTAACCTAGGTAAAGTAAAAATTTCAGCTCTGAAAAATAATACTAACCTGAGTATGAGCTGCTTCGTAAGAAAGCATGTTAAATGTAGACAGGAACAATAAGTCGTCTGCTAGCACTTTGTTAGTATTGTTGAGCTGTGAGTTTCTTTATTTTCTCACTAAACCTACTTTTGCAAAGTCTGATATTTATTAACAATTATGTTATTAAGCATAAATTACGTAATGTCATATTTCTGTGTGTTGACATGTATTCGATTTTAAAATTTAAAATGAGTAATATGGAAGTAAGATTTTAGAAATATTGTATTTTATTATCATATTTACAATGTTGCTCATACGATATTACTACTGTACATAGTACATACATATGTATAATAAATCTTTTGTATACACACAATACATGTTATTATACTGTAATGAGACTTAAGAACATACGTTTGTCTGTATGTACTTTGTATTGTGAATTATTCAGTACATATAATGAAGTATTTCAAGATCTCGTTACATGTATTTCATTATTTGACTGACGCTTTACAGTTCACTGGAGTTGTTGTTTTGTTTCTTATGATTGGAAAAATAACGAGAATCGTATTATATTTCATTGATATCGTTTTTTTTTTTTTTTTTTTTTTTTTTTTTTTTTCTTTCTTTCTTTTTTTTTTTTCTTCTTTATTCCTCAAATTACTAATCTACTTTTTTTCATTGCATACAGTATTTTTTAATATGATCTTTTTTTATGTTTAAAAATTAATTATAAATTTATAAATGTATATATAAATGTGTATATATATATAATATAAATATCGATTTCTGTTTCATTTCTCTCTCTTTCTCTCTCTCTCTCTCTCTCTCTCTCTCTCTCTCTCTCTCTCTCTCTCTCTCTCTCTCTCTCTCTCTATCTCTCTCTCGCTCTCTCAAAAGTATACGATAAATTCAATGAAGTTGCTGATCATGCTGTACTGTCATTGATTGTAACTAAAAATAAATAAATGATGAATAATTCTAAAAATGTTCAACTATTGTTTATTTTTATTAAAAATATTTTAGACCTCGGTGCAATAGTTTTCTCAAAAAATAATTATATCAATAATAATTATTCTAAAAGTTAAGAAATTAGAGGAACATTTCTCGCGAGCATCTCCTATACATTATTATAGCATTCAAAACGAGTAGTAAAATCTTAAAATAAAGCTATTGTTTTTATTCCTTGATTTTAATTTCTTTGAAAGATTTACATTTCAATTCCCATAATATTATTTTGATTAAAAAGAAAATAATATATTTCTCCAGTACAGTATATCAGTGAAGAATATAATATATCACATGTAAATACAGCTTGCTTTATTCTCAGGCTTTGTAATGTGCACATTTTAAGACACATACAACAGTTAAGATTGATTTCTTAACTTTATGCCTCTAGCTTAGAAACAAAAGTACACATTCGCGAACTCACTATACGCCATGAAAGCGAGAGACGTGATCAAAGAAAAGCTAAATAATTATCCTATTCAAAGTGCTCATTTGCTCCGTGTTTCTTCATACAGAGATAGACTCAAATTTATATATTTTCACTATTGTCAAATGTGAATTTAATAATTCATAGTCACAAAGCTCATTATTCTCAATATATACCAACCAACTGATGACTACGATGTGTTTTTTCCTTTCTGTTTCACAGAAGATATAATGTAAATCTTTTATAATAAAGAGGATTGAGTTATCCAAATTTTGAATTTGTATGAACTGTCTGGTTGCATAAGTCGAAAAAGAAGGATTTTAAAAATTTGAACAAACTTTTATTTTTGCAGTTTTGATTTAACAAGTAAAATACGTATCTATTAGGCTAATTATATAGAGCTGATTGGTTTTGGCTCCCAAAAAAATGATCATTTGAAAAATAGTAATAGAGAATAATCACCAACTTTTTTTATTTTTTTTATTTTTTACGGAATGTTGTATTTAATAAATACGTATTGAGCTATGACACAAGAGAGATTTAAATCATGCAAATGAAAAATAATAAAACAGAAATAATAATAAGTTATTATATAATATTATTATTGTTAATTACAAAAATTAAATATTTAAAAAATATATATTTATCATTTTCATACAAAATATTTTTAAAAGCAGAAGAATTTGCGTTAGGATTGTAAAACACAAAAAAGGAAGTAAAAAAAAAAAAAAAAAAAAAAAAAAAAAAAAAGGAGACACAGGTGGCCACTAGTCAGAATTATATGCGTAGATAGAGATTACAGAAAAAAAGAAATTGAGCATAAAGATTTAGAGTTTATTTTACATAGTATTGTAAGCAATAAAGAAAGAATAAAAAAAAAAGTTATTTTTTTAATGTAGAAAGCCGCCACATTGCAATAAAAATTGGATATATCTAGTAGATAATGTAATAAAAAAGGTATTATTATTATTTTTTTTTTTTTTGCAGGTGATGTTTTAGTTTTATATAACAGAATGCTTTTTTTTTCTTTGACGCAATAACCATTTTAAAAATATATCGCTGTAAATTTTATTGCATTTTTTTTATCTCGTCCTTTTTTTATCATTTTCAGTGCAAGGGATTGTTAATATATATATTTTTAACAAATTGCATAGTAAGTGGAGTATTTACAGTAATATTATATTTTATGTAAAAGTAAATTCATTTTATTTGAACCCTTCTCTCTATAATATATAATATTCTTAATTTAAAATTGACATTTATTATTTTAAATAAACCAATAAAATTTAATTTATATTTTAAATACTAAATGATATACAATGTAATAGTTATATACTGTATAAAAATAAATTGATATATTCATTAAATTTAGTTCTGAGTATATTAATTTGAATTGTTTCTTATTATTTTTTAAACATACTTTGTTTTTAAAGCATTTTTATTTTATTGTTATTTAAAACTTAATTATTGGACTTTGTAAAACCCAATAAAAATTGTATGTTGTCAAATTTGAGTTTTTATCGTTGGAAAAAAATATATATACATTTAAATATAAGAATTTTAGTGTAACATCCAGGATTTAGTAAACCTGTTATCTTGGCAAAAAAAATGCAATTTGTTATTTAAAAAATAAAAGGTAATTATTGTTTTTTTAAAAGTGTTTTGGAGCTAAAAAAAAAAAAAAAAAAAAAAAAAAAAAAAAAAAAAAAGGATTTATGAACGCAAATCGTACCAAATTAAGTTGAAAAAAAAAAAAAAACTTTTAATTTTTCAATAATAGAATTTTTTAACACTTTTTAGTTGCATTTTGCTTTCTACTTTATTTTTTAATTTTAGGTGAGAATAAGTTTATATATATCTTACATTGTTGAAAATTGTATATTTGAGATCAGAAGTTATGAACTTCATATGTCACAGTTTTGTTGTTGTTGTTTGTTTGTTAGTTTGTTTTCAAAGACCTTTGTGAACCAATATGCACAATAAAATATGTCTTCGTACATAAAAATCTCATCTTTAATGATTATGGTATTATTAACTCTTTACATTTAAAGATTTTGTATAAGAAAGGTAAATATAAGCTGAAAATATATTTTCAAAATTAAAAGTAGGATTAAGCACGCAATGCACACACAAACTTTTCGTAAGCTTTTATAACAAAAATAATAAAAGGAAAAAGAAAAAAAAAATAAGGCGTAGAACACCGTAAACAAAAAACATGTCTAATATCCTAACAAATCTAAATATGAACTTTGATTTGGACTTAGTCATTAATTGCTAATTTATTTTCCATTCACAAAATGGCAGCTGTGACGTCATAAACCCGCAGCTGCCGCTTTTTGAAGATACTTTAAGAATGATACTGTAGAACGATAAAAGCATGCAATATGGTAAACTATATTTTTATCATATGAGCTTCAAATATCGTTAAATAAAATATATAACGAGGAGATAAAATTAATAATTTCAGAAGCATACAAAAATGATAAGAATAGAGGGATAAAATAAATAACTTAATTTATTCTGCATTTATTTCATATACGAGTAGCATATTATACAGGTTCCTATACTAAAATTGCATAAATGATGATACTGTTTAACATAACATATGTTAAACAGTGAATAATTATTATACAATAAAGCATTGTGTTGTTATGAATCAGTGTTACTGAAAATATGCAAGCATAATTAATTCGTATTAATTTTTATAATGCAAATAATTTTAATATACATACATAATAAATAACATATAATCGCTTCCACTTTTTTGTACTTAAAATTGCAGTTAGTACAAGAGCTGTTGTTATGGTAAGAGCAGATAGTCCATTTTAAAGGTAAAATATTGTTACCAAAAAAAAAAATTAATAATTAATAATAAAAAAAAAAAAAAAAAAAAAAAAGGAAAGTGTACAAGAACAAATTCTTTGATAAACAAAACAACGTTTGTATACTCCATATTAACAATTTTCTAAATATTGTAACCAGGAATATCAACTTTGTTATTTTGATATTGTATTTACTTTTAAACAAAGAAACATTTTATAAAACTTTGTAAGTATCAAATATCATTGATAGCACACATTGTAATGAATTTTATTTTTAGATCCACCCAAGTTCGTTAGACTCCTATATGTTACCGTTACGTTAATCATTGAGAGCAATCTGAACTATTTATATGGATTCTCATTACTATCGGTGTGGGTTGATACTAAAATAACATATGAATATGAATTGAGAAACCATATAAAAATCAATTATACCCACACAACACGATGAATGTTTGTGCGGTAAAATATAGAGATATATATCAAGTAAAATATTTATTGTAACAAAAAATTAAAATAATAAATATTGAATTCATATAAAGATATAATTATTTCTACGTTTATATGATTTCACTGTTAAGAAAAAACTTTATCAACAAAATATCCAATACGTAATTGGCTAAATGTTAAAATGCATGTTTTGAACTTGTATTGCCAAGTTGAAGTAGCGAAAGCAACCAAATGGATCGTAACTCTGTGCTCTTCATGAGTGCAGGTTCGAGTCTTTGTTGGGTGCATACGTGAGGTGTGAATTGAAGCATAATACGTTGCACAATGCGTATTTACACGCATTATATGATGACGCATAGCATGTATAAGAGGTGCACGATGGACGTAATTGCAAGGACATTTCCACGATTTTTCTAAGCTATCATACATGGTGAAAGCCGGGCTGTGTATCTAGGCATTAGCAAGCTCATGTGCGTTGATTCGATATGACTATGCTTTGATATATGAATATGATTATAATGATGTCAATACAATATAGCAACGATGTAATGACAAAATTGAAAAAAAAAACAAAAAAAAAAGTCTTGGGATTCAATTGCTGCTATATATATACCGCTTAACAATGATTGTGCCTTGCTCGTGCAGTTCGTTATTTTTACGCCTCACTTGATGTAATAACAAAGCATTTGAGTGAGAGAGAACGAGAGAGAGAGAGAGAGAGAGAGAGAGAATTATTTGCAAATATTTGAAATCCACTTTACTATGAAATTGATACTGTCATTCAACCTTGTTTTATTACAAAATAACATGGATTTGTTTTACTATAAAATAATTTTAGATTAATAGTATAGCAAAAGCTTGCAAAAGTGTAACTACAGAGTTATGAAGTGGAAGAATTGCAACGTACTTGCATTAAATATGATTTACAATGATAGTATACTACTTAAATACAGACAGAAAAGCATTGCAGACTCTGGAATAGTTCTTACATTAATAACAATAATTGCACCATTTGATTGTAAATAAAATTTTGACAAAGAAAAATTAAATGTTCATTATACAACAATGAAAAAAATCAAAAGTGACGAATAAAATAAATAGTTAAATTTTTATTTAGTATAACATCATTTGCTAATAAGAATTTATATAATGAAAATAAAAAGTTCATACTTATTATTTCGATAGAGGAATTTTTTCTTAGAGCTCTCCGCTATGTTTCAAAAATACTGACTGTTAAAAATAATAACACTGGTAAACTGCACGGACAAAAAAAAAATCGTAATCATTATGCTAGCTCAATTCAGCAACATTTATTCATAATAGCATACCTTATACTATATTGTAAAGCAAATATATACTATACATAACGTCATAAGTTCAGCTTAATTAGTTAATTACTTATGTTATTCCAAAATAGCAATATTTTGTGCCCTAGAATATAGAGTAATTATTCAATTTTTCTACATAAATTACTTAATTTATTTTCTCCGTGCGACGTTTATTAGCTTGAAATCGTTAAAAATGTGTCTAGTACAGGGGCGTATCCAGGATTTTGCGACGGGAGGGGTCCAGCCTATATTGAGCATAGGAAAAGGGGGGAGACCACCCCCTTTTCCTATGCTTTTTCAGACCTGACGGGGGGGGGGGGGGGAGAGGGTCCAGACCCCGAAATCCCCCCCCCCCTGGATACGCCCCTGGTCTAGTATACCTATCATTTAAAATATTCTGTCCTCGATGTAACATTTTTCTCATCAGAAAATAATTCTGGATTGTTAACTAACAATAATTAGTGGGAACTTTTTTTTTTTTTTTTTTTTTTTACGCCACCTTTGATTGGCTAGCGCACTACACCGGTAACATCCATTTGTTTTGCCCATATTTTAATATGTAATTAAATTACTAACAAGAAAGCCTACATGTAGAAATAAGGCAGATCAGAAAATAAATGAACTTGGAATTTGATGTTTGATACTGCTAAAAGAATAAACTTTTATTCATAGAGATACTTCACCAAAAAAAAAATAATATTGTATTTATTTGAAAACTTTTAGTGTTATAAATGTAATATTTTTTTTCTATTCGTGTACATTTAAACATACGGGAATGTGATACATATATATACATATTTGATTTATAACAACGTCGAATTGAAATTGTAGTCCTATGTGAGTTAAAGTTTACTGTAGACATAGACAGTTATGACGTCAACAAGAAGAAACAACTGCAAATATTTTGTCCCTCGGGATGTTCCTTTATCTTAAAGAGGAACGTTTCTTATTAAACAAAACTATAAACATACAAAACACGTTATTTCACAAACACATGCTTTTTTTTTTGTGCGCTGTGTAATTAATATAAAGTAGAAATTTTAATTTTGTGTCAGTGGCATGTTTATATTTTGTAACTAATTTATTTAAAAGTGAAATGGATTTTTTTTTTTTTTTTTTTTGCCTATCGATAACAGATGTTTACAGGTTATCAAAGAGTAAAAAAAGTTAATTATTAAAGTACGCAAGAAGCTCATTACTGTTATTTGTTTAAATGAAATGAACTTTTGAATAAAAACTGGTTCGTACTAGTTTTCGTTTAGTGCTGTAAGTCATTGTTATTCTTTCAAGTAATTTTTACGTATTGCTTGAATGTAAAATATATATATATATATATATATATATATATATATATATATATATATATATATATATATATATATATATATATATAATGTTGTTTAGACCACTAAAATGGAGTTTGAAAAGAATTTTTAATTTTGTTTGTCAAAGTAGTGTTCATGCTTATATCGCTGGTATGTGCAAAATATTAAAACTAATGTGTGACATGGTATGTTTAATGGTATGTTCTTCGTATCATCAAATTATAAAGCAGACAATGTGAGAGCAAATAATTCACCGTTGTTAAATTCAATGAGAAATTCTTTATTTTATTTAAGAAAATGCATATTACATACACAAAGTTTAATGAGATTTCGGAACTCATAATTTATCTGATTGCAAAATTGATTATTTTTACTGACTTGTGCGAGTGTACCGCCAATGTATTGGGCGCAAGCTTGTTTTTGTGGTCGACAACTAAATAAATAATATACAATATATTATGAAGAATAGTTAATGATCATTAAGCTATATTATTGAGTACAGCAATAAAAAATAATATATTTCAAATAATTAAATATCTTCAATTTTTTTTTTTTTTTTTTTTTTTTTTTTACATACAATAATTCAATTTATTTATATTTTTGAAATGGTACATAATACATATATATTAAAATAACAAATTTGCTAACTAAAATTTAATTTTGAGTGTACAAACTAAATTATTTTAATTAAAAAAAATTAGTAAAATTATTAAAACTACTTTGTAATGTTAAGTGTCTAGCATTGATAATACTGCATAACTTTTATAACTGACTGTACTGTAAAACAGTTGGGTTAAATTGAGAGGTTGTATGCCTAATTTCGCCCAATAAAATCCATGAATTATTATTATTATACAAGACCCGCTGTATAAGATGTATACTTCAAGAGTTTATACATATGATAACATGGTATAGAAATATCAATACAACGATTTCATTTCAAAATATTATGTTTAGCAGTAAACGTTAATACTTTTCCTTCTGTATTCCAAAAATCTATAAAATATTATACAAATTACAGCAGTGAAATGCAGTAATTTATTTATCAGCTGTATTTTAATTTTATCTGTTGTTCAATTCGTAAAAGAGCTCGTTCGTAAGATTGATGATGTTAGTAATAAAAAATTACTAAATAGAAACTAAAGTATTTTCTAGAAAAAGGTAAAAGACTTTCTGGTAAAAATTGTGATTACAACTGGAAGTTTTGTACATATGAAGGCTCTACTTACAACAATCTACATTGTATTTTTATATAAAATTTGACATTGCTTAGAGTGTTGCCTGAGGCTGCAAGTAGAAGTAAATATTAAGAAAAAATGACAAAAGTAGTGAAGAAAGAACAAAAAAAAAAAAAAAAAAAAAAAAAAAAATCCAGTATCTTTTTTGTATCCAGTATCTTTCTTTCCAGTATATTTTTTTTCCAGTATCTTTTTTGTAAGTGACAAAGATATAAAAGCTCATGAGGTATTTTCATAGTGCTGAAGTGACAATGAAAAAGTGTTTACAACAGTTATAAATTATTATTAATCTGTTAGAAAGCTTTTAAAAATTATGAAGACAATAATGATTTAACTAGCTTACCACTTTTTTTTTTCTTAGATAACATTATTTTTTTTATATGATTCATATTTTTTTGTACTTCTTTTGAAATATAATCTGCGTTATTTTCTTTTGCTTGACCGGACGTTAAATTTATTGTTTTGGCAAATGCTTGCTTGAAAGTTCTTTAACCACTAAAACTTATTTTAACTTAACTTGCAAAAAAAAAAAAAAAAAAAAAAAAAAAAAAAAAAAATCCAAAGAAAGGTTGAAGCCAAATTTTGGTACAAAATTAATTGTGAGTAAATTCTAAAATACGTGAATCCGTTTATTTTTTATGACTTTTAATTAAGTTTATGTTTACATTATTTATTAACAATAAAATGTAAAATATGTTAAGGAAATAAAAGTTTCATTATTATTATAATTTAATTGCAAGCTTTAAAACTTTTAAAAAACTGTATGATCATATATTGTTAGTTTCAGTGGCAATATATAATATATTGCTGCTGAAACTAATATATATATATATATATATATATATATATATATATATATATATATATATATATATATATATATATATATATTTATTCTTGAGTAACAATCTAATTACTTAAAGTGCTAAGAAGCTTAGAAATAAAGATATTTTCTTGGAAAAAATTATCACTTACTATACGTATAAAAAACAGTACCAACACTGTGACATAAAATTTTATTCAATATATTGTCTTATAAAAATAGTATATATTATATTTATATGGAGCAAAACGTTATTTAAAGTCTTACATAATATATTTAGTATTCAGTGTACTTTGCTATAAAGCAATAGCGCTAAAATTTTATACCACAATGACTGTACATAAAGAAATAGGACTTTGGATATAAGAAATGGAATAAATTTTAAACAGCAGAGCAGACAGATGAAAAGATTTACTTAAAGGAGTAGTCAACGATGGCTTTTTTAATAGTGATCATTGTGTTACTAAACATCCCGAAAACATGATCTCAAATTTTAATTATTAAAGCGACTACAAACCTACGTCACAACTAAACAGGCTCTCACACTAGTTTGACACGAGTGTGAGTTATTCTTATTTGTACTCTTGCTACTTGATGTAATATTTTACATAATAAATATAAAATGTTTTTTACGGTTACAGATGTATAGTAAAATAATTTATGCAAAAATAAGAGTAACTCAAGCTCGCACGAAACTAGCGTGCAGATTTTGCTCTCAGAATATTATTAATTAAATTTTTTAGATCGCGTTTTCGGGAGTTTTAATAACACGATGATCACTGTTAAAAAAAAGCCATTGTTGACTACTCCTTTAATATTTTCTTCGGTTTTATTTCTTTTCTTACTTTTTATTCCCCCATTATACATTGGAAACTATTATTTTATATAATATTGTAAATAAAGTGCACCTCTTGTCTTTCAAATGCTTGTTATCTTCTTCAATAAGGTATTTTTTACTACTGCGATTTTTTATTCGATTAAAATGAAGAAATAATGATGTAATACTATACCTTGTCACGTATTTTTAGATTTATAACAAACAAAAACTCTTTTATCTATTTCTTCTATATCAGGTAAGTTTTATTTACTTTGATGTGTTATGTGTGTGTTGTGTATGATGAATGTAATGTGTATATAACACACATTATATATTTATATATATATATATATATGCTGCAATATATATGTATATCATATATACTCTAAAATACTAAAAGGTTACTAAACTGAATTAAAGCCATAGACTACATGAAACAACATGATGTGCTTTTTAATGAATAAACATGAAATGGAATCTTTAAAACTGATGACAATTTTTACCAGAATGTTAATGTAACCCCACGATAGAGCGTTAAAATACTGTAAAGTATGCAATTTGAGTGACTATTTATGTTTATGACGTCTGAAACATGCACAAATTAGTAAAAAATGTTGTGCGGGTTGCATAAATCAAAATTTTCTGATCCCTGCGACGGAGCTACAATTGGGATTTGAGACAAACTAAAACTATTTATGTAAGTCCCATCAATAAGTGTTTTGGTGGTATAAATGCTTATTATAGTAGGCCAGTCATTTAGTCAGGCTTAAACCTCACCCTTTCAAAAATGGTGTTTTTTTATTTTTATTATTATTATTATTATTATTATTTTTTTTTTTTAAATAAAGACAGTTATTTATTTATTTTATGTTTCCCTCTGATCCATTCCTTTAATATAAACAAAAATAAAATTTATATTTAAATTTATATAATTACTCAATGAATGATGAAATTTTAAAACCATATGGTATGATATAATTTTCTCATATAGCTCCCTATAATATGTCCATAATTTATTTTAATGGTAAGTTTAATTTGAAACTGAACTGTACAGGCATGCTTCTACAATATAACATGTGTGTATATATATGTATGTATATATGAGATATAATAGCTAAATCTATAGTCCACGTGTATTCAATCGATGAGTCTGTTAATTTGCAATGTGGTAAACATGTGCGAGGTGACAGTGCAAAGTAAACCACATATCAGTACAACTCATGACAAAAGATATAAATCAATGCTTTACCTCATTCACACATTATACTAATATAGTAACGAATTATAATATAATTGTTCAAGATATCACAATAGAAAATAATGATGAATTTTTATTACAGTAAATGATTTTTCTTTTGTTATATCGATGGTTATTGTAAACAAAATTCAAATAATTTTGTTAATGGTTATAGTTGTATTAAAACTTATAATACCACATAAACCACAAAATTTTGACTACACTTACCACATAATTGAAACTGATATCAGGATATAACCTCATACCGGTCATTGGCTCAATCAATAAATAACTAATAAATATCAGGAATAAAATACTACATGAAGAAATATTATATAATAGTTAAAATGTATTTAAAGCCCTTGTCAACGTACTTTTTTATAATTTAGAATACCTTATTATCCATGAATTAGACACTACAACGTTGATTTTGTATTTATTTTCATTTTGACGGTTATATCACGCATCTGACGTCACAATGTACCAATGGGGCCGTGATAGGGGTAAAGAACTTGAGGGAGGGGCTTAAATTTATAATTTGACCAGAGCGGTGACTTTGATTGGCGGATGAGATTGTGACGTCAGATGCGTGATATAGCAGTCAAAATGAAAATAAATGAAAATAAATACAAAATCACCGTGGTGGTATCTAATTCATGGATAATAAGGTATGGTAATTATCAATCTAGTATTATAAATGATAGAAAAGTAAGTTGACAAGGACTTTAATAGTTTTGTTATTATGAAGTTATTTATATGGTAAAGCCAAAATTAGTGTTCTAGAGATATGAATTTTTAAATATAAAAGTTACAAAAATCGTAAGTTCTTTACTTGCTCTATATAGCCTATGTTCGCTGTGAGTTTAATTCATATTTAATTTGTACTTGTAGCTTCGGGTAGTGTTCTGAGAAGTTACAAATTTTTTATAAGCACACAGTAAATGTTGAAGCACACAGCCGAACTATAAAACTTGTACGCTCAACCACCATTTTTTTTAATAACTCTTTTATAGGTACAAATTAAAATACTAATTAACATTTTGATATATATTATGTTAATGTTACAAACTGATACAGTCAATCTCATATTCCTTAACAAGTATAAGAGCATTATTTTCTTGTAATATAAAAGCACGAGTAAATAATCATTATTATAATTTAATTATTTAAGGAATAGACCAGAGAAAAACATAAGCATTTATATCACGAAACACTTGATGGGATTTACATAAATAACATTAGTTTGTCTGAAAACCCAACAATAGCCCCATAGCAGTGATTAGAAAATTTGAATTATGCAACCCGCACAATATTTTCATTCTAATTTTTGCATGTTTCTGACGTCATAAACATGAATTTTAACGCAAATTGCATACTTTACAGTTTTTTCACGCTCTCTCGTGGAACTACAATAACATTCTGGTAAAAATTTTCATCAGTTTTGAGGATCGCATATTGAGTTTATTCATTAAAAAGCACATGTTGTTTTATGTGGTCTATGGCTTTAAATATAAATAAAAATATACCATTACAGTATAATATTATATTCAACTTACAAAATTCTCTTAATAAAAAATAAAGTTTTCAATTGCCAAATTATTTTACTTGTGTGATAGAAAACAAAAACAAAACAAAAAGTCTCATTAAAAAAACACCTTGAGATGAACATGGTTATGTAATTAACGTTCATGTAATATTAAATGAGTTCTCTAAAATTCCAGTATAGCTTACTGTAGAGAGATAAGATTATATTGATTACAGATAACTACTTTGGTAGTATATAAAGTTAAAGCTGAGCTTACCTTCATTTCCTGGTACAAAAGTAATTTTCAGATCTCGTGGACAAAACTATTAATCATTAGGTATAACATAGAAATACCAACATGGATTCTATAGTTGAAATATACGTTTTATATTATAGTGAAAAGACGAACCACAAATCATCTAAGCAATAGTGACTTTCAATTAACTATTTGATATATCATATTAAAAAAATGTCAAAATACTATCTCTCTCTCTCTCTCTCTCTCTCTCTCTCTCTCTCTTTCTGTAACAGCAGTATGATTACATTTAAATAATTAAAAACCATTTGTATTTTCCTTTTACATTACGACCTGTATATTTTACTACTATTGCAATGAATATTTAGATTAACATGGCGTAATAATATCATGTAAATCTCATTTTAAAACAAAAGTAATAATTTCTATGCTAATTTTCTTTTCTTTGATTAGTATTTTTATTTAACTTTTTTTTTTTTTTGCTAGTACTAATTTTCCTTTACCGAAATCCTTCAAGCCATTGTCTTATCAAAGTGTACAATGTAAAACATATAGGTTCTGACCACGGTCTAAAATCTCTATATACTCAGATACTACTCATCATGACAGCCTATATAGAGAAACTGTGGAAACATCTAGGCAGGCTAGACGGTGCCATCACATCAATCCAAAGAGGTTATGGTTATATCAATCATGCACCTCCCGAATGCTGTGCGTTCATATGGAATGCATGTAATCGTGTATCACGTACACTTCACGTACGCACCCAACAGTGGTTCAAGCCTGCGCTCCGCGAGGAGCACAGATTTACGAGGCAGTTCCTTTAACCAATTAGCCATACACTAGCACGGTTAATTTTATTATTATCTTAGTTGGTAGCATTTTATTTTCATGTTTGTACCTATACAAATTTTTAAGCATAACATCCATACTTGCAACATATTTTAATTAACGGAATGTAACAATATATTATATGCATAAAGTTTGGAAGGGCCAGTTTATATTTCTTCTTTCATTTCTCCAAATATTTAATATATATTGAAACTTTATTTTGGTTTGGACTTTTTCAAAATATTTCATAAAGAACAGAAATAAAAGCTTTCTCAATATTTTATTTTTATTTTTTCATTATTATTATTTTTATTTTTTCAACATCAACAAAACAAGTTTGTTATTAAAACAGTTTCCTTTTCAAAATTGATATTGGCCGCAAGGTGGCGAATCTTTATTTCTACTCCAGATGTTACGTTTTATTTTCCACAATAATTTGTCTCTGTGTCACGCTAGGACCGGACATGTGCAAGGGACGTGGCGGGTGAATGTAACAACTGATGACACTTTAACATAAAAATACTTCATCCGTCGTATTTTTTATATAAATGTAAACTTTTTTTTTTTATGTGCCATCAGCAATATTTATTTTTAATTTTCAAAAGTCAAAGAACATTACGTATACAACATAGTATAAAATGGAGTGGGTTACTCTAAGGTTGATGTTTATATTTTACATAAAAAAAAAGTTTCCTAGAATTTGACGGAATTTGAATATTTCAAAGGAATATAAATTTTAAAAACAAAGTCAAGCTATCGCAATCTATGTATGTATGTGTGTGTGTGTGTGTGTGTGTGTGTGTGTGTGTGTGTGTGTGTGTGTGTGTGTGTGTGTGTGTGTGTGTGTTTGTGTTTGTGTGTGTGTGTGTGTGTGTGTATATATATATATATATATATATATATATATATATATATATATATATATATATATATATATATATATATATATATAAACACACTTAAGGCGGGAAATCAGCTACTCCGGGATTTCACTAAAAAATTGTAAAGACAGAAAAATCTGAAATTTTGCACAGTGATACATTAGGATTAGGTATCTTCAAAAATGTAAAAATTTTAGGGGGTAGATTTTTAATTATGATTTTTTGAAGTTTTAGTCCCATAAGAGCCCATGTTAATTTCAATAATCAATTTCTCTCTTATCTGATGGTCACAGGTTCTGAAAATTTTATCATAGGTAGCTGTTACTATTAACTTTCAAATGGCATCATAAAATTTCAAAGTTTTCTTTTTAGATTTGGAGATACAAGCTATCTATATACATTCCTTAACAAAAAACAAATTAAGTTTTTCCAGTAAAAAAAATACATCAAAATATTTAGTATTCTGTGTTATTGTTCTATGAGTTAATTTTAAATAAAGTTTAATATTAATATATACAGTACTAATACTGTTAATCAAATAATTTGTTTGATATTACATTCTACAATTAGTTTTGAGAAATTGTACAAAATTTCCTTCTTGTAACTAATATGAATAATTTGCTAAATATTATGCTATTTAAAATATAGCTTACATTTTAATACATAATATTTAATCAATAAGTCTTGTTTTAGAAGTTAAGATAAAAATACTTTTTTTCCCCAAGAACACAAGAATAAAAGAAAATAAAAACAAAGAAACGATACAACAGATGATGACATCTCTAGCATAAAATAACATTTGAACGCACCATATAAAACTTTTATATATATATTTCTGAAAAAAAAAAAAAAAAGATAGTATACATGAGTAAGTTTAGGATACTGTTGATGCAAATTTGAAATTCACCTCACGCTGAGTATACAAATCTGCGAGACAAAATGCATGTGATTTGTCTCTTTATATTCGACTTTTCTTCACCGGGCTTAACATGTGACTTGAGTTAGCAATTCATCTCTGCAAACAAAATTTGGCTGTATAATAAAAAAAAAAAAAAAAAAAAAAGATTTTCTGAAATTTCTTTTCTTTATATCTGACGTGTAATTTAATGTTTTGTATATAGCAAAAGAATGTCACATCAATTTTATTACATATGTTTAGAAGTAGATACGTGGGTGTATGGATGAGTAGATGAATGATTGATTGAGTACGAGTAACAATCATTGCTTGCTACACCAAGGTCTCTGTATAAACCTTGACTTACTACATTACTTGAAATAAACATTTCTTTCAATTTTTTTTATCATTGTCTTTACTTTGAAAGTTAAATAATGATGCAAGAAAAACTATTTCTCAAAAATAGTTTTTGTCAAGTTTGTGGTATTGAGTTGGTGCTATGTAAAAAATTTGACAATGTTTTATTATTTTAAACCTAGAAAGCAATTTTTTTTATTGGTTTCATTTTTGTTGTACAGTTTTTTTACAATTTAATACGTAAGCCACGATCTTATTCTATAAACTTGCAACTTACGAGTTTTTAAAATAACGAGTTCGTATACAATTTTCAGAAAAAGTGATATCATTATAATATATAAAAACGATATCTTGTAAAAACGTATGAGAAATAAGTAATAAACACACTAAAAACTTTGTAACTTAAAAATAATATAATGTTGAAAAGTTTAAAAATATTTATTTTATATAAATTTTTTTAGCATACATACAGTCAAATGTAAAAGTTTTTAATGTATTTTCAAGGTAAATTTTGATGTACTTAAGAAATATTTACTAATATAATTTTATAGTTGAACTTTCGAATGTTTTATTACATGAAGAGTTTTATATAATATAATCTAAAAGTTAAAATTTAAAATGTAAGATGAAATACGAGTACATGCATATAATATATAATATAAATACATATAAAAGTATGACTTCTTGAAATTTGCTATATTTTGTATGATATGCATAAACAGTATGTATAATATAATTATACCAAAGTATAAATATATTTATACAGTGCTTATGATGTATATTTACATACTTTTTAGTTGTTTTTTTCTTCATAATATATTCTAATTAATATGAATTACTGATGTATTTGTGTTAAAATGTGTATCTTCAAACTCTTTTGTAAAAGAGAGGTATTTAAATATTATGAACTTGTTGACGATATTTATTGTTTAAATGCATTTCACTCACAAACATTTCACAAAGTTACAAAAATTACAACGAAAAAAAAAAAAAATACTGCCAAAACGTTGTCATGAATTTTGAAACTCAGTAAAAAAGTACATAATTAAACAAATGAATTGAAACATTGCTTCCTTAAAAATAATATAAACCTAATTTTTCATTTTTTTTTTTTCATTTTTGAAAAGTAATTAGAAATGCCAGTATGACAATAGACAAACAAATATTAAAATGTACAAACTTTGAAGAAAAAAAAAACGCGTTACTCCTTATTAGTATAATATTAAAAATTAATATAAAAACTAAAATTTATACTTTTCTAACAGGAACATAAAATATACATATTTCATCTAATAATAAAATATCATTATTTACAATGCAAATTTTATGTCCTACAGGATTAATAATGAACATTTTAATGAATATCACATTAATACATAGAAAATTGTGCGTATTTAATGGATTAATTTAATATATTTTCATATCATAATACTTCAATTAATTATTATTGAAATGGTATATATTTTCAAAAACCGGATTACATACATCATATATAAATTTAATTGTATTAGAGTAAAATTTCTATTCATAAATAAGCAAAAGCTTAAATTTCTAAACCTTAATTTATATTTGCATATATGATTCGTATACTGATTACTTTAATTTTACTATCATATTTCATTATTAGAGTCTTGTGAAAAAAATTATACAATATGATGTGCACGTATTCTTAACGCACATGTAAACAGCACAATATTATTGAAATTATCACAACTTTAGGTTTTGAGGAAGGCTAAAAAATTAGGGTGTAATTTTATTTCATAGGGCATTGTCCTGAATTGATTGATATGCAAATTTCTATTTTTTGAGTTCATTGGTTATTTTTAATTAACGTTGTAAAAATAAAACATGACGTCACAGGTGTCATGTGGGCATAGGAAATAGTTGACACTCATGACGTCTTTTTTGCGACTTTCACAAATCCATTAAAAATACTTAACGAACTTAAAAATTAGTAATTCACATATATATCGATTCAGGACGATGTCCTGCTTTAGAATATTCAATAAAATTACCCCCTAAATTTGTTTAGTCTTCCTCATTACCTAAATGATAATTTGATAACTATAAATAAATCGACAAAGGAAGTATTAAAGTAGTTTAATTCAATATTATTTAAAAACTTGATTGATTAGACCTTCGTGCTATTTTATATAACAACTATACTCTGACTGAGTTATTAAAATTTAAAAGATTAAGCCAATAAATTGTTAGTGAAACATTGAGTTACTTTTGAACAATAAAATATGAGCTTTTCAAGCTCTGATGATATAATTCTGTAACAATTGATATTTGTTTGAAACATTTTATTTTTCTAGTTAATATATTAAAATGTAGTACCACAGTGGTTACCATTACTATTCCGGTTTAAATATATTATATGATTTGAATTGTATATTTAATAAATTTGAATTATATATATATATATATATAAACTTTTAATTTTGTTAAAACATTCAATATCTGAATTATATAATTTATAACGTATTTTACAATAGATATACTATCAGTATAAATTTAAAATAATAATTTAAATGAAAACTCAATTGCGCAAAAGCATTTTATTTTTATGCTGCCTACGTTTTATATAAAATAATATAACATATAAGTATAAAAATTTATACTATCTCTTTTCCTATAACATAATACCTGACGTTGCATTTCAAAATGTGTCTTTTCTCTTCTCTATACAATTTTATTGTAACATACAAGAATGAATGTATGTCATATGACGTTATTATATTCTTAAGGGAGTGCTTGACTCAGTTTAGCGCTTACAGCTTCAACTGTACATCTGGGAGTTGAATTTTTAAGTTCAAAATTACTCCAGAGATACCCAACTATGACCCACAATTGTACTTAATATTTTATTCTCATATTTGTATTCATTTTAATTTATAATTATGTTTTTATAGTTGGAAATATGGTACAAAAAAAAAAATATTTCATGTTACTTAAAAACAAGAGCCTTCTCTGCAGCATGTACATTTCTAATAAAAGTTATTCTACATATTACAGTTAGTAAACCGTTTTATTTTTTAGATTGCTCTTTTTTTTTAAATTCTTAAGAATAGGTTCACATTTTATGTTACATTTATGAAGCTAAGATAAAAAATAATTAAAAACTCAAAATTGTGCCTATTTTTAAATCAATCAATCAATCAATTAAGAGATTAACGTAATTTGTGCTGCGCTTACGTAATGCAGAATCAATTTTGGTATCTTGATATAACAACAATTACTTTTATACATTCTACAACATATTGCTATAATGTGCAGGTTAATTATTATGCAATGAATAAAAATTACATTTTATTATCACAATACAAAGTTCAATAAAAAGCAACTGAAATTTTTGGTGTCAACTTAACGTAATTGTTCCTTTAACTGGAGCTTGTTTAGATTGTCACTTTAACATTGGAAACCCTATACCAGGCCCCAGGCCAAAATAAACATGAACCTAATAATGAGCCTAGCCAGTAATCGACTTAATGACCCTTGCCAATGACGTGTCCTGATTATGTAAAGTTGCACGTAGAAAAGAAAAATTAATTTATAACCAAATTGGATTAATTTCAGGAAAAATTATAGCTTTGAGGCTTAATAAGCTATCAGTAAAATATTTAGTTCTGAGATTTATTTTTAACATAAAGGCATAGACAACATGAAAACATTAGCATTTACATCACAAAACAATTTTTGATTGGACTTACATAAATAACGTTAATTGATCTCAAAATCTAATTGTAGCACCGTAGCAGTGATCAGAAAATTTCAATTTATTCAACCCGCACAACATTTTCATACCAGTTTTTGCCTCTTTCTGACGTCATAAACAGAAATTTTCACGCAAATTACATTCTGGTAAAAATTATCATCAGTTTTGTAGATCACATTTTGTGTTTAATGATTAAAAAGTACATATTGTTTTATTTTTTCTATGCCTATAAGTTAAAGTTGCTTCATTCTCCCGTAAGAAATCCCGTTACATTGAGACAGGAACATAAAGTCGTCTGCTACCACTTTGTTATTGTTGTTGAGCTCTGACAGTGCGTTTATTTATTTTATCACTAACTCCCCTTTTTACAAATCTTCTATTGTTTATTCAACGTTTTTCTAATGGAAAAACGAATTTGACCACTTAGTTTGCAACAATGGAAAAAATTTCAATGCAAGTCGTGTATGCATGTCCACATTAATATCTTTCATTTTGATTTGATTTTTTTATTGATTTATTGTAGTTTCTAAATACAGACATACGTCCAATACAATGGAGGTACACACAGTACAAGCATAAGAATAACAGATACAGGAAATAGACTTATACAATATATTAGATCATAGAGAAAAAAACATGTTTTTCTTTAAAAAGAAAAAAAAAAGTTTTTCTTTATTATGATTTTATTGATATTATGCATATCTGAATGCCCTTTCAACGTCATGCAAAAAACAATAATAATATTTTAAGCTCATTTTTAAATTTTTATATGAATTTTCGTTGTTAATGTCAAACTGGATTTTAAGAGACGTAAATAATTATTTTCAGAATTAGAGGTTTTATTTAAAATACAGACAAAATATAATATAAAAAAAAAAGCAAAAAATAATAAATATGCAACGTTTGGTGTAAAGCTTAATATACAAATGAATTCAATAATTATTATGAGTTTTATTTTATTTTATTTTTTTATTATTTTTTGCTGATGTTTCTTTGAAGAATAATCAGTTAACCAGAAAAATTATTTGCATATAATGCGAGAAAAATGTGTGTGTTTTTTTATCACTTTAATTTTATTTGTAACTTTTTTTTTAAAACATTTTATAAAAAAAAAAGAGTGTTGAAGCTGTTGGGCTTATCACAAATCTGATTTAAATATTTCAAATATGAAAGTAGTTTATTTGCTTCAAAAACAATGTTTTATTATATATATATTTTTTTTTTATTTTTTTTTTTTTGTTCAACCGGTCACATAATCTACAGGATACTCAAGGCAGTATCTTTGACTGATAAAAACTTTAAAATAGAACTTATTTATAAGTCCATATACGTATGCTGTATTTAATACGCTTTTCGAGTCATAATTTTAAAATAGAATACATTCTTTGCAACTAAAAGATGAATGTTACAATTTCACACGCATATCGTCGGGTTAGAGCACAAACCGTGTATCTAAAAAAGCAACAAGGCTCAAATTATTATACAAAACAATAAGATTTTCGACTTAACTGCTTTGTAGATACACGGTTTGTGCTGTAACCCGACGATATCTAGATGGATAAGTATTAAATTTTATTATTTTTAGACAATATCTTGTAAATTTAATATCTTTACTATATTATTATTATTTTTAATACTGAACTTATGTATTAATTATAGATGCCATATAATTTTTTTAAATTTTCCTATATAATCGGATTTAAGGGTTGTGTATAGATGGCTTGTATCACAGAATTTAAAAAAAAAAACTTTGTAACTTTTTGATGCCATTTGAAAGATAATTGTAACAGCTACCTATGATAAAATTTTCAGAATCCGTGATCATCAGATAAGAGAGAAAATAATTATTGAAATTAACATGGGTTCTTATTGGACCAACATTTCAAAAAATTATAATTTAAAATCTAGCATGGTGACCCCCCAAACTTTTAACATTTTTGAAGATATATTATCATAATGTATCACAGTGCAAATTTTCAGATTTTTCTGTCTACAATTTTTTAGTCAAATCCCGCAGTACCTGATTTCCCGCCTTAACTACAAATTTTGAGTAATATTTAATAAAAATAAAAATAAAAAAAGCTGTTGTGACAAAATTATACATTGTTAAAATACTAAAAAACACTGAACAAAAGTAAAAAGCTTTGATGTCTTTTGTAAAAATTATTTACAAAGAACATTTCTGAAAATCTAATAACACCGACAGCATTCTTTAAAAAAATTGTTTTGTTGCAAATTTTCTTGAACTTTTAAATATCATCTTATAATTTTATATAAAGCATACGGTTAAAACAATTTAGAGGAATAGACCAGAGAAAAACATCAGCATTCATATCACAAAATACTTGATAGGACTTACATAAATAACTTTAGTTTGTCTCAAAACCCAGCTGTAGGTCCATAGCAGTGATCAAAAATGTCAATTTATGCAATCCGCACAACATTTTCATACTAATTTTTGCACGTTTCTGACGTCATAAACTTGAATAGTCACACAAATTGCATACTTTACAGTATTTTCACGCTCACTTGTGGGGCTACATTAACATTCTGGTAAAAATTGTTAACAGTTTTGAAGATCCCATTTCGTGTTTATTCATTAAAAAGCATAATTTATGTTGTTTTATGTGGTCTATGGCTTTAAGGATGAAAATTTTAATCTTTATACAAATACTGCAAAATTAATTATTGTGGACAGTATAAAAAAAAGGATAAATATTAATTTCGTATTTCTATATAGTGAGATATCAAAAACATTTGGTTCCTTGTTCAGACTTTTGGCTTACGATTCTATATATGGGCAGTTATGGCTTAATGCCAGTGAAGGAATTTTCAGAGTTGAAGTTTATTACATCTTACACACGCAGAATGGCTTACTGATATCTTGTCCACTCACATTAACTTTGTCTTTTACACCTTGTAATTTTTCTCAGTTATTGCCGAAGACAGAGGGTATAAGACAATTTTCTACATCTTAGCTCAACATTTTAGTGACGTAGTGTATGGTATGGACTTTTACTTGCATTTTATTGGTAAATACTTTGTTATTTATTTATTTTTACGTAACACAGCAATGCTTTAATTAAAGTTTTTAAAAATATGAATTTATATTTCTGCCTGAATTTTTTTATGAATATGCGCTTTTATTTATAACATACTATCAAAAATTTAGTTATTTTTTCTACTTGTTTTCGATTTTTTTTTTTTTTTTTTTTTTTTTTTTTTTTTGCATCGTAGTAAAGAAATATTCTGAGCAGTAAAAAATTTGCAGCAGTAAAAAGTGTTGTTGTCGATGAATAAATATTTTACAATGATACTTTTTATAAAATATAGGGTGGTGGGAGGAGGAATGAAATTTTGCAATGGAATTTTTGATCTACTATATAATATTAAAATATTCTGGAGTTAGTTTTCTTAGTTTTATGTAATTTTTTTTTTTTTTAAACTTAATATTTTTGTTTATTCCTATATCAACTGGCTAATATTCAAGAAGAGCAACACCAGTAGTTCTTCGTATAGGTTCCTAACACATTCTACATTGTGTTGTTTCAAAATTTCACTACCTTACATTATAATATTTAAGCCATAGACCACATTAAACAACATGTGCTTTTTAATGATTAAACAAACAAAAAATATCTCCAAGACTGATGACAAATTTTGCCAAAATGTAAATGTGACCCCACAAGAGAGCGTAAAAATACTGTTAAGTATGCTATTTGCGTGAATATTCCAGTTTCTGCAAAAATTGGAATGAAAATGTTGTGCAGGTTGTATAAATTGAAATATTGTGACCACTGCTACGGCGCTACAGATGAGGTTTGAAACAAACTATGTTATTTGTGTGAATACTATCAAGTTTTGTGGAATAAAAGTTGTTTTTTTTCCCGGTCTATTCCTTTAATGATTTGAAATTTTTGCTAGATATTACTGGGTAAATGCATTTACATGTTATAGCATGTTATAGCCAAAGTTCATGTAATCTGGCTTACAATACTATGTACCCACACCTTAATTACGTTTATTAATATTATTGCGTGAACGTAATTTCTAGAATTTACCACTACATTAATATTAAATAAAATTCAAAAATTCAAATTTTAATTATTTCTCTCTTTCCTTCAATCGTATACAATATACATTGTATTCTTCAAGGTTAATTACCAGACAGAAAAAGTCAAAACACTTACATACTATATGCACAATTGGTGCTACTTTTACATTAACATTTATATTACTATTAAAAACAATAAAAACATAGCTGTGGGCTTACTCTAGGGCCCTGACTTTGTCAACAATTTTTTCTTTTTATTATTATTATTATATACACTATCATTTAAAATCATAAAATTATTGTAAGCTGTAAAATGAATTATTTAATAAGAACAATTTTAATTTCTTAATTAATTTATTTACTATCATTGTTTTGATTTTAATTACTATAACAATGTAGCTCTTTTCTATATAATATAAGTAATCACATCATTATAATAGTAAAGGAAATAGATTAGTTCCAAGTACAAGCTCTTGTAGTGGACATATTCAAAGTCAATAATCAAAAGACAGTCAATACATCATTAGTATACACATGTTGGTTAACAAGAAGTCTATAGTGCCAATCAGAGTGACAACCAATCTAGGTATGGGTTCTTAGGTGGATACTATTGCAAACCCTAAACTAACAAGAACAGGCTTTAAACAAATAGATTATACTATAAACATATGCTGCCAATATAGGTATTGATTGTATATAGATTGTCGATAATGTATGGTCATTATATGACAATACTGATTTAACCACAGTAATAATATTAATTGATTCGTTATATATCTAGATATACATATATAAATTTATTACAATAAGGGTATAAGCTGGCAGTTTAAATCTTTAATATTACTATTGCTGTTATATGACGATTACCACAATGAGTGCATGTATGAAGGCAATAAACTAAGCATATATTATGATCTATTCAGGAAAATAAACTAGCCAATAATAATAATATATTAGAGGAATAGACCAGAAGAAAACATAAGCATTAATGTTACAAAACACCTGATGGGACTTACATAAATAACTTTAGTTTGTATCAAAACCCAAGCTCCGTAGCAGTGATCAGAAAAATTCAATTTATGCAACCAGCACAACGTTTTTTTACTAATTTTGCATGTTTCTGACGTCATGAATATTCACGCCAATTGCATATTTTATAGTATTTTCACACTCTCTCGTGGGGCTACATTAGTATTCTGGTAAAAATTGTCAACAGTTTTCAAGATCCCATTTTGCGTTTATTCATTAAAAAGCACAATTTGTTTTATGTGGTCTATGGCTTTAAATTTATATAACCTCTGAACTAGAAATAATAATAATAAAGAACAAGGTTATTTGAATAATAAGCAAAATAAACAAACATGCTATTTCCTTTTTTGATATATTTCATGATACACCATTTTGCAAAAAGTCCTATCAAAGTTTTTGTCATAAAAATGTTATTTTCCATGCGAAAACAAGTGAACGTCAATATATATAAGACATTTTATTGAAGTAATTTTAAAATCGTGTACAGTAGAGTGTGTGCATAAAAAAGGATGGAAATACGCTTCGGCGCCATACTGGAGCAATGAATAATGATGCCTAGCATAGGACAAACGTCGTTTTTGGCTATTGGGATTTTTTTCTTATTATTATTATTATTGTTCACATACTTGAAAAACTAATTCCAACAATTAACAGCATCAATGCTCTCAAAAATATTGCTAAGTTTTTTTAAACCGGAACATGAATCCTTTTCTTACACAGGTCCTTGTTAGCTAGTGCTCACATATGGCGTCCACTTTTATATGAATGCAACCACCCAAAACTATATTTATAGTAAGTGGAATAAACTTTGACGTGATAAGTAGGGTTTTCCCATAAGGCTTATATAGGTTGTTGATTTTCTTCATGTAGGAGAAGATTTGGACGAGAGATCGTGTTTATTTTGCAACAATTAGAGTTACTAATTGTCTACTTCATAAGTAAACCGTACTTCACGTGTACAAATCACTGACTTTTAATAAATACACTTTTATACATAAATGATATTTTTATTTGTAATAACTAAAATATTAGGTGAAACTTTTTTTTGATAAGTAAAATTAATTAACTAAATTACAAACAAAAATTCCAAAATAATTTAATTATATAATAATAAATTTTCACTCCTGATATTACCTGTATAAAATGTTCCTACTTTGGATTATGTTACCTGGTCATTACGGTGCACGTATAACCTACCTAACTTTGCTATATACCAATTTACATGTTCCATAATTTATGTATTTTGTTATATATATATATATATATATATATATATATATATATATATATATATATATATATATATATATATATATATATATATATATATATAAACACACTGTATATGTGCCTGTGTATACCGCTTCAAAAGCAATTACAACGTGTAGCCATCGTAAACAATTAAATTTTATCAATGCAAATAATTTTATTCTGTCCTTTTGCAAACTAAATTTTACTTGCAAAATTTACAATATGGTTACATTTGAATATCAAATACAATAAATATATTAAAACTATAAAATTTTATACAAATTATGATTATTTAAATTTCCTTTTTTTTTTTTTTTTTTTTTTTTCCCCCTCCCTGCTGTGGAATAAAAATTTATGGTTCATTCAGCTTTTGTTTTAATAGTTTCATACTTATTGGTTCTGATTTAAGTATACTTTTCTTACTTTTATTAACGTTTATTTTCTCATTTCAAAAGCTATATAATTTTAATATTCTGTGATTATTTTGAATCACTATTTATTTCCTTCTGTTGCTGTTTCTACATTCAACTAGTTGTAATCTAGCTTTCCTCGATACCAGTAACGATTGAGTAACAATTGTTTTCAAGTTATAAAGAAAAAATATTATTTAAAAAGTTATATAGTATTAGCTCAGATGTATCTATAAGTTAATATTCCTATATCAAAACTATCAACTAACCTATTTTCAATATAAAATTTAAATTTCTTAAACATAAAATACTGAACTTAACAAATAAATTTTATTATTATATTATTGTTCATTCTATTGATAATAGAAAAAAAAACAGAGTAAAACCACATAATATAATTTCCTTGTGTTTGCTTAAAGTTTGCAAAATACATAAGAACATCAGCAAAGTGTGTTGCAAAAGTTATTGAGGCGACTGACGGAGAGTGTGTCATCACAGTACATTAATTTTAACGTGCTCATATTTCTCTTTACAACAGCGCTGAATGCCACAGATAAAATTTCATTGTTATGAATTAAATACAAAAAAATAGTATAGTATAGAGAGGGTTGTATCTCTCTCTCCCTCTCTCTCCTCTCTATTTCTCAATGGTTATTGTTTGGCTTTGTTTTTGATACAACATATAATACTTCTTTGTCATCAAATTTATTATACTGATGAGAAAAGTTTACGCAACGATAATTTGTATTGTTTTTTTTTTCTGTATATTTGTTATTTTTTTTAAAAATATATATATCCATGGATCATTTCAATTTTTTTACTATATTATGTTAAATTGATTATGATTTTTTGTATGAATTTAAAACTTTTTAAAGTATTATATGTGCTCTTTTTTTCTGCTTTATTCATTTTTTAACACAATCACTAGACTCTTACTTAAACCAAAATTTTTGCGAGAATAACTTACTTGCTTTTACCAGACTATTATTATTATAAATTTCATTAATGGGAAAAGTTAATAGTACAGAATATTATATAGTTTCTATTGACTCAAGTATTTCTTGTAACTTGTAGTATTTTGAAATCATCCAATTAATCTTAAGTATAAAATGTTACCACCATTGAACGGAAATAGAAGTATCCTTTGTAACTATGGTTTACCATGATTTCATTATGATATAACTTTATGTTATTTTCTTCCTGTAAGAAATTGTCTAAAACATTTCTACTCTAAGATGACAAGTATTAATAGTTACTTTTTGTCACTATTTTGTGATCACATTATAAGTTTGAAAATAATACGTTTGTGCAGCTTTTTTTCATTAGCAAATGAAAAAGATTAAAACTACAAATAATGATAATAATAATAAACCCCAATGTTTATATTTAATTTGATTATCTCATTTATTCAATATTGGATACTTTATCATGGATAAATAAGAGAGAGAGAGAGAGAGAGAGAGAGAGAGAGAGAGAGAGAGAGAGAGAGAGAGAGAGAGAGAGATTGCCTTCAGCAAAAATGTAATGCAATTTAAGTTGTGAAAGTTGAACTTGGATTTTTAAATTATAAAAATAAAGATTGGAAAAAATAAGCATAATATTAAATTGTTATTCAAAGAACGAGTAGGCAGAGAGAGAGAGAGAGAGAGAGAGAGAGAGAGAGAGAGAGAGAGAGAGAGAGAGAGAGAGAGAGAGAGAAGACTAAAAACTAAATAAGATTATAACTACATTGTTAACGTTTGTTTACATAAGACTATTTTTCTTTCATTATCAATGTTATACAATATAAGTTTAAAGTTTTATTGATTTATTCTTAAATATGTATTGTCTGCTTGAAGTATCGATTTTTCAGGCTAAAAAAACATCAATGATAATATTAAATAATACGAAACAACCTCCTCAAAAGTTAAAAAGAAAACATTTCATGAAAACTTACAATTATAATCTTTGCTTTATTTCTTTTTCTCTTTTTTATAATTTCATTAATGGGATAAAATTTGAATAAAAATTTCTCAAGGGCATATTTTGGTAGATAAAGCTTAAAATCGCAACAGAATTTGGATAGTACAATATTAAAAATAAGATTAAAAAAATATATAAATAAATAATAAAAAAAAAAAAAAAAATTAATCACAACAATTTTTTATGGGAATATATTTATATATCATAAAAATCGCACTTACTCTTTCTAACTAAATTTTACCCCCACGACCAACAAATACGAGTTTTGAAACATCAATGATTGTGTTAGGAATTAAAGTGTCATGAAAAAGCTTTTTATTTTTTATTATTTTTTTTCCCTTCGAAAAATGACTGCTTTCTCTTATTATTTTAAACATTGTTGATTGATGATTTTTGTTGGTGTCTGGAAGAGGGTTCAAATTTCTTGATCTCGTGTGGTGTATCGTCAATTCAAAATTAAATAAAAATCAATAAAAATAAATACAATTATAGTATTATAACTTATACTTGAGTTCTTTGCTTGCAATATTTAGTAAAGATTTAAAAGAAAAATAGACTTCATATAGAATTGAAGTTGAAAAATAAAGTCATTATTCATAATATTATAGTAATAAGAAATTAATTATCTTGGCAAACATAATTAAATTTACATTTATTTATTCTTGGGTAATAAAAATAAATATTCTCTTACAGTATGTCATTAGCATATTATAACAGTTAAATATAAAACTTATTGCCCTCAAGCTCATAAAATTTGTGTGACTTATTTAAAGAATTATAAACGAGAGATTTATATTAATGTAGAGAAATTATTGTATAATTTAAGTTCATTACACAAATAAAAACAAAAGGGCGAATTTATTTTTACTGGACTTTTACGTGAGTCTTTTTTATTATTATAGTACTATTCAAAACTTTATTTTCAAACAAGTGCCAAACTAAATCATATTTATTATACTGTATTTTATATATATAATTTTAAATATTAATTAGTACATGTAATAATTAATGATCAATAGTTTAATATTAACAGAAGAGGCTTATTCATGCTTAAGTTCAAGCGATAAGCGACTAAATTATACTAATTGGTTAGCATTACTCGGTTCTTGCTTTCATATGCGGTAATTGGCATAGCAATTGCAATTAGAATATGTACACATCACTTACTGCGTAGGGGTGTAAGAGATAATTCTCAGTATTTATACAGGGTAATATTGACTTTATTTCACTTGAATATTTCTTTAATAATTATTATTAAGCTACAAAACTCAAAGATAAAAAAATCTATTTTAGTTTCTATGTTTTAAGTGTATATTTTGATGATTATGTAACCTTTGTTATATCTCTTCTCTTTAATAATTAATCTTGAGGTGGCAGTTGAACTTAAAGTTTATTTTTGCATTTTCTACCAATAAGAGTAAAACATTGTTGAGAAATGAAAATATACATTTTTTTTAAATCGTTAGCCAATTAGTTAACATTTAAAATGTATAGTAATGCTGGATGTAGTTTTCTAAATTTTAAGTTTTGTACCGCGTAAAAATACAAATTTTGTATTCTGCTCTTTATTGTTATATGATGTATGATATCTATTATGGTTTAAATGTTCCCAGAAATGTTTAGTTATATATAATTATATATGTAAAAAAATCCATTCATATGATAGTATATTTCAAATTATTATTGTTTACACGTAAATATGTTTCAATTTTAGTTTTAATTTTTGAAATTTAGATTTTTTCCCCCTATATTTTAGTACAATTTTGTTTTTAAAAGAAGAGTAAGAATTTGTTTATTGCATATTCTGAAAAAAGGAATCTTTTTGAATCAATTGATGTGATATTTTATAAATTTTTGAATATATTAAGTCTTTTTATTTCTTTTTTGGAAACGGTTGTCATGGTTCGTAACTTTTGCACGCCAAACCTTTCAACCGTGACGTCATATTGCGATATTCAAAAATTAATTTAAAATATTTAATGAACTCAAAAATTATAAAATTGCAGAGTATTGGTTTTAGATTTTTTTTACTTTCTCATTGTGTAAGCATCAGTATTTTATGAAAATACACAAAAAAGACCAGGAATTGTAAAAAGCTGACAAGAATTTGAAGAACTGCTAAAAAAAGTTTCATTATAAAACTTCTAAAATATTTATCCTTTGTGGTACAGAGATTTAATGAAATTTCAAACATCATAATATATACTGTATGTAAAAAAAATTATATTTTAAATGAAAGTCCTAGACTAAAAAATATTATAAACAGATAAATTAGGTAAATAAAATGAGTTATTGTTCATCAATCAATGAGCTATGCAATAAAATTCCACGTAAATTTTTTAGCTTTTCATTTTAAGAACGTGTTTGCCATCTATTTAAGGAAGAGTGAACTGAAAGTATACACGTGTTGCGGCAACAGGTGGTTTAATATTTTGCACTGAAAACAGCGACTTTGTGAGCTTTACAGCAACTACGATGCACAAGCTTTGAAAATAGAAGTTTGTATTAAAAGTATAGCGATCAAATTGGAATTACTAAAATAGGATCAGTTTTAAGAAATTTCATTTTATAACTATTTTTTTTCTTTACTCACTATTAGTTTGCTCTAAATTCTAAATAAGGTTTTTAGCACATCCTGAAAAGTATTTTATTTTGCTTTCATGGTATTTTACTTGCATTAGGAAATATTTTGTGATTAGGTAATTTTATTTTCTTATGTTCAAAGTTATTAAAACTTTAATTAATACAATAATTCACCAAAAATGAATTAATAGATGGTCTTCTGATAACATTTAACAATTGCTACCTTTTCAGAGCACATTTAAATAAATTTAATAGTAATGCAATAACAATATAAATATAATTTAAAGTTCTTTCATTGAGCAAATAAGTAAGCATTAAATGCTTAATGCAATATGATTTTAAGTCTTTTTATTTTTTCCTATAAGTTAAAAATTCAATAAAACATTTATTATTTTACGTTTATAAATAATAAAAAAATAAATAAAAAAAATCAAATCTTTTGCCATATTTTGAATAGTAACTTTGTTTTGGATATTAAAGCCCTTTTAAACTTTTTTTTAACATTTAGAATAATAGATTCATAATTATCATTTATCATACCTTATTATCAATGAATTAGACACCACTACGTTGATTTTGTATTTATTTTCATTTTGACGGTTGAAATAACATGTATCTGACGTCACAATGTACCAGCGACTGTGATTATCTGACTTATCACGAGATCAGACTAGTAACTGTGATTGGCTGATCATCAGAGAATCACAATCAACAGTCACCGGTCACGTGATAAGTCAGCCAATCACAGTCACCGGTACATTGTGACGTAAGATACGTTTTATTTCAACCGTCAAAATGCAAATAAATACAAAATCAACGTGTTGGTGTCTAATTCATGGATAATAAGGTATGGTAATTATTAATCTAGTATTCTAAATGATAAACAAATAAGTTTTCAAGGGCTTTAATTATAATTGTTTATTGTTATTGTACACTGTAAAACAGGTGAAGTAGAAGAGTAAAATAGTATTACGTACTTCATTATTATTTGCCATTTTTTGTAACTACAGAATACAAATAATTAGTATTTAAATGTTGCTGTTAACATGATGATTAAATACAAACTTGTAAACGTAATGATTAAATCATCCGTTATGTTTTAATTAAAATTATTTGATAGAAGCAAAACCAGTGTTTTATGGTGAAGTATCCTGTAGCTTATGCAAATTGTCGGACAAATTTTTGTTTGCCAAAATACGTATAATGTTTGCTTGATAAAATATTTATTATTTATTTATTTATTATTTTTTCTCTAATAAATATTTATAAATAGACTTAAAATCCATGATCTATGATTTATAAATGTCAAAGATATTTCAAAATTAATATTTAAATAAAATTATATATCCTTCGAATTAAAAATGATAATTATTGATAATGCTAATATTTCTTTGAAGCATAGTAGTAAAATATAATTACACATGTTTATTTGTGTTATTATAAAGTTGGAATAATATTTTATTTTTTTTAGAACTTTCTCAACTAAGTTTTTACATTTTTTTTTCTTCTTATATCTTTAAGATGTCTTATACAAAAGCAAGAAAAAGTTGTCAGTTTCAAATACCCTACAGCGAAATTGGCTTTTTCTTCTTTACAATTGTACCAAAAAAAAATCTTTACCGAAAAAAATAAAAGCCTGCTTCAAAATTGATTCACCTTTCGTACACATTACGTATGAAAATAAAATTTCATTTGTATGGATGATATGTATATAAGTATAAAACCCATACATTTTATGTACTTTTTTTTTTTCTCTCTGTGTGCCTCTTTAATACATTTTATACTTTATACCTCATGCCGAGAGCGTAACGTGAGTTTGACAATAAACCATGTTGAGCATGTTTACTCCATTAACTGAACTCTAATATAGCATACGTACACATGCTCGTATCGTATATATTGTTCCGTGTGTTATTTAGGATTCTCTACTCCCATTTCTTTTTCGTGGAGTAATAGAGAAGTATAAAACTGTATCATTTTCAAGAGAGAGGGAGAGAGAGAAGCTTTTTGAATACTATACTTTTAAAGTATCAAAGAAATTTACTATTTTAACTTCACGCGTTTCTTATTCATAAGAACAAACTTGAATATTTTTAACTATTTTTTTAAATGGGACTTGTGATTCTTGCACGCTAGGCGGGACGTAAAAAGAAGATTATGGCTTAATTTCTTAGTCTTTAGCATTGCAACCATGTGGTATCCACTTTTAAGCACATAGTGAGGAAAATTATTTCACTAAAGATAGAAATTTTAGTAAAGTAAATTTAAGTTGTTTTTTTTTTAAATATCATTATTGTAATCGAATTAAAACTTTAAAAAAGATTTTTTCAATAACGCTTATTCATAAACTTCTCTTTTATTTATGCATACGAAAACAGAAAAATAATATGGATTTGTCAAACGTTGAAAAATAATCAAAGTATTCCTTATTTACAGTTATATACACGTAATTAATAGGAAGAAAACCAACAATGTGTAATAATTATATGCGAATAAAGCTGATTTTAGCCTACAGGTTAACTTAACTTATAACTGCATGAATAAATATTACAAACAGCAGAATTATTGAAAGTTTATAATTAAAAGAAAAAATTAATTTTTTAAGACAGAAAATTTTAAAAGTTTTTGCAAATTGAAAATCGATTTAAATATTACCAAAAAAAAACTCGCTAATTTGTAAACAAAGCTTCAACTTAAATTTGTGATTTAATTAATAGCAAAGTTCGCATCACTGTGATAAAACATAACTGAACGTACGCATGCACACTTGCAACACTTGAGCATGTTGACCTTGAAAACACAGATGTAGACCGTAAGTTTTTTATTACGCCACTGTGAACTGTGAACTATATATATAAAATTGATTTAAAATAGATATAGCGTGAGAATTATCAAGTGTACGTTTTAGTGATTTAATTTGATTGTAGCTGCACTTTGATGGACACTAGAAAGCATACTATATAGCAAAGTGCTTCATTCTTGCAAAAAACCACAGAATAAAATTGTTCATATATGGATATATAGCTCAAACCTTTAGTATAAAAGGCTATAAAAACGTAGAACTCTACTGCAAATTTACTTAGTATAACAAAGTAACTAAACCATTTTTGATGTCGTATATATATATATATATATATATATATATATATATATATATATATATATATATATATTATACATACATCGTACATACAATGTTGAAAACTTAAACTTGTAACGATTCTTCCTCTTCCGTGCAATACAGACAAACTTCGTTACCTAATAGATTAGATTATTACTGTAGAAAGAAAAAGTATAGGAGAGAAAATTTTGAGTTCAAAAAGAAAAAGTATTTTTTGAACTTTATCTTTTGCTTCAAAAAAAAAAAAAAAAAAGTTTGCGAAGAGAAATATTACTAAGTATACCACGTGTGAAAGTTTGTCTTTTATTCTCAGCGTGATGTTTCGTGACTTTCTTGTTTCTCCACAGGGAAGGTTTCCTAGTGAAACTACTCTTTTATTTAGATTAATTTCACAGCAAATTTACTCTTAAGATACTTGTAGTTCTCTGTAAAAAAAGCAATAACTTGTTCTACTCTTTATCTTTTTGTTTAAATGAACTACATTTTGCACAGTATAATTTATGGATGTTGTTTGTTTTTTTAAAGCCTATAATATTGCCTCGTGCACATGGATCAGAATTTGTAAGGAACAATAAATAATTACATAAAAATTTAAAAGTCTTGAATTCAGATTACAATTTTCTGATCGTTCATTACATGCAATCAAATTTATTTCACATTGCTAATATTGCTATGTATGCGAACACGAATTAAAATATAAAATCCATCATATATCAAGTATGATAGAAATGTAAAAGAGAAAATTGATCAAAATTGAAAGCATTGACCACTGTCACGTTATTTTTATTAATTGTTTACAGTTATATTATTCACCAAAAATTTATGAAAGAAATACGATTCTTTTAGTTTTAAACATTAATTCAGTTGTATTAATGTTTTTCATATAAAAAATAAGCAGACAATTTCAAAAAATATACATTTTACAACACACTTACGGAAGTTTTAAAAAACATTGAAAGTTTATTTTATTTGCCTTTTTTTTTTTTTTTTTTTTTTTTTGTAAAGAAAAAAAAACTTCACATTTTACTTAAGAAGGATAAGCTTTTACCCAAATTTATAGTTTTAGGTGGAGGTAAAGTCGAGATTTTTCAAGAGGGTGCTACTTTGTGTCAAGGAAAAAAAAGGGTGTGGTTCATTCTTCTCTTTTCTTTATTCAGGGAAGGATTTGCTTTTCTTAAATTTACGCAAGCTTTTATACGAAAAATAAATTTTAAACTCTGTTAAAAGATAAACAATTAATTATTCAAATTAATTATTTTTACGGTTATCAAGATATAAGTGGTATTATTTTTAATCTCTTTAGAATAACTTTGAATTGTGAGTGGATATAAACCTCCGAGTCTTTTATTTTCACTTTATGATATATAGAGTACTTATTATTGAAAAATTATAATTAATAATTTAATGTGTAATCAAATAATAATATGTTTCAATACATATCATATTAATCCATGAGTTTTCAAACTTTATGTTAAAAGTTAATAAAATAGCAAAATTTCAATAATAATATTATATTTTTGTCATGTTAAAAAAATAGTTTGTAAAAAGTCCAATTTATAGATAAAACTTTAATAAAGAGATATAAAAAAGTACGAAAAAAAAAAAGTACAGAACTTTTATAATAAAACGTCAAATATTCTTAAATTGAGTGGAAAAATTAGTTGTAGTTTTTTTTTAAAATATATATTTGTATTAATAGAGTACAAATGTAATAAATTTAAACGTTTTTGCATTATTGTAATAAATGATAATTGTAATGTTAAAATATTGTATGTTTTTTACTACTGACTTTTGATTTAAGGGTTGAATTTGACAAAACACGATAGACTGACAAGAGTTTGCATGTTTTAAAGCAATTAAATGACAACCTGTTTGAATGAATATAATTTAAGATTTTTGACTTTATGTAATAATAATTTTTATTTACTTTTATAATACTAAAGAGTTACTAAAGAGTTATTATAATTTTTTTGTTTAATGGAGTGTTATAAATTATAGTCATTTAATGTAAGTTATAAAACTTTAAATAATATAGTTTGTACATTTTGGAGTATTGTTGTTTTCCAGAGTTTATTTTAAATTTATACATGAAAGTTATATAATTAATTAGGATGCAGTAATTACATCTGCAAATAAACTTTGATGTACAATGGGTATATTATATGGATTCTAAAATAAAGTTCATTATTTCAAATTAAATATATCTTCTTAATAAATGATTAAAGAAAAAATAACAGTCCTAAAAAAGCTGTTAAAAATAGGCAATTTTTGAGCTAAAATTTGAAGCTTCACACAGAAAAAAAAAAAAAGAAAAGAAAGAAAGACGATTCATAACTGCATAACATAGAGATATATTGTAATCAACATAATAATTTGTAACTAGGCTTTTAAGACTTTACTATGGCTGTGAAGAACTTGAACTATGATTGGTTGTTCATAAAAATTTACACTTTTATTGGTTGATCTTGTTTTTTCGTTCGTTTAAAACCGATAAAATTGAGTTGCTTTTGAGCATGAATTTTATTTTGTGAACTTTCGTTCATTATTTTTAGGTTTAAAGATCTAAGTAAAGTAAAGAGAGAGAGAAAAAAGTCGTAAACAGGTAGTGACGTCGTGATCAGGTGCTCTTAACAAAGGAAAAATACCAAAACTGATGGTTTTAAAACTCAATATTTGTGTGTAATTTGCAGAACCAAGTTATGATGTAAAATAGAGTAACATTGCGAACAAGCTTTAATTTTTGAGTAGTGAAAACTAACTTTGCTGTACAACCAACATAGTTAAAGGAACCGTCCAGAGCATACAACATGCTTTTTTAATTTATTAAACACAAAAAAGGATTTTCAAAAATACAATTATTTTGTCCAAGAATCTAATTCTGACGCCCTAAACGTAAAATCAAAATTTCAGCTAATGCAACTCGCACAACTTTTTCTATTGAATGTGAACAATTCTGACGTCAGAAATGTTCAAAATTTGTGCATTTTGCCTACTTTACAACTTTTTCGCGCTCTCTTGCATAATATAGAGCTCTATTGCTCTATTTGAGTAATAGTAAAAATTGTATATGCTTTTGGATGTCCCATTTTGTGTTTAATGATTTAAAAGGGCATGTTGTTAGGCCTGGACGGTCACGTTAACTCTTTCGTCTCTTCCGTTCGTGTATTTTTATGATTTTAATAAAGGAAAAAGTTTTGTTCTTTGGTAATTAAATTTTTAATCAAGTTCTATCTTTTGCATTAAATTTCAATTGATAATAAGGAATTCTTTTTTCTACAAGATGCAATTTTATTAATCTATTATAAGTATTTACAAATTATAAATTAGTTTTGTTGGGGAAAAAAATGTTTATTTATCATTAATTTGTGTTTTATTTTACAATCACGTTATTTTCTCTGCAAAAATTCAATATTTATTTTTACTCTATTTACATTCAATCATACTTGTAACAACTTTATGTATTTCACTCAAATTATGTTAGTCAAAACATGGTTTCTTTGTGATTTTTTGTTTTGACGTTACAAAAGAAACTGGTATTTAGATATGATTAAAATATTTTAATATATTCATACCTCATATTATGATAGCATGAATATTTCAATAATATTTGTAAAATATAATTTTATTTAAATATAAAAAAAATCTACAAATATTATTTACATTATGAAAATCACGTTGAAATATTTATTTAATATAAAATCAATTCCATTTATAATATTGAAACTCATCTTTGATGGTATATAAAAAAAAAAAAGAAAAAAAAAGACTTCTAAATTTAAAAGGAGAAAAGAAAAGTTGAAAATAAAATAATATTCCCGTCACGGTTGACAAATAACAGATTACACATTTCCTACTCCCTCCTTTTTTTTTAATACTATGACAAAATGATGAAAATTTCAATACTTTAAAAATCATTTTATTGAATTATGAAAATAAAATCAATTCAAATAAAAATCATTTTAATTTTATTTCTTCTTTTATTTTCAGCTGTCATAGATGCTTAGTTTGTTTTAGTAATTGTGATATTCTGTATGTACTGAAATGTTGTGAATGTCTTTCAATACATTATCCTTATGGAAAAATAGAAAAACTGGCAACATTGCAATAACAGAGATAACAGGTATGATAGGAACATAGCACTCAAATAAAAGAGAGGACAACAGGCATGCTGTGTTGCAATTCATTCCATTGTCATGAAAGTTTTTGATTGCCGTTCGGTACTTTAACAAAACTTGGAAAAAAATAGCGATAAAAATATTTTAATACTTTTTCTTTAAATTTCAGAACTTCACTTTACTATAAAAGTATATATTTTTAAATACATATTAAGTTAAAAAAGCTATTAATCAAAGGAAATAAATTTGTCTGTCCGATTAAAATTATAAATTTTTAAATATATTGAAAATTAAAAGGCTAAGAAAGCGAAAAGTATAATTTAAATAGAGTTGTGATATTTACCTTAGAACTTTTGCTATTACAAACATTAT
>OX439132.1:19224532-19304532 GCA_949318235.1 Ecdyonurus torrentis | reverse complement strand
AAATATGAAAGCCCTTGTCAACTTACTTTTTTATAATTTAGAATACTAGACTGATAATTACCAAACCTTATTATCCATGTAGTAGACACCATCACGTTGATTTTGTATTTGTTTTTGTTTATTTTCCTTTTTGCGGTTATATCACGTATCTGACGTCATATCACGGCCCCATCGGTAAATTGTAACCTCAGATACGTGATATAACTGCAAAAAGGAAAATAAACGAAATAAATACAAAATCAACGCGATGTTGTCTAATTCATGGATAATATAAATGTGTGATAATTATCAGTCTAGTATTCTAAATGATAAAAAAGTAAGTTGACAAGGGCTTTAAGTCACGCATCTGTACTGTAAAGTTGTTATCTCATTTAGGAGTAAATAATATAGCTAATAAAAACATTACTTGAATTAAAAAAAAATCAGAAAAGAAATCAGTTGATTTCAGCATTATACTAATTTACAGTTCTCGCATCATTTTAGATTCATGTTTATTTAAGATAATTTTACACAAAATTGTTGGTATAGAAAAAAATATGAAATTTGCCAATGTTGCAAAAAAAAAAAAAAAAAAAAAAATCATTGTTGTATGTATACTTACAGTAATATTAGATAATAGATGTTGTATAATACTGTATAGTGAAATTGCTCTTACATAGTAAACGTTTGTAATGTTAAATCTATGTTTATATTGTAATAGAAAAACTTTATATTCAAAAGCTTGTGCAAAGTTGTATTAGATTACAGTATAAAATAGTCATTAGTAAAGAAGGAATTATATAATGCAGTACTACAATTTGCTTATACCATAGTAGTATACAGTAGGTTGCATTTATCTAGCAAAGAATTGCTTTTAAAAAACCAACGAATATAAAATATAAAGGATTTAGTTTACTTGTTTATATTTACATGATAAAAACATGCACTGAAGTTTTGAATGTTTGTGTTTTGTTTTTTTATCTCGTGTGGAGTTAATAAACTAGTTTTAATAGACATTTCAAACTGAAAGGTACAATGTCAGTTTTTTTTTTTTTTTTTTTTTTAGTTTTTAGTTTTTTTATTTCTTTATTATATTGTTTCTACTCAAAAACAACAATCAAATAGTGACGTATTTCTGCTTTCAATCTTTTTTTTACTGGAATTTTCATCGTATTCAATTTATGATTCGAACAATGAAATTCTGTTATAAAACTTATTTGTGCCAGAATATTACATATTTTATACATACATACAACAAACAAAAAACGTATTATGTTACACATAGAAATTTTTTTTTCTTTTTTTTTTCCACCATGTTTCTTGTTATAGAATTGATGAAAATTTGTAATTTAATTTGCATGAAGTAGATTTTAAATGATGAAAAGAAAAATACTCTTAAAAATATATTTTAATAAATATTCATCAATCCAATACTTTTATGTCACTATAGTTTTAAATCATTGTAGAAACAAAAGTACAATGAAATGGTACACATTTCATAATTCATATACACGTGGTGCGTTTTTGGGTGGTTTGGTATACCAGTGCAATAAAATATAAAGTAATTTTTTCATAATACAATAATTTAAATGTGCAATAAATGTTACTGCATGCACATTAAAAGCTATCAAATTTTTTATGTAATTAAAATTAAAGGAATAATTTAAATATTGCACTTCATGAAGAGGTTGTATACACGTCATAAATATTCGTGAACGTTAAGTTAACTATTTTATTGTTTCTCTGTTTTCATATTATTAGTTCATTCAAAAGTCTACCACATACGTATAAGTTGTAAGTACCTAGAGACTTTCTAATTGTATACCATAAAGGTTTTTCATTGTAGTTCATTCTGTGATAGTTTCTAGTAACAATCATGCAAATTGCTATATAAAGGAATTACACAAAAAAATAATAAACTACTCAATTCTACGGTTTTAAATAATAGCAATAATATGTTACCAACTACCATTGTTTGTGACCCTTTTGTTCAATATATAATGATGATAAGTATAAAAAAACAGCAATTAACCATATACATTGCTTATCACATTTCACATTAAAAAAAAAAAAAAAAAAAAAAACTTTAGCTTTGGTCAGTAAATCAGTAAGATTGAGTTGGCAGAAAATCGTTTTTTATATTTTTTCTTTTTTTCCCGCAGTTTCATGACAAATGATCAACGTGACAACGTAATTTTTCTCCCTGGGTGACATTTAACGCACTAAAATGTCCACTCTTTTTGTTCTATCAAACATTAATAATAAACTAACTAAAAATTGTCTATAAATATAAACTTTACACTTAAAAAAAATATGTACGTATGTACTTTTTTTCTTCTTCTTCTTCTTTTTTCTTGTTGAATGTGTGCTTGGGGTGCTTAAAATTTATTAGATTACTGCAGAGAAAAGAAAATTAGATTCCTAGACACAAATTATTATACTTATGAGAGGGTGAGAATTGCAAAAAGGAATGCAGTTTTACGAAACTTATATAATAATATGTAACCACTGCATTAAATAGGGTTCTAATTTTACTTACATATTAAAGCTACAATAAAAAAAATATCAAAATTTTTAGTTTTTTTTTTTTTTTTAATAATAATAAACATTTAAAACCTCATTACTCTCAATGTTTTTAATGTATAAAATATATTGTTTAAAAATTGCGTACGTAAAAAGAGATAAGTGATAAAAGTGTGGTTACCACAAAGTGGTGCGTACAAACAAAAATATTTGCTCATTCATTGAAGTACTTATTATATGATTTAAATTTAATGTGTAAAAAAAAAAAACTCACAAACATTTTATAGTTATACTCAAATTATTTTGCGGGATAATGAGTGCTGTTAGCTATTTTGCAGGTAATGTAATGTGGGGTAGTTTTGTTTTTATCAAAATATAAATATAAATTTTTATTTAACATTTTTAACAGTCATTTTTTGGCCAAATTTTTACATTAAAAAAAATACTCTAGTGCAATGCAGATTATCCAAAACTAAAGAGGTTGGTTTCAACCGAATGTAAGCACTTTATTTTGAACTTGTAATTAAGAAATGGGTATGAATATTAACTTCAATATTTACTGATAAATTGGTGAATTTTTGTATTAATTTAATTGCTATTTAGAATCTGAGAAAAACGGGTATATTGGGTTGAAAACCTCTTCTTGCTATAGTTTTAGGCAGGCTAGTCAATACTTTAAAAAAGAGGTTGATTTTTTTTTCATATAAAATAGCTCAACACTGCAAAAATAAATACAATAAGTAAATACTCATTTGAAATTTTAAATTAAGTTCACATAATAATTAATAAATATTAATGTGCAGTATACAGAATGTAATAACAACACATACTTTTATTATAAAATAATATTATTTTATAATATATAGTTTGTTAAAGGTATAGACTATATTATACAAATTTAATTTGTTCCTATAGCTTTAACCTACATGTTATTTTTTTTAAAGCTTCTATAATATATTAAGTAACATTATACTGTTTTGTATAAGAGTATAAAATTTCACTTTTGTAATAATATTATAGTTAAAAATATCTTTATATTATACAAAAGCATGTTGGATGTTATATAAAATAGGTCTAATAATTTTCAAGCTTTTAGTTGATTTGACGTCATAGACTCTAGAGTAAAGAAAAAGGAAATAAATTTTTACCACCCACCCACACACACACACTCTTCATGACGTCTGAATAAATGAAATTCACTTTCTCTGCAGTATCCATTACATTATATTATACAGTACATACATACATGTATAAGCGTGAGCTAGTTCATTTTCAGCTATGTTGACCATGCTTTTTTGCTTATCGATAAAATAGTAATTTAAAGTAGATGATTCAAATGTTACGTACTGTACGATGTGAATGGTTTTTTCTCACAGATTTTCTCTTTATTTTATCATATACGTAAAAAAAAAAGGAACAAAATGAAATTGAATTTCTTGTATGCCATGACGAACTACAGCTCAGGATGACGACTAGTAAATGTCAGGCTATACACCAGGAATCTAACCAGCATCCCCATGCATACTTCCACGTGACGTAACTCATTAAACCACGACAGTAACACGACTGACACTAACACCTTTAATGTCTTAAAGCCAGCTTATTGGAGATGCAGGTTCGATTCCCGCCGTGGCCTGACTTAAACAAGTTGCCATCTGAGCTGTATTTTGTCGCAGTACAGTATACGCGAAAGTCACAAATATTTGTACTTACCAAACCAAGTACTCTGGACAGAAAAGGAAAAAAAATACTTAAAAATCAATATTTCTAAATTCTATAATAATTTACGATAGTATATTTAAAATAATTAGGCACAAAATCTATAGCATGCAATTATTTAATGCAACATTTATATAACTTCAGATATCGACTATCACAGTTTATACATCTTCAGTTATTTTATGTAATATTAGTTAATTGAAAGGAAAGGAGCATGGCCTAAATTGTCTTCATATTTTATATAATTTTTATAATTGATTTATTTTATCATCATCATTATTATGAAATAAAAAACAAACAGTGGGTTTAAAAAAGAACATTTCAATTTATAAAACAAAAAATAACAAGACAGTTTTTTACTGTCAAAAAGATCAGTTGAAATACGTAAAAACTGTGTCAGATTGTTATTTGTATTTTATTATGTATCCCAATTACCTATATTCATAAATATAGATTTTTTATATTATATACACATTTCATTTTATAGCTCTTTTCAATTTATTTTAATTTATTTATTAATTAAATTACAAAAATAATTAATAATAATTTACTGTATAATAATATTTATTTATTATAAATATATAATATTATATGATACAGCTTCGAGTCTCATTTTAAATTAATAAAATAACATTATTAACTTTGTCGTTTATATGAAATATTTAATTTAATAAACACAGCATTAAATATGCAGAAATAAAGCTATTGTATAAATATTTTATTATCGTAGCTCTCTGTAAAAAATAATAATAATAAATAGTACATTAGAAAATACAGTACATTCATTTATATATATAATATATTTCTACTATAGTACTATGTTGCAGAGAGGAAAAAAAAAGAAAAAAAAAGAAAAAAGAAAGAAAGAAAAAGAAAACATCTTCATTTATTAAAGATTTTTTTTTTCTTTCTTTTGTCTTTTTCTAAAAAGACTACGAAGTCTCTTTTACTTCTTTCACAGTATGTTTGCCTTGAGAGTATTTCATCTTTAATATTTAAAAAATAAAATGAATATTTTAAGTTTCATATTTTTGTAGACATGTCACACAGAGAAAAAGAATTTGATTAAGTTAACATATTTTGTTATACAAAATGTACTCGTCGCTACAAAGGATGCTTCTTTTTTTTTTTAACAAACAAAATCGTTATTCATTCTATATTCTTCATCTCATTAAAATACGTATCCTGTTTATATTTTTTTTGTAAAAAAAAAAAAAAAAAAAAAAAAAAAATCCTGTTAAAAAAATATATAAATCCATTTTATAATTCTAGTCATTTTTTCAACAAAATTTACATGATAATTTTTACTCTATCCTTTTTCATATAAAACTTGTAACTTTTGTTGATAAATATTTGTTAAAGTAATAATGTGGAATAATAATCAATTAAAATTGGCATTGATTTATTTGAGATTCATGTTGACATAAAATTTCAATATTATCGTAAAATAATTTTCATAGTTTGACAAGTTATTTTAGTTTTGTAAACACTATTTATCTTTCACAAATTAAATAATAAACTCATTTTTACTTCTTTTTTTTATGAATAACTTTGTTTGAAAAAACAGAATAAATTTATTAATCAATCAATAGATTCAATAGACTATTATAATATTAATGAAACTAAAAAATTTCCCTATAGCTTTATGTATGTATAATATAATATTTACTTGAATAATATGTGCAAGATACAGTAGTTCACATCTTATGCAGTGTAAACCTTGCATTTTATTGTAGTTATAAGTTAATGCATTCAGTACAGTAACTTTTTTTTTTTTTTTTTTTTTTTTTTTTTTTTTTTTACACTTCAAAATTTTTAATGCAAACGCACTTCCTTTTAAAGCTTAGACTGAATTGTTTGTACCATTGTTATTTCACAAACTTTTTTAAATATAAACTTGAACAATTGATAAATTTACATGACACATTTTAAACCAAATATTATAGACATTATTAATAATATTTTGAATCGGTATTTTTTTTTATAACCATCATTTGCTTGAAGTCATGTTTGATTTGCATTTATTGATATAATACAAAAAAAAAAATACTATACTTGATATTTATGACTAAAAAAAAAGGTATAATATTATCTGTTTAAATAAGATATATTTTTATTGTACATAAAATAATATCCATATGTATAAATATTTCTTGTCAATAATATAAGAAAAACACCCAGAACTATACTTTATTATTCCATTTTGAAAACTCAATAAGAAAGTGTCGTCTGCATAGTGCAAACATTTTTCTTTGTTAAACTCAAGAAACTTCGAAGAAGAAAACTTTTCTAGCAAGAGTGATAAAAAAAAAGGAGAAAGATATAAATATAACAAAATGTAAATCAATTCTGCATAATTTAAAATATAAAATCTTCTTTTTATTAACTCAAATACTTATATATATATATATATATATATATATATATATATATATATATATATATATATATATATATATATATATGAATATAGAGAGTAATAATTTATTATAAAATATATGTAAAGTTAACAGTATTAAAAATAAAGTTCTCTATTTTAAGTACATTTTACGTTTATTCTTAAGTCATGAACAATAAAATTGTAGGAAAAACCATTGGGGATTCAAAACAAAGTTTTTTTTTTTTTTTTTTTTTTTTTTTTTTTGTTACTTCTTTCTTTTCTGTCTCTAAATGTGATACAACAGTGCTGTACAGCAAAGTAAATAAAAGCTAACTTCATATTATTATACCTTCTCTGCAAAAACTCTTTTAAATAGATATTTCTGTAACCGAATATTCGCAAGAATTTTTGTATAGTATAGTATACTAAAAAGAACTCTTTCTTTCTTTCTCTCTATGGTAAATCGTTCAGGTTAAGCCCGCATACAACTTTCCATTTAACTTTAAGATTACCCTCATTTCTAAATTATATAGAGAAGCATAAACTATTCTTATTTGAATAAATAATTTTTAGCCTAATCTCCATATTTGCCTCTTTTTTTTTTTTTTTTTTTTTTAGCATTGCTGATTTTAAATTGTCGAAATTTTCTTTAGGCTTAGAAAATTTTGAGAGAAAAAAGAAATTTGTTACGACTTGATGATTTGTATATAAAATTAAAGCTAAGTTATAAGGGCGCTTGTGTATAATTCACAATTTAACGTAGAAAAGATCTCTCTACACTATGACACACCTCGCTTAAGGATATTAAACATTGTTTACAGTATACGTCAAAGACTTAAACTTTTGCGTCCCCTATAGCAATGAAGCTCCGAGGTAAAAGGCCGTGTTTAAGAGGATTAACGAAGGTACTTTTTGATTTTTTTCCAAGCATAAAAGATACATCTGGGAGACGTTAGTAAAAAAAGAACGAAATATAGATTTTTTAACAAGTTGCATGTGCAGGAAAGAATTTCTTTAGTAAATGGATTTATCTAAAAAGCGAATAATTTATTCAATATTTCTTTTGCAACAATTTTTACCGATTCACAATTTTCTACTTCAGTTTCACAAAATTTCAGTTACAATTCAAATCTATTTACAAAACACTGGTTGAAACTCAATTCACAGTGCGGAATCTCCTTTTTTTTCTTTCTTTTTTCTTCTCTATCGCTCGCTCTCTCTCTCTCTCTCTCTCTCTCTCTCTCTCTCTCTCTCTCTCTCTCTCTCTCTCTTTCTTTCTCTTTATATTCTGTGTTTTTTGTCGCTCCACTGTGTCAAGTGGCACTGTTAGATTTTTTTTGTCGTGTAATTTGAAGATCGATACTCTCTCTCACTAACTTTTCATTGTCCCATCTATTCTCTCTCTCTCTCTTTCGCTCGCTCTCTCTAGACACATCTAAAGATAGATTTGTTACTAACAGACAAAAAGGATTGAAAAAATACTTTTTACTTTCACATATATAAGACCAAACTACTATATTGTATACTTACATGAACCCTTTCCTTACAAAAAGTGCCAACTTCTTTTAACTAGGATATTGATGCTATTTTTTTTTCTTACTTTTTTTGGTCAGCCAAATTTCTATTGGTAACATAAATAAATCTAATACTAAATAAAATTATAAAAGCTAACTTTGCGGTCTCTCTGAATTTTTTTTTCTTAACTGTAAGTACTACGTATAGAATAATTTTCAATAAAATGCCAATGTTTTCTTTAATTACTAGTAATCAATAAATTCTATTACTCGACAAAAAAAATGTTAATGTATTTTTGGTGTACAGTACTAAAGTAATTAAAATTTCTAAATATTTACATAGTAACAATTGAAAATTACAAAATATACAAAGGGGTTAAATGATGAAAGCAATACCTACATCATAACGTTTTCTGAAACTGTTATAATACTGAAAATGTGTTTGGCTATACTGCTAACAAATTTACTTTTTATGCTCTGTATTTTAATGAAATTATATTTTACATCAATACATTATCAATATTAATACTCTTATTCAGTTAATACAACTATACATAGATAGAAAACGAGAATTTTAGTTCTAATTTTTCACTGACTTCAGAGAAGTAAAAAGAATTCAAAATTTATTTTAAAATGTTTTTAACGATAAAAAAAATGCGAAAAAAGTCAGAATGGTTTAAAGTTTTATTTGGAATTCGAATGTTTAATCAGAGCTACAGAATTAGTTTTTACGTATGTTGTATATTACATTTATTTTTTTCCCCCAAAAAATCCAATAAAATAATAAATTAAAAAATAATAATAATAAAGCCAACATAATCCCATGTAAAGCCTGATATAATCTTTGGGGAGAAAAACAACAACATTAAATTTATTCTATGTAACATAGATTTTTGGTTAACGGAAAAAAATATACTGAAGGCAGGTATTAAATCCGGCCTAGAACATAGGTATTATTATACTACAATAATACCTAATGCAGGTGCAATATACTACAATAAAGGTGTGATTCACTTAAATTTGAGTGGTATTGTAGTTTATAACTATACCTGTTCCAAATTAAAGTCTACCTATTGCAAAATACAGGATTCATGTACCGCAAGGAAATAAAAAAATTTCACAACTATAGACTGAAATGCATTACTAAAATTAAAAGTTATTCATTTCATTTCGGTACCTGCCATAGTTAGTAATTTTTTCCCGTGTTCTATGAAAAACATAAAACCATAATAACCATTAAACCAATATGTTAAATATATGTATAACAAAAAAATACTATCAACCCTCGCAGAGTTCATATTACCAATGGTAAAATTCAAATTAATTTCATTCATCCTACAATCAAATACTATGTGAGCTGATGTTAATTGCTGCAAAACAAATACAAATATGTATAAATCATTATACCTAGAATATATTTACAAATACATATAAATATAATAACGTACCATAATACAGTACAGACGTTAAAAAACGTCAATTAGTCTTGTCAATAAGTTCTTAAATATAAAGCACTTAAATACATTTACAATTAAAATTTATAAGAATTAAATTACTGATACTTATTGGAAAATTTCCAAAAATGCCAACATTTGATAATTAATTTAATCTTTTTGTTGATCATAACAATTGACTACAATTCACTTGTTTATAGTTTTAAAGCCCTTATCAACTTACTTTTTTATCGTTTAGCATACTAGATTGATAATGATCATACCTTATTATCCATGATATAGACACCACCACGTTGATTTTGTATTTATTTTGACTGTTATATCATGTATCTGACGTCACAATGTACCGCCGCCAATCACAGTCACTGCTCTGGTCACGTGATAAATTTAAGCCCCTCCCTCAAGTTCTTTACCCCTATCACGGCCCCATCTGTACATTGTGACGTCAGATACGTGATTTAACAGTCAAAATGAAAATAGATGAAAATAAATACAAAATCAACGTGTTGGAGTCTAATTCATGGATAATAAGGTATGGTAATTAATAATTATCAATCTAGTATTCTATATACTAAAAAAGTAAGTTGATAAGAGCTTTAAGGTAAATGATAATTTACTTTATTCTTGAATATTTTGTCATGTATTGCTCACATGTAAGTCTAAAATATCGAATGTCCTGAAATCATGTTGATAATTAAAGAAATATACAATAAGATATTTCAAATAACAAAAATCATGCAATATTTTGTCTTATTAACTTTGTGCAGTGCTTTTCACTTATTTAGAAAGCCTCAAAATTTCAAGATAATAGCTCCCAATAATAATCTACATCTTCTTTTATTTGTACAAGTTAGGATGTTCAAAATGTACAAAGTAATCTTTGAAATATCTAAAAATTACAAATAATAAATGAAGCTAAAATTTCAATTATAACTATATACATTATAGAAATTGAAAACGATCAAAATGACTCTTGTATTTTATATATATATATATATATATATATATATATATATATATATATATATATATATATATATATATATCTATAGAGATGAAATATAATAGCTTTTGTATAAAACGAAACGTTTATATTTTTTTTATCTCGTTAATCGATACGATATATAAAAAAAGTATACAGTTTTAGAGAACATTTGCTGACGATGTATACTTGATGTCATCACTCTTTTGACATGCACGAAACTACCCGACATCAATTAAAAATGTGAATTTCATTTGCTATATATAAGCACTTTTACATCTTTGTCAATACGTCAAAATGTCATTAATTTTTAAACTCTATATTTGATATATTTTTCAGCTATTGATTTTTTTTAGATTGATTGGTAAATTGAAAGGATATAACATAAAAGTAATAAATTTTCAATGGAGTTAAAATATTATAATTATACGAGTTTGCTTATATTAATTTTAAGTTTCTTGTATAGAAAATTTTATTATGTTTATATTTTACCCGTTTAAAAGAGGTAGAATATACTTAAATTTATAAATTCTCTCTTTATATTTTCTTTTTAAAATAATTTTATTATAAAGTTTTTCTTCTTTATTTATACATACAATTTTTGAATTTCTCTACTTTTTTTATTTTTAGTAAAATCATACATTTTTGAAAAGACGTAGTATATATGTAGATTAGACTATCAAGTATATAGTATTACATCTAACCCATTGTTATTATGTGGTTTCACTTATTGATTTAAGCTTGCGCTTCGACGCCATACTTGAGAAGCAAATAATATTCACCAGAATAGGAAAATTTTCATTTTATGCAAATTGAAAGATAACAAATATTATTCTTAAACTCTTGATTTTTATAGGCTAAAATGAGCTGTTTACACCAAAAGAAAACAAAATAAAGAAACACATAAATTATCCTATGAAAACGACCACAAACATTGTATGCCTATACTGGGCAATGTATTTATTTGCTCAAGCATGGTGCTAACGTGAAATTTCTTGCAAATAATGATCATAATTAATAATTCAACTATTAAATAAAAGCTAATCAATTTGAGACAAGAATACGATACGTTCCCAAAATACTATCATAAAAAAAGTGTAATAATAATGTTGCTGTTCCTCTGGACAATCATGTAGTTACTACAGTTGCTGAGAAGAAGAGGAAGTATCAGCCGCTTTCCATTGAGTTGAAGGATATGTATCGGCTGAGAAGTGTTGAAATTGTCCCTGTTGTGGTTTATGTAAATGGTCTGGTTAGCAAAGATTGGTGAAAAGCAAGAGAAAAGTTAAACCTCGAGGACAGGCATTTACGTGTCATGCAGAAAGCTGCAGTTCTTGGCACAGCTAACATCGTGCGCAAAGTGCTTAGTTTGTGATCCCTCTATATACCACCTGCAGTTTCTGACATAATTGGTACTGGATTATTCTCACCTTCACCTTGAATCAAATAGGATTCCGGTGTTGGTGTTATAGAAGAAGAAAGAAAAGAACATATAATAATAATAATAATAAACTGAAATTAAGCATCTTAATATCATGTCAATCTGCAACAATAAAACGTATAACAACACTGGTTGGTATCTTTTAAACAGTCCTACATTGATATCATTAATTAATAATAAATCGTAGGTCCTATTAATTTTGAATGTTCAAAAAGAATTGTTACATATAGGGTACAAAAAAAAAAGGACATAAAAATTTAATATATTATATAACAGCAGTTAGTAATAACAATTTTCTTGTAACAGAAAGTAACCATGAAGTAACGTCTCACAAAATATATTACTTGTCATTTTTTATTGCAATAGAAGAACATTATATTCTATTGTATTTCATATTATTTTGTTAACATAAGTTTACTCTCCTCTATTCCAAAACTTGTATACATATATCTCAAGAAAAAACTTTTTTTTTTTTTTTTTTTTTTCATATTATTTAAAGTTTGTTAAAGTACGTGTGACGTTCTTGTGGTTATACTGGGGAAAAGTTTTATTATAATAGTGTGACAAATAATAATAGCAGCGTGAAAACACGCATACCCTTAATTTATGTTTTTTTGTATATCGTTGAGGTAGCGGCAAAACAGTGTAAATTATGTGGTAAACAATAGAAGTGGCTTACATTTTTATTATATAGTTATATTTTTAAACTAATAACGTGTTATAACAACTGTTAAAAAAATGTTTCCAGAATTTTTTCTTGAAATTTTGGAATTTATAAATTGAAATATTTCATCGCTACTAATACGACATAAAAGATGCAGTGAGCATCCATCAAATAACTATAGTACTTTTATGACGTATAAGTTAGTTACAAGAAAACTATATTTTGCTGCAGCATGCAAATTAGGCTTCGTAAAACTATGTTGAGATATATACAGCATATTATAGTAAAACAAAGCCACGTTGAGAAATTAGTTGTGAAATTCAAGCTTGATGGAACACAAAGTGAATACGTATTTTAGAAGGGATATTATAGCAAATAAATACAAACTGCTATTACAAAAGTGACAAACGTATAAAATCGTACCGTATGAAAAGTTATGACATACTAGTTTTGAAAACATAATCATTTATAAGCTTTTATATATAGCAAAAAAAAATCAATTTCGTACCAATGAATTATTGAACTTTCATCGTAAGAAAGAAAAAACGTAATAATTTTTATAACATCTTCACCAGATAATGCATTTGAGTAATGAATTAATAATACTAAAGAAATGAATGGTGTTTTATATAAAAGTTCTAAATAATTTAATTTAGTACTTTTGTCTACAAATTAACAGTTTAAAAAATAGTAATAAATGAATAATAAATCAAATAATTTTTAACAACTTCTTTTACTGATTAAAATAAGGATATATATTTTTTTAATACGGCAGTACTAAAAACATTAATCCAATGACCATATATTTATATTTCATTATATAAAAAAAGAATAAGAAATAAAAAAAAGAGAGAATATTTTAACAAAGACTAAAAACATTTTTTATTATTATTTTAATCCTGTAAGCTTTACTTGTGACCTATATTCAAATGTAAATGAATTAACACAATATAAAAAGAAAATATAAAAAATAAAGATTTTTTTTGTCCTTTTTTTTTTAAGCATAAAATAGTTGGCGAATTAACAAGTAAAAATATATAACATTTGTCGATCTTGATTTATTTTTAAACTGTATAATAATTTTTTTTTCTATCATGTTCCCTTATACGAAATGTCTTTGTGGTTTTCTATTATAAGAGATCCTCTCTTTAAATGGTTAGTTCAAATTAAAGCAGTAAGTTAGCTGCGTTTTAATTATATTCCTCTTTACATATTGCGGCTGCTGCAAGCTTAAAAAACATAACCATCAACTTCACAAAAGAACTTTTCAGTATTATTATTATATATAATAAAGTTACTTTTCAAATGTACAAAAGGATTCGGAAGTTGTAAAGAAAATTGAGGCCAGCTACTGTTCTACTGTATATACGTATGTATAATATAAGAGAACATGCTCTAGTATGAAATTCAAGTTTAGTTTAAACCCCCTCTAGTGGTTATTTTATTCGTAGAAATTTTCTAACAATACGAAATATATGCATGTACAGACTCAATTAGGTCCTAAGTTTTATTTTTATGCATTTTCTAGAGGAATACTTTAGAGACATTTTAGACCATTACAACTTAGAAGTATTTTTAATTATTTTTTAAGATTTTGACGAGAGGCGATAACAAATAATATCCCTCTAAAAAAATTAAGCGTTGAAAAGCTTGTACAGATCAGTTTTGTAAAGTATTGTAGAATCAACGGTTATAACGTCAGTAAGCGTTGAAATTTTAATGATAAAAACGTTAGTGACGTCACAAGCGCTAGTACCAAATGAAATAAATGTAGATTTGCAGTGGCAACGTCTAACGTTTATTCCATTGTGATTCTAACGGTTGTGATGTCATTTACAATTTTATCGTTAGATTGTCAACGTTTAGTGACGTCATGTCATAACCGTTGATTCCACTAATACTTAAAGCATTGCAAAACTGTGTACAAGCTTTTCAACGCTTATTTTTTAGAGTGTTGTCATAACTTTTTAATTCCATATGGCAGTTCAATCGTCATTCAGTATGATGTGCAAAATGTCCAATAGTATTAAAATTTCTATAAAAATAACAATATCGTTATAAAAACTCTAAAAAAATAAAGCTGTGTCAGAATGTTCATTTTTTTAAAACTTAAACCCTAATAGTAACTAAAAGAAAAATAAGATTTTAATTAATTTTTTATACATTATTAATTTCTTCATTTAAAAAAATTAATTGAAAACCCTACATATTGCTATAAATTTCTTTGCGTTGGCATTATGATTTAAAGTATGTACAGACATTTTACTAAAATTAATTTCTATTGGCTTATAGCTATTCAATGTAATCAGATGGAGATTTCAGTTGACGCAAAACTCTATTTAAATACATGTTATTCCCATAATGCCAATACAAATTAATTTTTTAGTAAAATGACCGTAAAGAGTATGTATTCATAACTTAAAAACTTAGAACACGTTCAACAGAAAAATTCTTATGACAGATAATATCTCAACATACCTGAAAATCAAAGTTGATTTGACCGGAGTCATTGATTTTTAATTTATTTTCCATTCACGAAATGGCGGATACAGTTTTATGACGTCACAGCAGTCCACGCGCGCGTAAAGCAACCAAACTGTGACGTCATAAAACTGCATCCGCTATTTTTTGAATGCCAAATAAATTAGAAATAAATGTCTCCTGCCTCATCAACGTTGATTTTCAGCTATGTTAGGAAATATATATTTTTTTTCAACGTGTTCTATGCCTTTAAGAATACTGTCAAATAGTTCCAAGACATTGAGTGTTATTGACTTATTTTTTTACTAAAATTTACTATCATTTACTTCTCGTTGCAAAAAAATTGGGTCAGAGTACCACATATTTTAATATTACAAACTCAAGCTACGAGTTAGGCATACTACTGCATCCCTAACTAGCATATAAATAAATATTGCTGATCGATACTTCCATTATAAATGTAGTTTTAAAATGGTTATAAATTATAATGCATCAAAAAGTATACAGTATAATATAAAAAGAGAGAAAAAAATTTATAATGTGAATTAAAATATAAATAATTCATTGAGAAGAAGTAGCTAAAACTTTACGATATTTATAAAAGCAGACTCAATAATTAATAGAAATCTTTCTGTACAATTTTATTATTTACAACTATTAATTATGTTCTGATATAGAAAAAATATATTGTTCATGAATCACATTTATAATAAAATTATGATGAATATTTATATTTTAATATAGATTATTGGAATTTAGCTTTAATGTATATTTTATTTTGCATAAAATAAATAATCTAAAATAAGTTGCAAATTTATTATAAGACTAAAAGTCAATAAACTTGGAGTATAGCATGTAAAATCTCTCTCTCTCTCTCTCTCTCTCTCTCTCTCTCTCTCTCTCTCTCTCTCTCTCTCTCCTCGCTATCCTCGCGTTGCTGGATAAAATTACTGCAGATACATTTAACATTACGTTGAGTTTTTTTTAGAAATAAAAATACCTCATTCATTCCTCTTGTTTTATAATGTATAATAATATTCATCAATATAATGCATAAAATATTAATGTGTTTTATTACACATTAAAACAATATTGAAACTGATATAATGTACATACATTACATAATGAAAAAATATTATTCTACAAATAAGAACAAAAAAAAAAAGTTAATTAATTTTTTTTATAACAATACATGTCACAATGCTTTTGGTAAAAAAAAATTAAATAAATAATTTTTTGTTACGTAAAATTTTAATTTTAAATAATCTTCTGGGTTGGTAGTTAATGTAAACTTTTGTAATATTTTATGATGTGTACATTAAGATCATTATTTTAGTAGATCAATATTGTATGTCCTTCTCTCTCTCTCTCTCGCTCTCTCTGCATATTTAAATGACGTCATTATTTGCATAGCACTGGTGACAATCTAATGAGTTCGTCCTAAGAGATTTTAAAATCATCATCTTGCTATATATAAAATTGAAAATTCAGAGAGACTTTTAAAGAAAAATTATTTCTCACAAATTAAACGCTCAAGTATAAAACACTTTTTTTTACGTATATCTAAAAAGAGAAGACGTTATTTTAATGTGTTATTAGCATAGGTCTTTACATTTATTGTACAAAAAAAAATGTGCTTGACGAAAGAAAAAAAATAATGATTCTCATTAGTGATAAGAAAATGGAATAGAATTCTTTACATTACAATTTTTTTTTAATTATATATATTTAGAATTATTTATTTTAAGAAGTTAGATTTATTTTAAAATGCCTTCTATTTCATTCTAGGATAATTTTTCATATTTTAATGATAAGATAAAGTAGTTTTAAATTTGAAATTTTTAATGTTGATTTTTTTTTTCATACAGAACTAGAAAATATTTTCATATTATCTTATAAACTAATATTAATACATATTTACTTATGCAGTATAATTACATTACTGTAACAAAGATAGTACATTAGTGCACTTTACCATGTAGAGATAATAAGAAATCCTTTAAGATAGAAAAGTTTATATTAGGTTTGAATGAGTGAAGAGAATTATATTAGTAAACATATTTTTCCTTTTAAATAATAATAAGTTTTAAACACAAATTGAAAAAGTTTTTAGTGTTTCTTAAAATTTTCTTACTTTTTAAAGTGCACAGTTTATTTAAAATCTGATAATATAAAATTTATTTGACTTTTTTTTTTTTTTTTTTTTTTAGATTTGATTATTACTGTCAGTACTGAATTGATAAAGGAGGGACATTAAAATAATATGCATAAATATATTTATTAATTACAGTGTAATTAAATTTGATTCATAAAATAATTTTGAGTTAATTTTGATATTTTCCTCTAATTTAATACTAATAAGCTAATAACTAATTAATAATGCACTAAAAATAAATTTAATATAGAAACAAAGAAATGAAAATATTACACTTTTTTTAACAGTGTTAATTTTGTTAAATTTTAAAAGTAAATACCATAATATGTTATTGTAATCCTTTAATATTAATACAATAATAAAAAATACAAACCACTAAACGAACACAATTTTTATTAAATAATTAATTATTCAATTAAAAATCAAACAACAACAAAAAATATATATATAAATATAATACTATTTAAGCTAAATATTAACAATAATTATTTGAAATTGAAGGGTTTTTCTCTTTTAATGTTATATAAAAAAAAAATACCATAAAATATTTAATAACATGAAAATAGTATTAAGAGTTTAAATATAATATTACCAATACTTTATTATTTAATCTTTTTTCCCTTCAATACATTGTAGTGCCAGAGAGAGAGAGAGAGAGAGAGAGAGAGAGAGAGAGAGAGAGAGAGAGAGAGAGAGAGAGAGAGAGAGAGAGAGAGAGAGAGAGAGAGAGAGAGAGAGAGAGAGAGAGAAATAAAATTCAATAAAGATCTCTATAATTGTATTTAGAAAATTTGTAACAATTGATTGAGTGTGATATTGTTACACCCAAAACCACGCCTACAAATTTTAAGCTGATCTCAGCATTGTCAGGTTTTATAAACAACAATAGTGTATGTGTGTATGTGTATTATTATTATATATATATCACACCCGAAGCAATTCAATAATACACGCACATACATACACACACATATATATACAACAATAGAAGTTTGTTAGCTATACTAGAGTAATGTATTTATAACAGGACATGGTCAGTTCAAGTCCAATTTTGTTGAGAGTGCATTTTTATACAGTTAGAATGTTTGTATGTATGTGTTGTGTGGGAGAAAATTACTATACTATTCATCCTCATCTAGTTAAAAATAAATAAACTGTACAGAGAACGGTTAGATAAAGTAAAGTACTGCATTGCATCAGTTAAATGAGATGAAAATTAAATTAGGTTATCTAGGTAATTTTTTCCCCCCAGTTAGAGACTTTATTTCAATGTTTATTTTTATTTAACTCATTCACTTTTTTATTTATATTTTATATCAAATATACTAAGGAGTTTTTGAAAGGTTTTATTATCACTTAGAAGAGTGTTTGTATAATTTGTGATGTAAAATGATGTCAAAGTTTTATCATTTTAAATACATTTTCATTACAATCAATAATTTAACTTTCTAAACCACTGTTGGTAATGATTTTAATTAGAAATAATTTTTTTTTATGGATCTTAACAAAAGCATGAAGATTGACTCTCAAAAGTTTGTAAATTTAAATTTATTTATCATTGAAGCCCATTAAAGACATATTGGTTAGTGATTAGGAACCATATTTGCCATGGTCTAAATACACATCCCGGTATTCTCCCAGACAGCGTAGAAACGTCTAGGCAAGCTGGTTGGTGAAATCATATAAATTATGCCCCTCTCGAATGCTGTGAGTCATCATGTAATCCATGAACATACGTATCGTGAAAAGTGTTGTGCTCTCACTCTTTCACCCACCAGGGACTCAAATCTGCCTTCAGCTGTTCACTACTATAGCTATTTTTTATTAGACAACTGTAATTAATCTATCGTGTAATATGTGGAGAAATTATTGTAATAAAATATAAATTATATAATACAGTAATTATTATTAATATCGTTTTATAACTTCTATTTATTCAAACGTATAGTAAAAAAAAAAAAAAGAACTACGCTTTTTCAGTACATGGAAAAAAATTAATACTTAAGGCAGGTATTAAATCCTGTAAATGGAATAGGTACATAAAACCTAGACCTAGGTATTATTATACTACTATAATACGTAATGCAGGTGCAATATACTACGATAAAGGTGTGACTCAGTTTTGGTATTGTAGTGTTATAACTACCTGTTCCAACTTTAACAATGTTAAGTGTACCTATAGGGTGTATCCGCATGACGTCATATTTAATGCGCTTGGAGACCACACTGGAGTAGTGAATAACATTGCTCAGCATAGGACAAACTTCGTTTTATACAATTTTCTTTAGGAAAACGGTTAATTTTTTGTTATTGCTATTTTTCTCACATACTTCAACATTTTTACAGCATCAATACACTCAAAAATATTGCATATCGTTTTTAAATTGTCAAAATGAGTTATTTTCATATGCCACCAATGTTATTGAGTGATCCAAAATGGCGTCGACTTTAACATGAATGTATAGACCCTATTGCAAAATACAGGATTCATGTACCTGCCATAGATATCAATTTTTTCCGTGCACAAAGATAAATAATCTTTACATATATCATAAAATTTATAGTAAACAGTCAAAATAAAAATGTAAAGTACATGTATACTGTACACAACTAGAATATACTTTTTGCTGTGTTAGAGATGTCAAAAACTACATTTTATACATCAAATTAAGTATATTTTATATTACTTGACGTATTAAGTTGTTGAATAAATAATGTGGTATAGAATTTCTATCAGCGACGTCATGAAGGACAAATAGATTAACTAAAACCAGGTGTTTACAGGTCCGTATAAATCTTCACTAAATTATCTTTATATAACTCAAAGCACTGTACGTAAAACTTAAGTCACCCAAATGAACATCTTAAAAGCAAAAGTAATTTAAGTGAACTTTGAAAGAGATTGTAATCAACAGACAGTGAATTTGGCATTTAATAACGATCTTAATTTTCTGTGTATATATAAAGTATTTATATTATATATACCTACCTTTGAGATTAATTTATATTTCTTATGGCTAAAATATACTGTACTATTTCCTTAAAACATCAAAAGATCTTATTAAAAATTACATTTCACACAATTTTATTAATGCTCTTAAATTAATACAAAGAATCATCAAAACCATTTAAAAAATAATTGTTAAAAGCTGTCATAACTGCGGTAATCGTACACAAATTGCTTCCGTAAATATTAATTAAAAATGTAACATTTAATTTCTCCTTATCTTAATATTGCAGCTTACCAAATACAACGTCAACTGAAGTGGATTATCATTGAGATAGGTTCAGTAAGCTAATTTATGTTTACGTACACATTAATCTTGCCACGTCTCTGGAGGCTACAATACATCTATTTTCAAATTATATAATATAAATCAATAGGCGGAAAAATTATTGATGCCGTATGTAAACAATAAAATTACATGATTAATATGCAAGAAAAAAAACACTTTATGGAACAGTTCCGCTCATATTTAAAGGCATTGACAACATTAAAACATTAGCATTTAAATCACAAAACACTTAATGGGACTTACATAAATGACATTAATTGGTCTCAAATCCCAACTGTAGCTCCATAGCAGTGATCAGAAAAATTCGATTTATGCAACCTGCACAACATTTTCATCCTATTTTTTTGCCTGTTTCTGACGTCATAAACAGAAATATTCACGAAAATTGCAATTGTAATTGTGGGGCCACATTTACATTCTGATAAAAATGATCATCAGTTTTTTAGATCCCATTTTGTGTTTAATGATTAAAAAGAACTTCTTGTTTCGTGTTTTCTAAGTTTTTTAAGAGCCGCTATTTTGTTGGTCAGGAAGATGAAGGCCAGCATAGGAAAAACGTCATTATTATTATTATTTTTATTTATTTATTAGCAAACCTAGCTTTAAACCTCAATCAAAGCCTTATTTCTTCTTATAATTATTTTCTTAATATTTAGCCTTATTCCTAATAAGCTAGAAGAATATGAGAAAAATGCTTACAGTTGAAATAAACTTTTATTTATATGTAACAAATGAGGAAAAATGACGTTTCCCCTATGCTGGACAATGCAATAAGCACCACAAACATGGCGACAAAGCGCAAGGATGTGCAACGGGTCTATATATAATCAAAGAGTGTTGAAATGAAATTACATTGTATTTCCATATGACGAGCACAAAATTTTATTATACTTTTATACAGCTGCATGCAATATAGAATTGATTAAATTTATAATTTGAAAAATTATCTTTTAAGTACTGTATAAAATAATCAAAACATTTAAAGAGTTTAAATAATGAATGAATATATTGCATTGTATAAAAATAAATTACAGTAAAATTTATTACGTAGTGACCTCGAGCAATATTTCACTGCAGTAAAAAGTTTCATTGGTTTACTTTTTTTTTTTTTTTTTTACAAAACAAACTAGATCTGTATGTTATGTTATGACTTTATGCAATCTACTTTATACACTGCATGCAATATGCTTCGTTGGAGACATGAGATTCAATTTATCATTTCATTTATAAAGTTTTCTCATACAGCTATAGATATAAAGATTAAATAATATGTTATCATTAAAAAATAATGAGACACTGGAAAAAATTTCTATTTCAAGTGGATAATGGTTGGTGGATATTAAAAGAAAATATTCATTTTTTTATTTAGGTACAGTATGCATTATAATTATTCACTTCAGAATCATTAAAGGGTACGATGGTCCTTTGTTATTAAAATTGTTGATTAGGTGACTTTATAATACTTGCTATGCTCTTTTTTATAATTATTTCTTTGGTGGGTGAAATATGAGTGTATTTTTTTCTATATTAGTATATTGTAAAAATTAGGTAAAATTATTAAAATTTATGCCAACATAATTCTATTTCATATAGAAACATTCCGTTATAATTTTACTGTCTTCATTAAATTGACGGAAATTGTGTAAGTTTATACTTCAGTTTTTTTTTTTTTTTTTTTTTTTTTTTTCCTTCTCCTTTTTCATTTTCTTATTGTCAGTATACATATTATCAGCGCTCACCTAGTAAAAAATGCTTGTATAGTAAAAACCTCGTTTATTTTATTCAAGTCAACGTTACAATATCTTTACACTGCACTCACAATATTATTTATTTTTAATATTTATAGTGCAATTTATCATTTTTATTAATTTCTTTTTAATCGTAATGATATTAAAAGTGATTCATAATTTCTATAAATATGAAGAGTTCTGTAGAAATGGCTTCTATTTTGCTGATATCTATACGGATTTTGTTTCTGTTTTTCTACTTATATTTTCTCATTATACTAAATTATCTTAATATAGGTTGCTCTTTTCTATAAAATAAAATAGTATTATCTTATACATATTTTTGGAGGTGGGAGGGGGAGAAATTTTTGATACTTAAATTAAAATGTATCATAATATAGTCTAACTTTTGCTACTTTTATAATGTTATGCAATTTTTTTTTTATTCAAGAGCCATTTTTGTAAAATGAAATTATTAAGAGAGAGAGAGAGAGAGAGAGAGAGAGAGAGAGAGAGAGGCAGAGATTTTTCAAACAGCTTATAAATTTGTCTGCATGTTAATTTTTTTAAATACATCTTCAAAATGTATAGCATCATTTGCTACGTTCCCTAAAAATGTTACATCTTAAAATAAATAATTGAATTAAACCTTATAATATAATTGTGTTTCGAAATTATAATTTCATTTCCTTTCTTTTTGCATTACCTATACTTGGAACTTTTTCTTTCTTTCTATATATATATTTTGACGTCACAGTTGCGTTTCCTACTTTGTTTTGAGTCTTTTGTTTTGTTTTTTTCACTTTTGCTATTCAATATTTTAGTTTTCAAAGGCAAAACTTACCGCAACATGTTGGCCAGTATTATAGTATGGATTTTGTTACACCATGTCGTAGTATCTATATGTATATACGACGGTATGAGTGAAGGAAAGGAAGTTTAACAAACGACATTACAATGCGACGTCGACTGCTATACAACTACTATACAATATACGTTACGTACTGTATACGTCGTATACACAGTATCACAAAACTATTCTCAACTGAACGGAAATTAATAACTTGATTGAAAATAAAATCCCAAGAGAGTGAAAGAGACAAAATATTTTTTTATCTCTTTCAGTTTAAAATAGATATACTGTATATAATACTCTTTAATATTTTATTCTATAGTCAAGATTTAATGATTATTCTCTCACGGTATCCATTTCTTTCTATAATATAAAGTTTTAATTAACGGTTATTTATAGTTTATCTTCTTTTAATTAATATTTTACGTCAAAGTTTAATTATTTACTTTACAATTGATTTCAACAAACAGAAAATTCTAGTTTATATCAGAGGAAAAAGTTTTTTTTTTGTTTTTTTATTGAAAAATTCATCGTTCTATATAGATTAAAATTGTATTTAATAAAATATATTTTCTTCAACTAATTATTTTAGTTTATAATAAATTGATTTAGTCTTAGATTTTTTTAATTAAAACTTTATCCAACTAATATTTATTTATAATAAATCTTACATGCATTTCCAATTGCATTTTTACTTGAACAGCAGATGCTTTTTTACATAAATATTTAAAAATATACATAATATACAATTAACAGTGTACTGTAGAAAATAATAAACATTCCGTAATAACAGTTTAAAATTACCAAGTATGTGTAAACACATTTACCACACTTATTTTATGTTGCTTCTTCCAGTTTCAATAAAAGCCTAATATATTTTAGGAATTCATAATATATTCAAATATATTCACATATTGTATTGAAGATGTAAAATCTAATGAAGTCAAGTTACAAAAAGAATGAAAAACAAGGAGAAATTAAAGAATAGAGTTGAATAGTTAGAAAATAGCTTTGTTCTTCAACATACAACAATAGAGTAAATGTGAGTCGTTCAACTCTTGAACTTTGTTAGTATAGTTGCAAACTGAACTGTCCTAGCTTTTCTGTTAAGAGGTTTAATCTCAAATTACATAAGCTTACAAATAGAAGCTAACAAGTTGGGTTATTTCTGCAACACTTTGAGTCAAGATAGGGAGAGAGAGAGAGAGAGAGAGAGAGAGAGAGAGAGAGAGAGAGAGAGAGAGAGAGAGTTAAATAAAATGATTAAATTACATAGATCTAGTATAAGGACTGTAGTTTTAGTGTATAACCTTTATTATATATATATATATATATACATATATATATATATATATATATATATATATATATATATATATATATATATATATATATATATATATATATAAAGCTTTTTGGTCTGTGGTGATCTTTATATAAACTTTTAGTAATTTCAATATAATTATTCACTAATTTTATATCTTTCAATTATAATTAATTTTTGATTAAATTTAAAGAAACTTTAAAATCATATTAATTTATGTCCTATAGAGTAGAGGGAAAGTTTTTAAGGTTAATTTTAATCATATATATATTTTTATCAATAATTTTTATGTTTTAATTTAATTGTTATTAATTTAAATAAGCTGGGCTAATTCTTTTTTCAAAATTTTTAAGTTTTCCTTTATATATATATATATATATATATATATATATATATATATATATATATATATATGTATATATAATTTTAACGTTAGTTAGAAGCATGATAATCAAAATACAAAATACTCAACAAATAATGAGTGAGATTCTGCTAAAATTATATTAATACTATCAACTAAAGTATCACAGAAAATGTTAATTTTACCTTAAATCTGTAAGCAACAAACTTTCTTTGTTATGCAAGATCAATAATAGTTAATGGTTTCAAATTATTTAATATACTTCCTAGAAGTATTAAAAATATTGAGCACGAAAAGAAAGTCATATATTTGTTAAAAAATAATGTATAGAAAGAAAAAACATGAAATCTAAATAAATTGTAAGTTTTGCTATGTTTCAAATGTTTCGTATAACTTGATATTATGCAGCTACTATTAATTTATACTATTATTGATTTATGAAGTGGTTGTAAAACATGTTTGTATTAGAAATTTATTTCTAAATAAAAATATTCTAATTTATTATATTATAAATTCTTGGATACCTTAAAAATTGTCAAGAATTGTTTCTCTATTATATAATGTTAATTTTTATCAGTATTTAAAACCTAAACTTTTTTTTTTTTTTTTTTTTTTTAATTTTTATTTATGAAAAGTTAAGTCGCATGAGGTATAAAAACGTGGTACCAAAGTTGATTCAGTCAGGTGACAGGCAGCAAAGGGTGACCGAAAAGTGTTCCGGTTGGTAGGTCGATGTTACGGGCGCTTGCGCGAGGCTGTATATTTGGTCCGGAGTGATCCCTCCTGCAGTCAGTAGTATACTGGAGATGCGGAGATGGAGCACACCGCACTATTTGGCTTGCTTCTCGCCTTTCTACTCGTCACACGCGCCTACTCATCAAGAGACCTCAAAGGTAAAATACCAACATTTATAACAACTAAATAATTTTATACGATAGACTATGAAGAAAAACAAATAAATCGCAAATCTAAACAAGAAACTTCAAGTTTTACATACAAAAAAAAAAAAAAAAATGAATAATTAATGGGACTTCAATGCTCAATTTTTATAATGCCAAATTAATGACATTTATTTTCATTTCATATAATCATCAGTTTAAAATATAAAAATTAAGGTGAACTTTCTAATTCTTTAATTTTTTAAGTAATATCATATTTGCAAACCAAAAATATATATAAAAAAAAAGGAAGAAAAAAAAAATTAGCTAACAAAAATGCCAAAAACTTTATGTACATATTTTAGTATGCTAATTGATTTAAACTATAGAAATAACACGAAAGATATTTTAAACCTTAAGAAGTTGCAACTTTAATCTTTTGAAACTTTTTTTTTTTTTTTTTTTTTTTTGAAAACAAAAGTTTAGAAGTTATACTTACAAAAATTCCACAATTCACACTAGAAAAACTTCATAAGTAACATAAAAGTAATATAAAGTCTCAAAGTAATTTAATAACCCAATTTTATGTTACATTTTCGTACGATCTTACTTGACGCAAGTATAATCTAAAATTATCGACATTGTAACAAAAATACGTAGTTTTAAGTTTTATCTCAGACATTTTGAATTTTTTTGTTCTTATTGTAGATAACGATAAGGCACATTTGTCAAAATGTCACCTAGAAAATCCTAAGCTCTGTCGCTCTTTTTTTTTTTTTTTTTTTTTTTTTTTCACCGCTTATTTTAAAAGCTTCTTTAGACTTTTTTTTTTTCGTAAAATTTCCCTCAATTATTTTAAAATGTTTTTATTTTAAGAAAAATTGTCAAGTTAACAATCATAAGAGCAATACATAATAACAATATTTTATATCATTCTACTACTTTTACAAGGCTTTTTTTTTTCTGCCTTAAATCTTTTTAATTGCTACCTTTTTCACATTTATTCAAACCGTGTTTAGTAAATCGAAATATTAAATAATTGACATTAACAATTAAGCAAATTTAGTGAATAAAAATATGATATCTTAATCAAAAATATAATATGCAAAAAGAGCCAAAAGCAATTTAATTTATTAACATTGAGAGGAATTAACATTTTTTTTTTTTTGTTACCGAATCTTGATATACGCATGACACTACTTTAAATTTTAATAATTTATATATTATAAAATGTTATCCTCATTTATATTAAGTTTAAAATAATGCATTCTCTCTCTTCATATCGCTACATTATCTTCTCAAGCTATTAAGACTAAAAGAGAAAAGACTAAAAAAAATGCACTAATTAAAATTCCTCTTTTAATTTATGTTTCTTTGAAGCATAATTTTGTAGGCTCTTTGTAAGATGAGCTGCATCTTTTACTCTCCTCGCTCAAACGTTAATTTTCAAGTGCCTTTTTACTTGTAACGCCTGAGAAATGTGGATGTTGAGTGTATGTGTATGTGGGCACGATATATAAAATATATAATATTACATGAACACACTACAGTATAAGTCTAAAATTTTGGAGTAGCTATAATATGACGAGCTTCGTTACCTTTAAAACATCTTGTAGAAAATATTTAGTGTTCACTACACATAATATTTCAACATATTATACCAACTTCTTTACATTTTCAACATACTCAACATCTTTTTTTTTTTTTTTTAATCTTTAGAGTTTACTTGAAAACTTATATTTTATCAAAAGTGATTTTAGTTGAAAATTTATATACAGTAATGAAACTGTTTGGAAGTGTCGATATGTTAAAAATAGAACATTTTAAAGATTTAAAAAATATACAACATGAAAATTTAGGATTTTTTTTATATATTATATAATATAACTTTAAGCCAATTAGATAGCGTATGTAAAATGTATAGGTTGAATGCTTTTTAAAAGGATTTAAAGATGGAAAAAAAAAAAACGCACTGAAAACTTGACTTAAATTACAGTATAAAATTAATAACACTTTAGTATGTATTTCTAAATGATTTTTTCCCAGAGTTTTTTGTTATTATTATTAATTAGACCCTAAAGTCGGCAGTATCGTTTCCAAAACATTAACATACCATTAAAAAAAAAATGATAAAACTTTTGTATGAAACTAATTTAAATACTTTGTCAATATTTCATAAAAAAAAATATATATATTTTAAGATGCATTTTATAAGTTATAATTATAAATTTTAAGAATTCATAATATATTTAATCACAGTTTTTGCTTTTATATTTTTTATCAAAGATTTAGTTTCATTATAATTTTAATTGTATTCAAATATAGCATCTTAAATATACGAAGAAACCTTTGTATGTATAAAGAAACTTTCGATTTATATTGAAAATGTTAAACAAATATAATATATATTTATATATACATTATACTTACTATAAAATATTTAATACTACAAAAAGCAAAAACACTTTTAAAGTATTATGTGAATATAAATTAAAATTAATATTCCATTACATTTAAGTAGTTCAATAATTTTATTCAAACATTATAAAATTACTATCTTCTTCTTGCATTTATATTCAAGAAACTAAGCAGCACTATTTTTTTTTTATTAAATAATTCATTATTTAAGTATTTTCTAAATTTAAGAGCAAAAAAAAAAAAAAAAAAAAAAAACTAAAAAAAAGAAACTATTAAACTGAATTATGATTATTTCCTTTAAGAAAAATATTTTTTTATGTTTTATATCGAATTTAGTATGTTTTTTCTGATTGATAAAATATTTAAAAACATTTTTCCTTTAGTTTATTTAAGACGTATGGTATAAATATTATATACACAAAAAGTTTGGTTTTGCAAGCAACATTTTATTTCATAATAATATTTCATGATACAATCGACAATGAAAAATAATAGCAAATGCAAGTAGGGAAACAGGGGAAATACAAAACGTATTCTGCATACACATATAGATTGCAATTACAGATTATATACGTATAACAAAATTTTGACTCGTAAGTTTATTTTTTTGCTCTAACGTTTTTTTGCACGTACTAGTTGCGTGGTTTGCATAATTTTAAGTTTTTTTACGCAGGGAAAAAAAATATTTTATGTGAATTTCTAATATTTTTTATTATTTCTCTGTTGAACATACATATACTACTAATAATTCAAAGTACGGAAAACGTGTTTTTTGATGCGTGATTCATGTATGCATGTATGGTAATGAATGGGTTTAAAGGATTTGTAATACAAAATATTCATTTTTTTTTTTTTTTTTTGTGAATTAAGGTTTTAGGACCGATTGCAGTTTTTAGTTCGTTAGATTGTTTGAAGCCCCCCCCCCTCTCTCTCTCTCTCTCTCTCTCTCTCTCTTCCTCCCTCAGCAAGCAAAATGATATTGTATGCCCTTAATTATTATTATTAATTGTTAAAATTATAGATGGTTGAATACTATACAAAAAAAAATCATTTTAAGTCAATACACAGTTAATCCAATTCACTCCATCATTGATGCCTACGTATACAAATTCATATTTAAAAAAACATAATACATAAAAATATTTTCTGATTACAATTGTACACAGTTGTCAATATCCATTTTTTTAATGTATTAAATACATTATCTCTGTGTCTTGTTTTTATATGAGTTGAAATAATTTGAAACATTAAATATAAATATTGGATTACGTTTAACAAAAAAACAAAACAAAAAATTTATATAAAAAAGAAAGCCAATAAGTTGAAGGAAACGCACCTGCTAAACTCTGTTTTTTTGTTTGTTTATATTAAAGATATGTATGAAATTTAAAAAGTTTTTTTGTGTATGCCTTACACTATACAGAGATGAATGAGTTACACAATATAAAAACTGCAAGAAAACTTACACATATATATTTTATATCAATATTTATGAAATTTCTTTTTCTTTTCTTTCTTTTTTATACAGTATTTTATATCTATTTACTATGTAATTTTATTTTCTTATTCCCCCCCCCCCCAAAAAAAAAAAAGAACGCTCAGTTCAATGCTCATTTAAACTTAAACTGCTCTATAACATAAAATATGACGTTTTTACGTTGAATAGGTGTATTTATATTATGGTATAATTAATCATCTACCATTTTCAGGATTTGAAATTTTTTCTCTTTTTCTTCCTAAATTTCTACTATTTGTCACACACACATTGCAAAGCGAGAAATGCTAAAACCACAAACCTCTTTTTAACAATAAATCAAAATTTAATTTGTTTAGTCAACCTCAAAATTAAAAGGAAGTCACAAAATTATAGTTCTAATATAACTCATAATTTTTTTTATTTAACTAATCGACAAAGGTTTAAAATTAGCTTTAATTAAATATTTTACATTTCAATATAAATGTCAGAAAAAGATGTATGACAAAATTAAACTTTTTTTTTTTCTTATTCTTTTTTTAAGGTTTTTCTATTATATAATATATAATATTGGTATACGATATCAATAAAATTTGTGGTGTCATGTCTGGATCAAATCAACACGTCTTTCATACGTGGTTGAATCATTGACCCTTGACACGGTCAGTTGCACCAACTTGACAGCACCCGAGTGAAAAAAAAAACACATTGAGAAAAACTTTCACGTTTTACAATAAAAAATAGACACTAGAGTATTGCAGCTATCAAATTTTTAGTGTTCACATGAAAAAAAAAATTACCTCCTCCTGTGAGTTGGTTCAAAATATAACACTATACTCTCTCTTTCTCTTTCTCTTTCTTTCTCTCTCACTCTCGTACATTTGTAATGTAACAAGGTTATATATAGAGAACAAGAAAGTGAAACTTTTGGTTACTTGATCAAATGAACAAAATTCATGCTATGAACACTGGAAAAAAATAACAACGTAATGAAACTCTTTTCTTAAAATACAGAAATATATAACAAAAAAGTAACTTTTACAGGTTAAAAAAAAATGTAGTTACATGTAAGAAGGCAACTTACAAAACTTACATATAATATAAAAATAATGTATAATATAATACACACAATAATGTAATATTTTACGATGTATGTAAATTTCAATGTTTTTGTTAATCAAAACTGAATATACGTAAATAATAATTACAGCTTGTATTGGGCAAAATTAGACGTACAACCTTTCAATTTAACCCAACTGTTTTACAGTAGTCAGTTATGATAATGCGAAAGCTTCAAAACAACACGATACAAAAATTTAAAGATCATATTGCTTTTCAGAGAGAATTATACATGTAGTTCTAATTAAAATTTCATTAAATTTCAGCTAACATATTTTCTGGTTTAGTTAGTATAATGGTGAATTACATTATTTTTCACTTATTATTTGAAATATTTTTTTACGCGATTCTTTAACTTAAAAACCAATGCATCATAATTTCACCTACAGTACTTTATATCCCCCTACTTACGTTATATTTATTAATATTAAAATTTCCACCAATAAATGAAAATATTAAAATTTCTTTCAGTGCAATTTTTTTTAAAGAGAAAGAAACACATTGCGGTATGATTCTTATCAACATAGCGCATGTTAATACAGCGTAAAAATTCTTAACACACGCAAAAATTACAACTCATTTTATTATGCATATCATGTGGTTATAATAAACTCGGAAAGTACTAAATAAATAATAAGCCAAGTTGTGTTTTTGTTGTAAAATAAAAAAAAAATCGTTATTTTTGTTATATATGTGGTGGAAATATGTATTTTTTTTATTTAAATATATCTTCATTTTAATATTGTCTCTGCAAAAACCTCGTAATTTTCAATAAAAATTTCTATAGAAGATTCTAATTTCCTTAACAAAAAACTTTTAAAAAGTTTAGCCACCTGGTGTCACAGATAATAAGAGAAAGAGAGAGAGAGAGAGAGAGAGAGAGAGAGAGAGAGAGAGAGAGAGAGAGAGAAAATGTTTAATATTTTATCAAGAAACTAGATATTTTTTTAATCAGTTGCAGATTTTTTTAATTATATTCTTTCTTAACCTTAATGATTTTTGCTGAGTTTTTAATTGAAAATTATTTATTATTTTTACTTTAGATTTTTTTTTCATTAAAAAAAAAATACAGTAAAAAATGACAATTACATGTTAATAACATATAAAAATAATAAGAATAATTAATGTAAAGTAGCATATTCTAATTATCTTAAGTTAATAATCCAGTAATGTAATTTTTGCATTAAAAAGTAGAAAGTATAAAACGTGTCTCATAGTTTAATATTATTAAAACATGTCTTTTAAACTCAACAGAGAATGAAAGAAGAAAAAAAATCAGATTTTTACATATAAAATTTAACTTTTATTATTAGTGAAATGTTTTTTATGCTAATGTTACTGCACTACTCCTTTCATTGTGACTACAATTTTACTTTAAATCCAAACGTTACTAAAATTTCATTTTAAAATACTATAAAATGTCTCCTTTTTTATCTACAAAATAAAGTTGAAATACGTAAGTTTTTCTTCATTGATTTAAAATAAAAATATATTTGTAAAATGAAGAAGAAAAAAAAATGTAGATAGTGCTGTTAAAATAAAGATATAATAAATTTGCATAATATTGTAACAGTCAAAAATTCAAATATTTTTCTTTTTATAAAATGTATAAATTTGAAGTTTATGGAGAGGACAATATTGTGAGAGTGAGTTTATATACTGAAAAGTGTGTGTGTGTAAAAAATATAAAAAAGGTGTTTGCAATATGCTTTGCGAAGTAGTTTGGTGACGTTTAAATAATGCAAACTTGATTTTAGTATGAACACTGGTACTACTATGTATTTATATAGTATAGGGCGTGAGAGTGCGAGAGAGAAAGAGATAGAGTGAGAGAGAAAAACGTTGAATTTATTGTCAATACTATTCGCACCCGCCCTCATATATATTCGCTTCACTGGTCAAATATTTTTAGTGTAAGCCCTCTTTTTTTTTTCTTTCTTTCTTTTTTTTTTTTTTTTTACTTCAAATTTATGTCGAAGCAAAAGGTTACATTGAAGTCATATCACAAGTTGTGTGTCATAACATACCACACATTCACTATAATGGCAATTTTATTTTATATAAAATATTTTATATTTTGTTTAATAATAAAAGTAAAAAAAAAAAAAAAAAAAAAAAAAGATGTAACACATGTTAAATAAACTATTTTATATGATTTATATTAAATGATTTATTTTATTTTCACAATCAAAAAACATGTGCGTGTGTAGGGTGTTTTATTTACATAATACGCGGAGAACAAAATTTGTATTTTGTAAATCACGTTTATCAAAAACAGCAGGAAATAATATAGGATGCTAATAATAAAAATATAAAATATGGTGATAGCATTTTTAGTACTATTAAATATTATTTATTCTATATATTATTTAAAATACTTCACTATATATAGCTAAATATTTATGTGAAATAAAAAGCTGCTCATGTAAATTTAATACTGATTATCTATTTTAATTTGTAATATTTACAGAATATATATTTTGATTTTAACTTTTCATGCAGGTTTTATAACCTTTCATACTAAAGTGGGAATTAATAGTTGATACAAATTATGCATTGTATTAATAAAATAATAAAAATGACAAAAAAAGTGTTTTTAAAATTACGGCCAAAAAAAAAAAACTGTGTTTGAGCTATTTTTTGCTGATTTTCTTTTTCTTGTAAATTTAAGTTTTACTGTGTACGAACAAAAAACAACAACAACATAATAACACTAAAAACTATGCTAGTATAACATTTATTCAAAACAACATAATTTTTGCAACATTGAATAACAATTGTGCTGTACAGCATAATTACTTATGCAATATTCTAAAATAGCATGACATTTTAAATATAAATGCATCAGTATAAATTACGTACACAAAAATAATAAAAGTTCAACCCTAAAATGTAGATAGGTCTAATATAGTGTTGTTTTTCTAGTTCAAAGTTTTTTGTGAGGAAAAAAAGTAGAAGCTAGTAGTTTAAAACTAATACCAAACATTTTGTGCGTTGTCTCTTATAGCATTCAGTACATCAAATTTTAAAAGTCTAGAAGTCATTCTAGAAGCCATATTTATAATACAAGAATTGCTGAAACCAATCCTTTGTTTGTTCTTACAATTGTGAATAGATTCTCTGAAAGCCCTGCCGGAAATTTCCTTAAAAATTTTCCATAAAAAAAAATCCTGGGAAATTTGGCATATGGAACTTTTGAGATTTCTAGGGAAAAATAATTCTCTATGGAAAAAGTAAATGAGCTTGTTGGCGTCCTACAGAAAATTCTCCATACAAGGCAAAGCAAAGTTCCTTAGAGATACAAATCTAGAAGCTTCTTTCCTTAGAGACTGAACGGACTAATTAATATTATATAACACAATACAATAATATAATATACAATATTATTTCAAATATTTTTAAACCATGCATGCATATATATATACCGCACACAATGTTTACGTTACCAAAATCTCAGTGCGGGCACCTTACCCTGGCTTTGCTGGGAAATTTGAACGGCATGGCAAGCAAAATGTCGGATGCGGCAAGCTGCAAGGGAGATGTAAACATCTCCCATCGTTATATGGAACAAATAATGCTCTTCGTTAACAACTTAATATCAAATAATATTGTGGAATATATACAGAATGTATTTACCTATAATAATCTTGAAGATCGCTTGTTTTTAAGTAACAATTTCAAAGAAATAGGGAGCACTCACGGAGCACACAACACACATGGCGAGCCGGAAACGGAAACTACGTGCGCCATGTTGGCCCCATAATGCAACGCACGCTCTAGGGATTTTTTTCCTATGGACATTTTTCCTAAGGAACTATTTTTTCTTCTAGGGAATCAAAGAATTTGTACAGAGCATGCTCTATAGAAGTGGCCGCAGTCACTTAGATCTCTAAAGAATTTTTTTACTCTATGGAAAATATTCTTTATAAAAGTATCTTCTAGGGAGAAAATATCAATTTTCCTTACAAAAACACTATTTTCTAGGGATTTTGAATAAAATTCTAAAGAAATTCACTAGTTCCATACAAAATTTCTTAGGACATTTCCGGCAGGGAGATCAAAAGAAAATATTTATTATCTAAACTATGGAATCAAATTCCATCTAAATTAAAAAATTTCACAAATAAAAATAATATGAAAAATAAAAAATAAAAAATATTCTGTTTATAATCTTTAAATATAATAACATTTTTTTTTTCTTTTTCTTTTCCTTTTTTTTTTTTTTTTTTTTTTTTTTTTTTATTTGTTTGTTATAAATACGGTGATAATAATTGGATTTCCTTTTTGTTTTACTTGTTTTTTATTTCATCTATATAGAAAAAATATATAAAGACCAGACTTGGCCATGAGCGACTTGTTTGAGCGACGCTCATGTGAGCGCGCTCATTTTTTTTGAGTTGAGCGTGAGCGCGCTCTTTTTTGAAAATATGAGCATGAGCGTGAGCGCGCTCATTTTAAATGAGTTGAGCGACACGCTCATCCCTTACTCACTCGCTCTTTTTTTTTTTTTTTTTTTTTTTTTTTCCCCCTTTATGTTTTCATGTTGTAATGTAAAAGCTCTCAAGTAGAATCTACCTGCTTGTGATATTGTTTACCAAACCAAAACACCTGGCTATTATTTACAATAAATAACAATACTTGACTTGTTGTTTGATTCAATACAAAGTTCGAGATGGAGACAATTTTTAGGTTAATTAAAATGAAGGTTGACAATTATCAAGACTTACTGCTGATATTATATATTATTATTTGTTAATCATTTAACTATTATAACTTATAACAAAGTGATGTAAATATAGGTTCAGAAGTGTACTTACATTTATTATATTTTCAATAATTTTTGTATATAATTTTGATTGCATCATAAAATTTAATATGCACATACAAACATGTGCAATTTTTTTTAGAGTGGATCCATGACTAATCATTGATTGACATTAATAATAAAAAAAAAAGCAATTTTTTTTATCCACTTATTATTTTAATAAAAATTATTTTTTAATTAAAACTTAGTAAAAAAAACTCGATAACACAGCCATATTATGTTTGCATTTTATAATATTTTATACAGAAGTGCATGATATATATAATTTATTGTATTATTATTTTTATGTAATTTTAATTACATTACTTAACAAATAAGTATAGAAACTCATATACTTGACGCTTACGTTTTAATGAGAAGTTTGTGTTATTATTGTTTTTATTATTATTTTGTTTAAATGTTCTACCTAGTCCTCTTCTGTATATAAATCACTATACGTATAAATTAAAAGCTCCAGTTTAAAAATTCATTTAAGTATAATATTGTGTGTGTATAATATATATACGAGCGACAAATGAGCGCGCTCAAAAAATTTATGAGCGTGAGCGTGAGCGCGCTCATTTGCAAAATCATGAGCGAAAGCGTGAGCGCGCTCATTTACGTGAGCGTGAGCGATGAGCGTGAGCGCGCTCATTTTAAAAGAGCGCTGGCCAAGTCTGAAAAGACTAAAGAGACATGGTATAAAAAATGTGAACCGACCGATAAGGCTTTGCCTTGGTTGGATTTTCTAATATATTACACAAGTGTTAAAAAAAATACGTCAAATATCAAAATTTTGATACTTGAGATGAATAATTTCAAATGTATATACTCCCTACCAGTGAATATTTACTCACTACACTAGTGAATGGTTACTGTCTACTAGTGAATTGAGTATAATAAAGTATACTATTCTAATGTTTAGGTATAGTACCTATTTATCACTAGCCTCTATAAGTTTAATTATTTAATGGAAATACACTCATGCTTTGATGCACAGTCAATGTCTTTCGTATAGAAACTCTCTAAACATTTGTGCGTTGAAAGTAAACATTGTTTTGTTTTCTTTTCTTTTATCTGTATAAAAGCAAACCAACTACAGTTTCATCTTTAGCTGTAACAGACCATCACTTATTAAGAATATCATCTTAAAGTACTGTATAGTATAATGGAACTTCATATTTCATAAATAATAATACTAGACAAGAAAGTGCATGAAATATGAAAGCAAACAACATAAAGTTTTAAACTGTTTTAACCACTCCAGTAAATCTAAAATATATATTACTAACATTACGTAACTTTTTAAAGCACTTATTATCTAAAATATGCTAACTATAATAGTAAGAAAACTAACTTCAATTAATATTTAAATTGCTCTTTACTTTACTATAAAAGTCAACATTAATAAAATATTATTTTATTAAAAATACAACAATATACAGAATAAAATAACGAAGAGTGTATCACTTTGAAGCAGACTAAGAGAGAGAGAGAGAGAGAGAGAGAGAGAGAGAGAGAGAGAGAGAGAGAGAGCAATATTTTTATACATGCTGTTAAACAAGCCAAGTACACTAATTAAGGAGTGCAAGTGTAACTATGAACTCTATTCCCATAGCCTTCTCATATTACTACTTTTTTTTTTTTTTTTTTTTTAGTCTCTCGTTAGGAAGAAAAAAAAATAGTTAAAAAGCATCCAACACTCTATTATGCATAGAAAAATGAAAAAAAGAGAACAAAATATAACAACAACTAGTATAGTAGTGTCTATGAGGTTAAAAAAAAAAAGGTTAATAAAATATAAGTAATATGAGACCATAAAACATATATAAATTACGTTATATATATACATTGTAATTATATACTGCATAATTTTTTGTTGAACTTTTATAATAAATTTATTACAATGAAAATTAAGTACTATATTTATAACTTTATTTTAAATTATGGTTATGAGTATGTCATATATTACATTATAGGATTTTTTTTTATTAACTTTTATAAAAAACACTAAATTTTTATTTGATTTTGTTATTTTTCGTGTTTTTGAGCCTGAATAATTAATTAAAATAAAATTAATGATTTAAATATTAATAATAAAATACTGATTTTACAATAAATTAATCATTTTTAAAATTTCCGTTTTTAAACTACTATAAGTGTTGCTACTTTTATTTAAACAGTTAAACTATTCGTAATGAGTTATGTAAGAAGTAAAAATGAGACAGGAGGTGATTTAAATAATTGTAAGTATATGCTGAAGCGGAAGCTGTAATGAGTGACATTAATTATGAAGTTTAAAATTAATTATATGATAAATATTATAATGTATTCTTATTAGTTATACTTTATAACAACAAGTATGTTGTTATTTATTTAAATGGACTATTATCTACAAGAAAAATTTACGAGCAGTGTATTAAAAAAAATGTATTTGTTTGTTTTTATATTAATTTTTTTCTAGTCTCATTTCTATAAAAGGCATAGAAAACATGAAACAACATGTTCTTTAACACAAAATGGGATTTACAAAACTGATGATAATTTTTACCAAAATGTAAATGTGGCTCAACAAGAGAGCGTAAAAAACTGTAAAGTATGCAATTTGAGTGAATATTTCTGTTTATGACGCCTGAAACAGGCAAAAACTAGCATAAAAATGTTGTGTGGGTTGCATAAATCAAAGTTTTCTGATCACTGCTACGGCGCTCCAGTTGGGTTTTGATACCATAATTAATGTTATTTATGTAAGTTCCATCAAGTGTTTTGTGACATAAATGCTAATGTTTTCATGTTGTCTATGCCTTTAAAGAGAAGTCATTTGGTTCTAAAAACTCTTTGATGACTTTTCCACGTCTATATGTTATCCTTACAAAGTGGTAAAAAAAAGTGTAACATTGCACTCTGGGAGTAACGCTTGAGAAGTTGTTAGCTGAGTCTACACATCGTCACGTTTCTTGCGCAAACACACGTGAGACTACGTACAACACGCGACACAATATAATTCTACATATTTCAACTTTATGTTAGAATAATGTAAATATTTGCTATATACAAACATTTTCTCTATAAAATACGTTTAAAAAAGACTTGTGAATTTTATAGATTTTCTTTCATCACTACATTGAAAAAACTAATAATAATAGATAAAAAAAAAGTATCTGTTTTTAAGACTAGAAAAAGATCAATAAATTTTATATTTTCGTGTAGAGCGTATGTATTTGAATTATATGAAAGTCTTACACTGTCTTTATTACTATAATCTATTTTGGCAGTGTTGTGGCCGAACACCAATTTAGATGAACTCGAACCGATCACAAACACTTTAAATTGTTTTGAACACGATCTGAACACGAACATTTCGTACTTTTTGCAAGTTCGAACCCATCACGAACTGTTCGACCGAAATTTTGTACGTGTTCGAAAGTTTATTTTTTATAAAAATAGACAAACTTTTTTATTTTTTATTTATACATATTTTTATGTATATATAATTAATGGAAATAGTTAAAAATTCTTTTATTTTACATAATAATATACACCAATTTTTCATATTAAATTATTAATTAGTTTAAAACTTTTAACACCTAAAATGTAATTCCGATAGTGTTATATTTAGTTTTTTAAATATCGAGCACTCAGCAGTCAAAAGCAAAACAGTGTTCGTTGAACACGAACTCGAGCATCTAAAAAAAAAATCCAAACGAAATCGCACACAAACTGTTCGAGTTCTTGTGCTGTTCAAAAAATGTTCAACGTTGCACTCGAACACCCCAAGACTGATTTTCATTGAAGGCAAAAGGATTAAAAATATTCGTACTTACTTTGGTCCAGAGATGAAATGCGAACTCCACACATTTTATCTGAAACACAACAGTTTACAATTTTATTTATAAGAAGGTTTTAATATTAAAGTAAGCTTGCATTGTTAATGTAAATAACAAAATTTATTACCTGGTACTTTTATATTATTTATTTGTTAAGTTCTACTGATGTATATATTAAAAACACACTACAATAGAAAAAACTGCGGTAAAAAAAGGGTGTGCTTTTCATACAAACATTTAAAAAAAAATGCGGCATAGTAACTTAATTTTATTTGTAATAAATTTTAAAAAAATAAGAAATAATATTTTACAAAATTTTAAAACAAAAGTACATAGTTGAGTGGTGGTCGTTAGAATAAAATTTAACCCCTTTCTAAAAAACAACAGTAGAAGCAAGAGAACACTTGCACTTGATCTAATTAAATGTTAATTGAATTATATTCTAATTAAGTAAAATTTCTCAGACATTTGGAGTTGTTTGTCGCCACTTTCTCCAAGGGTACTAGATAATAAGGGTTGTACAATTAAAAAAATTAACATTATAGTATTATTCTTATTTTTCTCTCTCTTATATTCTTTTAAATTATATATATTCGAAGTAAACAAAGTGACATGTATTCTACATAATTTATTTAATTACTTAAACGAAATTGTAGATTTTGGTTAGCTTCATTTATTAATTACTATTCATTAGGTATATATAAAACGTTGAAAGTAAAATTAATCTAATTTCCTTTCAGATTTCATTACGTAAAATTTATCAGTAAAATATATTTATGTGATTAATATGTTTTAATATAGAATTATAAAATTATACTGTTTGGAAATTATAAATTTAATTTATGTTAAATTATTATAATTATTTCAGTATTATTATTATTTTTAAGATTGCATTATAAAATTACTACAATGATATTGATTTTGATGTGTGCTGCAAATAAAGCTAAAACATATGAGTACAAAAATGATAATTCTGAGACAAGAGATTATGAAGCTCAAACCGGCGTATGTTGCAGCCTCTAATTAAACCCCAGTTAAATTTTATGTTGTTTTTACTAGACGTGTAAAAAAGCTAACTCTAGATTAAATATAGAGGTCGAAACTTTTGGTGGTAAATGCTTTCTTAATTATGACATCATTGAACTTTTAAATAAAATAAAACTAAAAACTTTTCAGCATGATTTTTTTTTTAAGTATTATTATTTTTCCTTTATATTTTTTTAGATAACAAGTTTTAAATAATTGAATTCTTTAGTTTAAAAAAAAACTATTTACTTACTTTTTCAAAGACAAATATTACTTTTAAGAGTACTTTCCTTTTCCTTTTAAGTTTATATTCGTTTATTAAAATGAAAAATTTATGACGTATGATGACCATATTATATTTATCTATATCGTACCTATATTATTGATATTACTTAATCTTTTTAATTGAAATTTAGTCAGCTGAAATGTAATATTGCAACTGGTATCTCAAACAGGAATGCATAAATTGAAGAAGTAAGATAATAATAGGTTAGCAACTCTGAGTCAAAATGCATTCGTATTTATTTTTTTTCCTACTTCTATGCATATTGTACGCATAGCTTATGTTTAGGTTTTAACTTTTTACTTGACTTTGTGCTTCAAATCTAAAGAATATTTTCATGTAAGAAGTAATCCCCAAGACGTTCATAAATCTTTTTCCCTCTAAGCATTTTTGTTATGCCAAGAGAGAAAGGAAAAAAAGGAAAGGAAAAAAAAAAAAAGATTTATAATATCTTTGTGTGTACTTTATATCGGAAGATATTTTTGTTACATGAAATTTTATGCATTATTCATATGATTTTTTTTATAAACAACAAAACTAATTTAAAACAGATAAAAATAGTTTATATACAACTGTAACGTTTTGTATTGTTTTTTTCATACTTTTTTTCTCTTCATAAATAATCGACTTTTTCTAAAACTAGAAATAATGTAAATGTTTAAATTCAATAAAAAACACTTAGGTTTTAAAAAAAAAATTGTATATATACAGAAAGTATAATAGTAAGAACAAACAAAGAAAAATAGAAACAAAAATGTTATGTTCAGTTTGCACGAAGCAATAATTGCATCGAGAAATAAATTAAATTGCATCAAAATTTAATGGTTTTAAATAAAACGTTGTAGTTAAAAGGTTCCTATCACTAAAATCCAAATGTATATTTCACTATTTCTGATATCATTTTAAAGTCAATAACAAAATGATTAAAATTTAAGCATCTGTGAACATCAGATAAGGTAGAAAAAATATTGAATATTAGTCCTATAGGATTTAAATTTTAAAGATCTCAAAATTATACAAGACTTTTCATAATGACTCTTCATAATTTATCACACCTTTGGAGTTGTTTTAGTATAATCATGTATACAAAAAGCTCAAATTTTTCTTTTTTTTTTTTTTTACAACTATTTGTGAGATCACTACAACCTGATGATTCTATGCAATACAATTTATTACTTTACGTGAGCAGGACTTATATACAATGTTAATAATCAAACTAATGATTTGATACCTAAAATGTAGTAATAGTAAATATTATATATTACAGAAATAGCTTACTGCAAATACATTTTCTTTTTGTAATATACAAATTAATTTTTCCATCTATTTTTCTTTTAAATAAAAAGATTATCTTTTATTATGTGTATAAAATGTCAAAAGTAATATTGAGGGCATATATATATTCGATCTAGATAAGATAGTGATTTTGTCACAATATTTAATGATCAGCACAAATACTTCAACAACATACTTCTGTTCTAGATAAAAAAAAAATCTATCATCACATTTTTTTTTATATCGCTTGAAGCGCAATTTTATTGAGTCTTGTGATATTGGCGATAAAATTGACTCGTGACTTTTGCTCTAGCACAACTTAAAATCCCTTTGATCGAAAATAAACAAAAGCTTCAAAAGAAAAAAAATTTACTCTTCAAAGTTGTTCTGTTAGAAGCAAAAGTAAATTTATATTTATAAATCAATTTTATCAAGCTATAATATATTAAAAACATTTACTCTTTCCTTCTTTATATATATATATATATATATATATATATATATATATATATATATATATATATATATATATATATATATATATATATATATATATATATATATATATATATATATATATATACTCACGAAAGTTAACAAAGAGAGATAAAGGCAATATACATGTTGTTTTAAAAGTTAAATTCCATTTATAAAATGTCAATTTTTGGGTAATAAAATAAAGTAGCAAAAACGTAAGCTATACATAAAATATTTTTTAATTTTTATATTTCCTTTAACATATTATTCATATATATTTTAATGAAGATTTAAAAGTACGAATTAAAATTCTATGGAATGCAAAATTGACACCTTGTCACAAGTGGTTTATTTAAAATTTGTTACAATATTTCATATTGGTAAACATTTAAACTAGTCCAATCATTTTACTTAAAAATGAATTTCTATTAGCTATACAATGCTATCAGATGGAGATTTAAGTTGACGCAAAACTCTATTTAAATACATGTTATTCCCATATGCCAATAGAAATCAATTTTTAAGTAAAATGACCGTACAGCTCTGGAGAGAAATCTCTGAGCAAGACATATGGGCAATCTGCAAAAGCTCAATGATTTTCATATGAGAAAAACGCAGATTGCCCGATTAAGTATTTTTGTCTAGATCTGTACATTTTGCATTATAATAATAAATGCGAAAATTTTAATATCATGATTAGTGTAGACAATTTAGAATACTTTAAATTATTGACGTCTAAATATTCATAAATAATGGAAAACATTTTTTGTAAATGGTAATCCAAAGCTTTAGCGAGGTTGTCTGTTACATTTTTTTTTTTCATCCCTCTCTAAAATTTAAGCATTTAAGCATTCAAAATTTTAGTGTTTAAAAAAAATCTATATTTATAATATGTTGTAATAACAACCTAGTCAAAAAGTAACTACACTGACAAAATCTAACGGATTGTCAATCTTTGATCAATCCTCGTCGATATTAATACCAAATCATAAAAATGGTTCAAGTTACTCATTTAAGGAATATTTAAATTTTTTTTTGGTGATGTCAAAACTTTTAAAGGAATAGACCAGAAGAAAAAAATAAACACATATCACAAAGCACATAAAACATATCACAAAACACCTGATGGGACTTACATAAATAACATTAGTTTATCTTCAAACCCAACTGTAGCTCCATAGCAGTGATCAGAAAAATTTGATTTATGCAACCCGATCAACATTTTTTTACTAATTTTTACATGTTTCTGACGTCATAAACAGAAATATTCACTAATTGCATACTTTACAGTTTTTTCACGCTCTCCTGTGGGGTCATTTTACATTCTAGTAAAAATTATCATTAGTTTTGTACTGTTTTGTAGATCCCATTTTGTGTTTAATGATTAAAAAAATGTTATTTCATGTTTTCTGTGCCTTTAATGAGAATCTGTATTTATATATAGCTCAAATGTTTTTTCAGTGCAACTGACAAATTAAAAAAAATTCTTTGGTTTCGACAGAATTTTATAATACAAAAATTAAACATGTCACTCTCGTTGTTATAATTTGAACGTATAGTTTAATACTTGCTATGAACAGCATTGTCATATATATATTGGTAAAGATAAAAATTCAATACTCAAGGCTGTCATAATAAAGCGCACGTAGTTTCGTGATTTGACGTCACAAATGTGTTGTATTTTCACGACAGTTCCTAGCGGGGAGGTAAAACAATCTACATGCCAAAAGGATTATTCAAGAATACAAAGCAAGAGACAAACATATGAATATATATCAACTTTTGTGTAAGATAGCAAGAGAGACTATATTATATGTAAAAGCAAAGCAAAAGAGGACGATTGCTCAGTTCTATACAGAATATTATAAGCTTAAATATAGTCTGGTACGTCAAACAATGTAATAGATTGATGTAATTTATATTCTCTTCTATAACAATAAGAAGTATATTTATATATCTTTATTGACCTAGTCAGTACATAGTAACACATACATTTTTCAACAATGTAATTTATAAAACGTACCAAAATAATATATTAAAGGAATAGACCAGAAGAAAACATAAGCATTTATATCACAAAACACTTTATGGGACTCACATAAATAACTTTAGTTTGTCTCAAAACCCAACTGTAGCTCCCCGTAGCAGTGATCATAAAATTTCGATTTATGCAACCAGCACAATATTTTTTTACTAATTTTTGCATGTTTCTGACGGCAGAAACATGAATAGTCACGCAAATTACATACTTTACAGTATTTTCACTCTCTCTCTCTCTCTCTTGTGTGGCTACATTAACATTCTGGTAAAAATTGTCATCAGTTTTAAAGATCCCATTTCGTGTTTATTCATTAAAAAGAACATGTTGTTTTATGTGGTCTATGGCTTTAAGAATATAAAATTGTTTTCTGTTCTTTTGACAAAATAAATTCAGCAAAGAATAAATATTTTATATTATACTCAAAGCAAATAATGATAAATATAAATGTTAATGTTTTTAATTAACGTGATACGTATTTATCTTTGAAAATATATATATTTTTTAGTTATAAACGTTTTTCAAATATGCAAAAATATGAAGAGAACACGTCAATCAAAGTTTTTTTTTTTTTTTTTTTTTTTTTTGCAAGTGTAAAGATTGAGAGAAAAATGTAAATACCACCCCCCCCCCTCTCCATTTATTTAGATGTTTCTTTCTTTGTAACACATAAAAATGCTATATAATTTTATACTTCAATCATTACAATTTTTTTTCTTCTTGATGTACTGTACATATAACTGCAATGTTCAATTGCTCTTATTTTAACATGAAAAAAAAAATGTAAATTTTTCTACTGCATAGTCACTGTACGTGACATAAAAATCTCATTAAACTTTAGTAAGAAAAAAAAATATATATATAGTAAAAACACAATATTCTCTTTTGTGATGCAAATTTTGTCACTTTATTTTGTATTTTCATTGTGTCAAGTCAATTCATTAAAAAAAAAAAAAAAAAAAAAAAAAAAAAAGTTTCTACCTAAATTTTTACTACTAAAACTTACAATATAATAATAATAATGATATAGAAAAAAAATAGCAATTTTCAAAAACATATTTGAAAAAAAATAATTAGATAATAAAATTATATTGTTATTTCAAAAACATTACAACTTTTTTGTTATATTTAATAATATATTATTATACGTATAAAGAGTAATTTTTATTTTATTTTAATTTATAAGTAGAGGTCAATGTTTTCTTTACGATGTGTTTATTCCCGTGTTGGTTACAAGGCAATTGCCCTGTGAATACATAACGTATGTCTGTTTACATTACACGTACTACATTATACTTGATATACAGTATGTAATACACTGAGCAGTAGGGTTAATTTGAGCGATCCCGAGTGAGAAAGCACCTGTAAACTATGCAAAGAGTTGAGCATATATGTCAACCAGGTTGCATAATTATATTGCAAGGGGCACTCATACTCTGCAACCATTTTATTTTTTAATTTATACACAATTGTTCACTTTTTTTTTCTTTCATTGACATATTTTTGTATTATTATTTTTTCTATACAAAATATACATTTTTTCTATAGAGAATAACATGTACACAAGCCACGTTTACATAATAAGCAAATTATTCTTTTGGACAATGTAAATATTATATATATATATATATATATATATATATATATATATATATATATATATATATATATATATATATATATATATATATATATATATATATATATATATATATATATATATATATATAATAACACGATTATTTTTCATTTTTAATAAAAAAATCATAATAAAAGCTAGTAAAATATAAATGTATTAGAATATAATTTGTTCATAAAAACTAAAAATGATGCAAACCATTTATTTTTATTATAAACTAAAAAAAAAGTGATATTAAAATAGAATTTATGCAATTACTAAATAAATTGCTAAAAAATATATATTACCAATATATTATACATACAATTGATTTTCACAATTCAAGTAACATTTTTTTTATAAAAATACTAGAATATTCAAGTAATATAATTAATATTGAATAGTACTAAAATTTTTAAATGTATTGGTTAAAAATTAACATTTTCTTTAGTTAATCTTTTTTTATATATATATAACTTAATTAAATTTTTGAATCCCTGACAGCTAATTACTTAACTTATTAGTATAATATCCATTTACATTTTTATTATTTTTATTCAATTTTTATAATATATATATATATTTTTTTTTGTAATCAATGATGCAATATTAATTGAAAATAAGCTGAAAATCACAATTTAAAGAAACAAAAAAGCATTTTTAAATTTAATTTACCTTCTTTAGAACAACAGAAGTAAATATTTAATTTAAATCTTTGAGGTGACATTTTCAAACAATAATACTTTTTTTACAAAATTTAGAATAGCATGTAATTTTATAGTTGTTTTCAGTATTTCCTGATTTCCTTTGTTTAAAAGCATTAATATATTTAAAAAATATATACATGTATTATATATATATATTGCAAATAATTTTTACCTTCTTTTATGACAGATCAAAGAGTTTTTGAAATATTGTCAAGCTTTTGATGTTAGTTTTAAATGTTTTAAAAAATCACACAATAGTATTCAAAATGTTCAAAGTTTGTTACGTATATATTATTTATTAAATAATCGAGCCTTACCTAAAGTTAAAATACGGACACTGCAATATAATACATTTTATCTCATACAATAAATTTTAAATTACTCAAGGACAAGTTTAAGTGAATAAGAAAAAAAAATCATAAAAAAACTTAAAGAAATTTGAAGTTTATTAGAAGAAAAAAAAGTCTATAAACTACCCTCACAATTTCCATCTTCTCTTTAAGTTATATGAAAGAATGAAAATAAAAGCGCGGATGAGAAGAAAATGAAAGTAAAAGAAACAAAAGGAAAAGTTGTAAACGAATGCATGTGGAAGGCTGATTGATTGCGTTTGTTTGATCAAAGATCCAGTTTATCAAGTTTTTTTTCTGTAAGTATTTTTTTCTTACTCTGTCAATACAATGATTGAAAGAGAGTGAGGAACAAATAAAGATGGTAAACTAAAAGATTGATTAGGTCACTTATATCTTAATCTACTCACATTTTTATAATATAAATTTAAGGCCGATATTTTGTTGTACTTTTTATCAGTTTAGATTGTCACTTGCAATTTGTTTCATAAATATATTTGTCAAAATATATCATCCAATTAAAGAAATAAAATCAAAATCAAATAAGTATATAACAGGGGTTTGGAGCCGCACCCGGCCCGGGTCCGGCAAAAACCCGAGATTTTGGGCAATTTTTTTGACGGGTCTGAACCCCTGGTATACCACATTAAATTGATAAGTATACAAAACATATTGCATTTTTGATATCGATAAGCTTGTTTGTAAACCCTGTTATTGTTTGTTTGTTTTTGTGCTTCAGAACATAAAAAAATGACAACCAATTAGTGTTTTTAAATGGGATGGCGCATTTTTTGGAACAAGGTAACATTTTACAAACAACTATTCTCTTACACAACGTTACGTAGCAGTTCAAGTAGAGCTTATTTATTTGTTTATTTTCAGCAACTGTTCATATTTTATTACAAGTATCACTCTTATTTATATATACAGATATATATGTTTTGTTTCATAAATAGTCTATATTTCACTATAACATTGTATGAAATTTTACGTACAATTCTAAACTTAAAGGAATAAACCAGAAGAAAATATAAGCAATTATATCATAAAACATAGGGACTTACATAAATAACTTTAAATTGTCTCAAAACCCAACTGCAGCACCGTAGTAGTGATCAGAAAATTTCGATTTATGTAACTCGCACACCTACTAATTTTTGCATGTTTCTGACGTCAGAAACATGAATAGTCACGCAAATTGTATACTTTACAGTATTTTCACGCTCTCTCGTGGGGCTACATTAACATTCTGGTAAAAATTGTTATCACTTTGAAGATCCCGTTTTGTGTTTATTCATTAAAAAGCATTAATCTAAGCATTAATGTTAAGCATTTATCTTTATTATTAAAGATTTTGTTTTATGTGGTCTATGACTTTATGTGAATAATCAAAGATGGAAAAATCCGTCTCAATACGCAATATTTACGAACTATATTTAACAAGTTAAAAATTACCCGTAAATTACTTTGAAGATAACCAATTAATTTATATTTTACAAACATAAAATTTTTACTAACAGTCTAAGCTTAAAACATCTGCGATTATTTTATTATTAATATTATTAGCAAACATATATAAATGAACCTTATAATATTTATTATTACTATTATTACTGTATTGTTATAATTCTTATAATCATTACTCATTCTATTCTATGTAACTGATATGAGACACGTATAGAAAAAATATAATATATTATTATATAGTGAATCCATGTGTTCGTGTTTTTTATCCATTTTAAAGAACATTATCTACTCTATTTATCTGATGATAAATATTTCATCAAAGAACTGCATTTATTTATTTCTACTTTGTTTAAAGTGAAAAAAAAAATCGGCATGTTTTTATGATTTGTTACATTTAAAATTATTTATGAATATTATTTTAATCAGTAACTATAGTGAAGATCATCCTATAAGACAAAAAGTTTTGGAAATAAAAATAAGTAAGGTAATTTAAAAAAACAAAACGAAACGAGTATTTGATGTAGTTTATTATATAACTTCTAATAGTATTTTATGAACGCTTTAGGCATACTTTTTTGTTACATTATTTCAGTAAAAAAAAAGATAGAGATAAAAAAAAGGTAACAGATTTGTCTCTATGAATTCACAGTATTCAATACACTGTTGTCGTACACTTCATATAATCGCCATTTGAACCAACCTATAAGTTTTTTTTTTTTTTTTTTTTTTTTATGTGTGCAAAAGATGGATTGATTTTGCTATCAATTTCATCCGTTCCATACGTCATGCTGTCAAAACAGGATTTAGTGATCACTTTTGATACCAAATATGAGATTTCTCTTGATATAATATTATACTATATATATATATATATAATATATATATATATATATATATATATATATATATATATATATATATATATATATATATAAAAATATATATATATATATATATATATATATATATATTATATATATATGATTGAATTTATATAAATGGTATGAATTTTATAGAGTTAAACACTATATGCATTGATGTTAAAGTAAATAGCATCATTTATATATATTATATTGTATTACAAAGAGAACGTTTGCATACTTATATTTTAACGTTGAAAATATTTTAAAACATAAAATTCAATATTTGTGAGAGACGTAAGTAATGGGCTATTTTTAAAACACTTAAAAAAATGTTGTTAAAAAATACGATGTATTGTATTACAACATAATATGTGGGAGTTTTTCAACGACTCTCAAACTAACGTAAGTTGCAACTTCTAGTTAAACATTAGTTACCTTTATTTTTTTATTTTTTTTATTTATTTATTTTTTTTTTACATTTTTGCCACAATCAAAATAGCAACTATTTTTGTTTTTAACTATTTAGTTATATTTGCAACTTACGATGAATAATCTTAAAGCCATAGACCACATAAAACAACGTGTGCTTTTTAATGAATAAACACAAAATGGGATCTTTAAAGCTGATGACAATTTTTACCAGAATGTTAATGTAGCTCCACGAGAGAGCATGAAAATACTGTAAAATATGCAATTTAAGTGGCTATTCTGCAAAAATTATTATGAAAATGTTGTGCGGGTTGCATAAATCGACATTTCTGACCACTGCCACGGAGCTACAGTTGGGTTTTGAGACAAGCTAAAGTTATTTATGTAAGTCCCATCAAGTGTTTTGTGATATACATGATTATTTTTTTCTCTGGTCTATTCCTTTAAGAGAAAAAGCATTTTCAAATCCTTATTTTTCTAGACTAATTTTTGTTCCCATTCATTTTAATATAATATTTGCATCCATGTTTTATGACCAATCAGAAATTCAACGTTAAATAATTTGTTATTTATGAGACATTTAGAAATAGTTTAATATAATCACTTTCATTTTATAGCCGATCAATTAATATTTTAAATGACAATCTAAAATATCTTTATATATTATTATTATTCTGACGTAATTTAATGTTTTCTTATAATATTCATGAAGGAATTTGCTGCATAATAATCTTTTCACAAGAAATCATTTCAAAAAGTATACTCGACCTTATTTATACAACATACAATAAAAGAATATTATTTAATTTATTACAGTGTTAAAATAATGTAATAATTTCTGATTTAATCTTAGATTATAATACACACGTATTATAAAAATTCTACGACTATATGTATAAAAAAAAAAAGACGAATAAAACTTATAAGTTTAATATATATATGAGAAGAAAAAAAAAGTAGAATTTTCCCTTTCATTCGCCTTTTATTCCTTTTTACTAGTATATAGTATATTTATATAAAAGTAGTATTATACTGTATGAGGTAAGGTATATTTCATATCTGGCAATTCTTCTCTTTTTCTCCAAGCTGTGCTAGATCTAAAAATAGTCCGCAATGTACCCTGCAGGAGAAGAAATATATATATATATATATATATATATATATATATATATATATATATATATATATATATATATATATATATATATATATATATATATATATATATAGTGAAGGAAATGGGTTGCTCGTAAAGCGGGCGTGGTATGCTTGGTTTCTATATACTCGAGTAAGAAGAAGAATCTTTGACTACAACTATAGTATAGTAGTATAGTCTTTTGGTTGCCAAGACCAAAAAAGTTCACGCAATCTGCGCCATCATTTATCACAACATGTTGGCCCCAAAAGCCTATACTCATCTCTACAACTGCCCAACAGTATTTCAGTAATTAATATAAACATCAATCATTTTATATATGTGTATAACTTGTCACCATATGTGTGTTCATATATGCATGTGTGTGTGCGTTTGTATGTTATCTATGGCAGTAATATTTTCACACCTGTCATTTCATTTTTGAATGCAAATATTTTAATTTTTTAAAATCGTTGTAGTAGCTCACAAGTGCCGGATATTAAATGAAGAGACCTTTTTTTTTTTTTTTTTTTTTTTTTGTAAATTGAAAAAAAAAAATCTGCAAAATAATTTTTATATATAAATATAATTCATATTTTTATAAAACATACAAATTGCTACGTTTATAAAGTTAACTTTATAATATGAATTTATAATTTCATTATTATAAAGAAAATGAAAGAAGTTAGTGGAAAATAATATTATTTTAATTTGTGCCAGTCTCTTGTATAAGATAAACTTCATACTTTAACTTATCTTACAATATTCTTAAGCTATTTTTCCTGTCGTACTCTATAATAAAAAATAATAATAATAAAAATAACATGATTTTCTGATTTAGTGATAACGGTATGATATTTGTTCACTATCACAACGAAGAAACTATATGAGAAAATAAAAATATTTCTCCTTTTATGTTTGTTTACACAGTTTTTCTTCCAACATTGAGAGGGAAAAAAAGTTCTAACAAGACTTACATTGGCTTTAATTTGATTTATAATCCACCACTTCTGATTCAACTTTTAACTTTTTTTTTTTTTTTTTTTCTCATACTGTAAATTTTATGTTACACATTTTTTTCCTTGACAATTTCTTTAAAACTTTACAACGCATATAATAAAATTCTGTCGCGTCTTAAATTTAATATAGATAGTTATACTTCAACAATTATATGAAAGTTCCAGACAGTAATATATTAATAATAATGTAATTTAATTGTAATTAAATATTAGTATAATTAGTATAATAAAGCAATATAAATCTATTTAAAATATTACATTTAACATTTATACGCTATTAAATAAATCTTTTTCTTTTAAGATAGTATAAATTTAATTTAAATAAATGTATTAAGAGAGAGAGAGAGAGAGAGAGAGAGAGAAAAGAAATTTTGTATAAATGAAGTTTTTTTTATTTTTATTATTTAAAAAGCAATTTGTTCAGTGATTAATCAATTACCTTTAATTAAATTAATGATTGAAATGTCTCTTTTTAGTAAAGAAAATAAATTTATTTAATACGAAGTTATTTAAAGTTCCGGTGGTAAAATTTTATTGGTATTTCCAGTGGCTGATATTTTAATTCCAATATATTTCGAACAATTTTATTTTTTATTATATGTAATTATGATTACTTAAAAAAATATTTATTTTTTTATTTATTTTTTTGTGTGTTTGTGTGCGTGTGTACCTTTATGCTATAATAATAAAAATAAAACTTTCGTTTCTTTTGCTATACGACAATATTTGAGTTCAAAATTTACTGTTTTATAAACGTGTGCTTCTTTTTATCACAAGTGAGAAACGTATAAAAATATAAGAAAAGTGGGGCTTCATATAAGCTTCTGATAGATTTTATGTTTCTTACTGGGAAAATAAAAGTAGATTGAGCATCACCGATGATAGTCTTTTCACGCTTAGTTAACATTACTTATGTTACTTTTTTTTTTTTTTTTTTTGGCATCAGTACAAAATGCAAGAAATGCACTTCTTTTCCCTCATTTTCCTTCCTTTTTTTTTTTTTTTTTTTCTTTTTTTTTTTCTCTCAGATATAAAGAATCACGTTCAGACCATAAAAACTATTACTACAATAGTATGTGTGATAAAACTAATAGAGATTTAACTGTTTAACTGATTTTTATCTCATTTTTATCGTTCATTTAGTACCATCTTAAAATGTAAGCTACATATTATTTTATAAACTTAAAAGTTTATATTCATTTCAAACCAAATTATATTTCAAATAATTGCGATTGGTTGTCTATTTACTGTCAAAATCAGATTCTTTTGTATTCTTTTACAAAGTTAATGTCAGTAAAAAAAATCATAAGTTAAAAAAAAAAAGCCAACGATCGTATTTTACAAATGATTTTAAAAGCAATTTACAAAGCATTATCTTGAATTCCTTGTCACTTTTATAATGTATTCAGAACAAAATAATTATAAAAGTTAAAATTCAAAGCATTTTCACCATTTCTTTGAGCAAAATAAAATACAAAATAGACGTTAAACTGCGTGCGTATATAGAACTTTAAATTATTTGTTCCTTTACCCTTCACAACAATCATTGTACAAAAAAATATTAAATTCAAAGCTTTTTCTTTTGTTTCTTTTATTCAGAATAAAAAGCTTAAAATGTATGTTGAAGCAACACGCTACACAACATTCTTATGCACGGTATGTACACACACACGGCCGGCCATGTAATCACTTTACTCGACCGTAAAAACAATTTACAGCACGTTCCACAACACACTTCAAGCAAAAAAATAAATAAAAAAAAAGGAAGAGAAAAAAAAATCAAATTATTAGAATTTTTGCGTGTCTCTCTTTAATGATTTTTATTTAGCTTTATTTAATTTATCATACGGTACTCTCTCTTTTTATTACACATTAATTGTAATCAAAGAAAATAAAAACACAACTTTTTAGTTTTTAAAAAAAGGTTAAGAATACCTTCTTTTTTACCTTAACAAATTATTATAATAATATAATAATAATAAATGTCATTATATTTCTTTAAAACACGGAATCGTTTTTTTTTTTTTTTTTTTTTTTTTTTACCATTAAAATAAGCGTGCTTGTTTCCCTTATTAGAATAACATCAAAAATTTAGTGCAAAAACATTTGAATTGTAAAACATACGATCATAATTGAGATTATAAAATTTTGCATGTCAATAGAAATAAAAGTAAGGATTTATATAAAACGTACGTATTCTATACTAAATTGTTTTTATTTGACATAAAAGAACATGTATATGTTTATTTATTATTAAAACACTAATGTACTATTCATTTTAAATTTACGTATAACCTCAGACTATATTGCATTCAGTACACTTACTCTGTTTCTGAATTAATGAATAATTTAAATTTGAACCGTGACCAAGAGTTCAGTAAGTATATATATTACATATTTAACTTTATATTATGAAACAGAAAGAGAACCTTGTAAAATAATATTTATAGCAGAGTTAAAAAAAAAGGTCCGGAATAACAATTTCTCTTTCGTCAGAAACTCAAGTATAGTAACATTATCTAAAACCGTCACAAGATAGAAAGTCATGGACATTACCATTCTTTTTAACATTATGTTAGAGTAAAACTACGTAGAAATAAAAGTCACTACGATTTGACATAAAGACGTCTCATTTTATGATGAAAGTTATATATAAAAAAATCTGCTACGCAAGACTATAATTTATTTCATATCTTTTTTTTTTTTTTTTCTTCTTTTTTTTTTGAGTAGCAAGCTTCAAATTTCATGTAAAAGATAAAGAGAGATGTGAGTTACCTGTTCATAAAAAATATGAAAAGAAAGAAACTCATTAAATTGGTATAAAAGAATTCATATGCCGCACAAAAGCTAAGAATTTTTATATCTTTATTTGAGTTTTAGATAAAAAGTATTTTTACCTAATATATTGCAATTTTTTTTCCTTTTTTATTCTGTGTTATAAAAGTTTTAAAATTTCAGTGGTAATGTTATTTTATTGGTATTTTTCCATTGCTAAATATTTGTTATTACATAGAAAAATAATGAATGTATTTTTGAAAATATGGATTAAAATAACATTTCAACAAATTTCCATTTCTATCCAATAAGCTTCATATTTATATAATATACCTACAGTATATTATATAATATATATTTTTTTTTTATTTAAGCTTCCAGTGTAAACAATATAATTATAACAAAAAATATAAATATACTGGTTAAAAAAACATCAAAACATTAAACGAATAGTTCGAAATAATTAAAATGTCAAATCAAGTTGTATGAACTTTCATTGTAGACATATATATATAAAATAAATACAGTACAGTATATTATGACAAACCACTCCACAAGGAAGGTTAAGTTTGGTTTTGTAAGTATGTATATATATATATATATATTATATAATATATATATATATATATATATATATATATATATATATATATATATATATATATATATATATATATATATATATATATATATATATATATATATATATACCTGCTTGAAAACTAAAGAGAGACAGAGAATATAACAATAAGCTAAATGTTAATTGTGGTGTAATGAATGAAAAGTAAAACAACTTGTAGAACAACATGTCTTAATTTACTTGTACCGAGTTAGTTGTTGGTCATGCTAGACTTATTGATTGCGGTGTAAAATAAGGTAGATCCTTCCCTTTGTCTGTATCATTATTATATACTATACGTTGTGTAAGACCAACAAACAATTACACTGCAATACATTCTAGTGACCTTATTCTGGAGTGTATATCATAGACCATAGTAAAAGTTTAAGTTATCAAATATAGTTTAAATATGTATAACATCAAAAGAATATTTTGTATAATTTACAGTTATGGTTACGATAGTTTAAATTTTTTAGGTTTATTTTATATAAATTAGCTAAAAGCTTTCATATTCCTTTTTTTTTTTTTTTTTTTTTTTTTTGCGAGCGTTTACGTTTTATCTAGTATAAATGTAAATTACGAGTTATTTAGCTATAGATTTTTTTTATCAGAAATTGTTTTTAATATAAAATATTTTTACTGACAAATCATACATCGTTACTAATAAATATATATCTGTACAATATATCCACGTTATAATTAAAATATCTTTAAAGAGACAAGACATAGTTGATAATTTGTAATTACGTGTAAAAGTTGGGCAGACGTGTTGAAACCTCGCCCTTTCAATATACGTTTTTAAATAAAGAAGATTATTTAATTTGTGTATATAATAATTTGTTGATTTGTATAAAAAATAAACAATTATCTTAAATTGAAAATTTATTGCAATTTTTTAGCAATCTGACAAGCATTTTTTATTTATTATTTTTTTTTTTTTAATTAACCAGAAAATTATTATTTTTATTACTTACTTTACACCAGTATAATTTCTATAGATCATAAACGCAACCAGCAATTAATGGTTTGTTGTTTTAGTACATTATATAGTTTACATAACCGGCAATGTAAATTTAATTAAAACTCAACTCTGATTTGTTTAAATATATTTTAGTTTGGACAAGAAGAAATATATATATATATAATAATCAGTATAAGCCTGAAAAGTTCACAAAGTGTATACAAAAGTTTTGATATCAACTTTCATAGCTCATTTTAGTAAAGTAAATATAATATACGAGTACACACGTAAAAAAAGTACAATCCATTTTTTAAATATACTTTTAAAATATTTCAATTTTTTTTTTTTTTTTTTTTTTTTTTTTTTTTTTTTTTTTTACTTTTAAGTTAAGAAATTTATGTTTTTAGGTCTTTCTTTATCTTTTTATTTAATAAATCATCTGAAATAAGAGAGAAAAAAAATTATTAAATTTAACTACTACTTGCTTTTGTAACTTAAATTTATATATCTTGAGTGTTAGCACTTGCCAAGAATATTTGAATTAATTCATTGTAGTCATTCTTTAAATTTCAAGTGGTGTAATACTGGAAAATAATAATAAAAAAAAAATTGGGTGGCAACACAAAAAAATAATAAGAAGAATAAAAGATAAAAAATATTTGAAATATGTTTAACTTAGATTTTTTATAAAGAAATTTTAATTTATATCAATGCGAAAACAATTTGCAAATGTCAAAATATTTTTACAACTTATATTTTATTGCTTAAAAATAAAAATATTCTTTCATGCGAATAAATAAAATTTTACTCTAAATTAGAAAGATTTCACTTAAAATTACGAAGGTTTTTTAAACCGTCACTAAATTGAATCTTGGGGGAAAAAATGAAAAGAAAATGTGAAAGAAAAGAGAAAAAAAATATTTGAAACTGTCAAAAACTGTCAACAGTTATTTGGTGGTTTAGTTTTATTCTGTATGGTTGTTTTTACACTTAAAAGAATGTGTAAATGGTCAAACCTTGAAGAGAGAAAAAAATATTGATTCATAAAATTATATATATATGAAAAAAATACAAATTTCTTCCATTGAATTTCCACTGGATGGGACTTATATAAACAACATTAATAAGCACCGTAGCAGTGATCAGATCATTTCAATTTATGCAACCCGCGCAACATTTTTATACTTATTTTTACCTGTTTCTGATGCTTGACAGTGTTTTTACGCTCTGTTGTGGGGCCACATTTACATTGTGGTAAATATTATCACCAGTTTTGGAGATCCCATTTTATGTTTAATCATCAAAGAGCAAATTTCATGTGGTCTATGGCTTTAATATATACACAGAAAAAAATAAAACATGTGCGGTAACTTAAAAACTTCAGTTGCTCAGAAATAGGTGTAAAAACTGAACATTCGGTCTCTGCAATTGAAAAAATAAAAAGGAGATATTTATCACAAATATTTTTTTTTAGATGTGATAATGCCACCTTTTCGCTTGTATTAGCTCCCAAAAACAGTTGAGAAGTATTGTATTGTCCATCACGGTACATGTAAAACCGCCCGGGGGCCTCGCGTGGCTTACCTGCAGCTAGGGTTTAAAAGCAAAGCAGGTGTAAGGTGTGCGTACGGACATTGTCATTATGAAATTTGATTTCTTTATTATTTTTTATTATTCAAAATAAAATGCACAATGTAATTAACTTGCATTATTTACTCTATTAATATATATACATTTTTTTATTGCACACTGATAGATGACTTAAATATGATGGCTAAATATAACACTTTATAGCATATAATATATAGTGTCTATATAGTATTACTGTATAATAATTACTATATAATACAGATATACAGTATTATAAATATTATAATTAAATTAAAAAATAAAAATTAATAAGCCTACGATATTTCAATTATGTATTTATACATAATTGAAATAAGTTATAATTTTATTTATATTTTTACTATTTTACTTAATTTATATAATATAATTAAAGGATGTATTCTTATATTTATATGATAAAAATCAATTAAAATATTAAAAATATAAATACAATCATAACATATTAATGTAACACCATCATTTTAATTGTTATTATTTTAAACACACAATTATACAAAAGCCAATCAATTAGACAATATCCTTTTTATCATAATTTTTTTTACACATAATGTCTTATTAATTTATATTTTTATTTATACTTAAGTTATACTTTATATTTCAAAACGAATAAAGTATCTACAGAACACACATCAATTTAATTTTCAAATAAAGGAGAGTATTTTGGTAATGAAGTATCAAAATTTTAAATTTATAAAATAAATATTTTATAACTAAATAATAATTTTTTCATAACAAAAAACTTAAAACAAGTATTATATTTTGTCATCGTGCAATCAGTGTGCAAAGGAAAAATGTTTTATACTGTACAGTAAATTTTAATACATTGTATAATGTGTATATTATCGTTATATATTAAAATATAATAATAATAATTAACATAATAAATTTAAAGTTTTCTTCATTTTAAGTGTTTTGTAATCTTCCCTCCAAAACTAAAAAAAAAGTGGTTTCTTTCATCTTCTACGTGTAAAAAGTAAGAAGAAATAATTTAAATAAATATTACCAAAATTATTTGTTTTACGTTAAAATTATCACATTTTTATGAAATTCTAATTAAAATTTATTAGCAATGTTAGTTTTGTAGTAATAATTCAAATTAAGTCAGGTAATCAAAGTGATGAGTTTAAAAAAACAGTGAAGCTTATATACTCTGGAGGTAGATTTATTCTTAACTCGCGTTAGAATGTTATAGACAGGCAGGTAGGACAATAGATATAGGCTAGGTAGGAGGTAGGGTGTGGAGGTGGAGAGGGTGGCTGTCAAGTAACAAAAGGTCGCAAAATTTGTTTTCATTTTTTTTTAACAATACAAGCTTTTGATTATATGTATAATCCAACTGTAGTGTATAGCTGTGCGAGTACTTGCGTGGAAGTTGGAAGAAATATATTTCATTTACCTGACCTGTTGAAGCAGGTGTGACAATCCATGTATTTTTAACTATTTTTTTTTAGATGAGGTAAATGAAAACATCGATTGGTTCATATTTAATTACTCAGTTCAGCTACTTTTCAGTTGTGATAATTGATAATTTTTTTCTGTGTACATAATATTTCTATATTAAGCAATAGAATAAAACTTAACATCACAGTACGTATACAAAGAGATGAATCCTATACATAATTACAATACATTCAAATTCAAATTATGTATGTATTAATGAAGAGAAAACTTTCAATTACACAAACAAAATAGCTTATACTATAAGGTATATAAAGCTATATATTTAGAACTTCAACTAGTAAATTTATATAAATATGATACAAAATATCAAAAGAGAACTTTATCAGCTTGTATCTCAATAAGCTGAGCTTTTAGTAAAAAGAGTCAATCAAGAAAGAAGAAAAAAAAATCTTATATCAAGAAAAATGTTTTGTAATAAAGTAGAGCAATTTTCTTGTTCTATATTGGACGTAAACAAAGAACTGTGTGAACACTTGATTGAATTCCTACACACGAAGCAAACAAGAAATAGAGAGATTTCTCATCTTTCAGAGAGCAAGAGAGAGAGAGAGAGAGAGAGAGAGAGAGAGAGAGAGAGAGAGATGAAACTCACTTGTTCAGTTTCCTGTTAAACTTCATCATATATACAACTCAATTTGAGATGATATTAAACTAATTTACATGTAAAATCAGTTTGAAATGGTACTATACCATGACTACTACTACTACCATACAGTACATATACAATAGATTATCTTATACTCAATTTCATTGTAGTGAAAATCAATTATATAAAGTTTTGTACATACATATGCTCTTTGCTATATATGTATATATTATGTAATATAGATACTTTCAGTATACACAATGCTCATTTTAAAATATTTATATAAATATAAATTGTTTGAGAGAACTCAGATTTTTTTTATTCTAACATTTTTTTTAACATCATATTTATATATAAAAAAACAAGATTTTTAATTATTTAACTTTATAGTTACCTTTGTAATGTTTGCTTCAACTTTGTTAAAAAAAATTAATGAATTATATAATACTCAACTCATGTAGAAAAATAAATTAGGTTTAATTTTTTTTTTGTAATTTTTTGTGAGTCTTTAGATAACAAACATTAAAAAAAAAAGGTTTCTGCTTGGTTTTGTAATCCTAAAAAAAAAAATAAAAGGTAAAGTCATTTAAGTTTTAACATCATTTTAAATGTTGGTTTATATCAACTTTTAATTGAAATTTTTCTAGAATTCAAAGTACCATGATTAATGAGAACATATTACTATAAGTACCCAAAAAAAATGTATCTTTCTAGAACTTCTAAAAATGTTATAATGTTAAAGGGTAAATAAATAATGTAATCTATAAAAAAAAATACTGCGTATTATAATCTACCTTTAACTTTCTATATTATATGCTTGCTATTGCGTAGTTAGCATGCTATAAAATGAATATTATAACAACACTTATTATGTGAGTATATAACACACGGCAATTTAAAATACAAGAGACAGAGAGTAGGAGTGCTTGAAAATGTATTATGCCCATTTTTTTTTTTTTTTTGTCTTGTTTTGGGTTATTACAATATTTTTTTCATATTATTTTGTGCTTTTTCTTTTGTATATATAAGCTCAGGCAACCCACGCAAACACATTTACACAGACGAGAATGAATCAACACTGCCTTTTTTTTCTCTCTCTTACAAAAAGTCATTTATTTTGTGCGTTTTGATTAAATTTTACTATCCCAGAGAATGAGTACATGATATATATATTTTTTTTCTTTGTTTTTCATGATGTAAAACAAAAAATGTTATAGTTAAATTTTTAAAATAAATGTATGTATTTGTTAGCTTCCATTTATTTATTGTGTTAAACAAAAATGAATGTATTACAATTTATTATAAAATATCCATATATATCAACCTTTTTTTTTTTAACTTGTAAATATTTATTAAAAAAAAAGGTGAAAGGTTAATGATATTATATTTATATTATAAAGTTAACTTTATTCCATTATTTTCAATAGATTATACATGTAAAATAATATTTTATAAATAATGATTAACTTATTAACATTGATTATTTAAGTATTTTGCATAACTTTTGATATAAATTATTTAGTTATATACATTATATTACAGAACATCAGATATAAATTTTGTATGAAAGTAGTTCTAACGTTAAATTACGAACAAATTTTGTATTTTTTTTTTTACACAATTATAGTATGGCTTCATCGTAGTTCTGAAATTACCATTTTGCAGTATTTTGCTTACTTCATTAAAAATATATAAATTATACAGTTAATTTAAAAATTAATTAAGAACCAATAAAAAATATAAACCTCAAAAAAACAATATATATATATATATATATATATATATATATATATATATATATATATATATATATATATATATATATATATATATATATATATATATATAAGTGCGTCTTATATATATGGTAGCGTCATATTAATAAAAATTAATTGTAGTACTATGTTCACAGGATAACATAATTTACTCTTGAAAATGAGTTTTCCTTAATGAACATTGTTGCAACATGAATTTCATAATTTACTTTCCTTTGAATTACATCATAACATAAAGTGATACACTCTGTATAGTACATATTATATTTTGTTACGTTTACCCCTATATGATGTTATATAACAGGAAAAAGGTCAACAGAAACGGATCAATGACCCTGCAATGTCACCACAAAGTCTCCCACGATATCGCACTTTATGTATGTGTGAAAATTGTACTCAACGTTCATATTTATATATATATAAATGTATACTGCCTGACAATAGGAGATTATTGAAGTTCTAATAGCTCACGGCGGGTTCTCTCTCTCTCTCTCTCTCTCTCTCTCTCTCTCTCTCTCTCTCTCTCTCTCTCTCTCTCTCCCTCTCCCTCTCTAACTCTTTCACACCCAATGTGCTATTGATAACTAGCCAAGTTTTATGACCTATACTAGCACACGGTTTGGTTCGATAATAGTAGCACAATGTATTAGCTTGCTTCAGTACCAAGATAACTTTACTTTCTCTCTCTCTCTCTCTCTCTCTCTCTCTCTCTCTCTCTCTCTCTCTCTCTCTCACTCTGAAACATGTTCTGTTTGAGTCATAAAAAATTGAGAAGAGGGGAGATGAATATATCAATGATAAAATATCATGTCAGATATATTTTTCACAGACTTAATCCAAACTTGTAAGGTGGTAAAACCTCTCTCTCTCTCTCTCTCTCTCTCTCTCTCTCTCTCTCTCTCTCTCTCTGTATATATATATAATTATATATATAATATAATTGATTGAGTGAATGAATGAATGATCGAAATATATACTTTTTTTATCACTTTCATCTCTAATGCTTTTATTTTATCTCTATCTACTACAATAAACGTTTTATTATTTATTTTTCAAGAATATAAACATAAAATATTGAATTATTATATAAATAACATTGATTAAGACTGTTGAATTGTTTTAAATGGTTTCAAAAGATTCTTATGCATAAAGAAGAAAATAAAATCAATGAAAAACAAAAAGTAATTATGATTTTTCTTATGTGTGCTTTAACTAAGAAACTTTTAATCCTTATTTTATTCAACCGTTTTTTTTTTTAATATTACGTGGTTTAATCCCAAATGATTTAGCTTAAGTTTAAATAATAATCTGTCAGCATTTACTTTAATTGACCAAGGAAAATATTTTAATAACAGTATAATAATACATACCTAAAATTAACATTAAAGATGCTAAAACAAATAATTAAAGTACAGATATTTAAAACGTAAAATAAATAGTTGTTTTATTAACCCATAGCCAATTTGAAGTATATACATTTTATAAAAGCAAAAGATAATGACATTGTGTTGAGCATATTTGCATGCCCTCTGGCAAGGTAATGTACGAGGAAACTTAATGACAATGGTTTATAATAGAGTATAATTTTATTTAATGTTTTATACACAACTTCTGTTCTCGTTTTTTCAGTCTACAGTATAGTATCATTTTCATAAGCATGTTTATACGTACAGTACAATAGAAGTATAATGACTGTAATTATCAATAATGATTTTGAGAATAAAAGAGTGAAAAACTAGAATGAGAATTTTTGTTTGTTTGTTTGTTTGTTACTCTTGAATGCAAGTTTATAAAACAAAGTAATTCTTTTTTATGCATTTTTTTAAAGCTTTGTGGAAAGAAAATAAACTATTTAGATTATACACTAGTATGAAAACTTTTGTTATTTTTTTATATTAAAAGTGTTTAAAAAAAATAAGGTAAAGTGTAGATCAATTGACCATGACAGTATTTCCGTTCTTTTTAAGTATCTATTACTTCCTGGATTGTTATTTACAAGTGAAAAAAAAATTAGGATAAAATACAGAAAGATAAATCTTTTTAGCTTTTAAAGAGTGACAAAGCCGAAAAAAAAATCTGTGAAAAAGGTTACGTCTAAAACATGCTCATTCTTTTATGTTTGCAATTCATTGGCTAGGATTTTTTTTTCTGTGATTTTAAAAAGTCTACAACGAAAGTTTTTTTTTTTTTTTTTTATTAAAAAAGAAAACTATAAAGAAGATATTAAAATGTTATATAAATAAGATGTTAAAGTTGGACAGAAAAAGTTTAAAATATTGAAAATTGCCTGTAGTAAATCTCAGAAGATTTCGCAACAAAATCTCTATTGGACCATGTACTTGTAACCCTAATCGCTTTTCTTCAACCCCATTCATCATTTTAAGAAGACTAAGAGGGGCGTGTCAGAAAACATAAATAACCCCTACGTAATTAATCTGATAAACGCACGGGGTAGAAACTGAAGGGACATCGGAATTGATTAGAATTGGAACTGGTTAGAATCGGAATTGGTTAGAAAAAAAAAGAGTGGTGGGGATGAGTTCGATGAGACGACGTCAGTGGTGGGGGGTGTCTTTATTTTATAATAATATGGCAACATGGCATTGCATTTTATTTATTACATTGTGGAATTGATTAGAATGGGAATTGGTTAGAATCGGAAATGGTTAGAAAGATATTTTCATTTATTTTATTGAGTGGAATTGATTAGAATGGGAATTGGTTAGAATCGGAATTGGTTAGAAAGATATTTTCATTTATTTTATTGAGTGGAATTGATTAGAATAGGAATTGGTTAGAATCGGAACTGGTTAGAAAGATTTTTTCATTTATTTTATTGAGTGGAATTGATTAGAATGGGAAATGGTTAGAATGGGAACTGGTTAGAAAGATATTTTCATTTATTTTATTGAGTGGAATTGATTAGAATGGGAATTGGTTAGAATGGGAACTGGTTAGAAAGATATTTTCATTTATTTCATTGAGTGGAATTGATTAGAATGGGAATTGGTTAGAATCGGAACTGGTTAGAAAGATATTTTTATTTATTTTATTGAGTGGAATTGATTAGAATGGGAATTGGTTAGAATCGGAACTGGTTAGAAATATATTTTTGTTTATTTTATTGAGTGGAATTGGTTAGAAGGATATTTTATTTACGCGCGTCTTATTTAAAACTTTATTTAATCGTTATCTACTGTATTGTTTGCTATTTAAATGCATTAAACTATTATTCAGAATATAACTATAGAATTTAAGCATACATATTAAAGCCAACGCCATATTGGATCAATCAATATCATACGCCGCATAGGAAAATGACTCATTTTGCCAGTTCAAAAAAACTAACTAATATTTTTGAGAGCATTTATGCTGTTAATAGGATAAATTAGAATCTCAGATATGTGAGGAAAATAATAATAACAGAATATTGACCGATTTTATAAATAAAAGTGCCAAAACTGAAGTTTTTTCTATGCTAAGCCATGTTGTTCATTGATCCAGTATGGCGTCGAAGCGCAATCAGTATGATGTTGGTGGATATATGTACTCTGTAATCTATTTTTATAGTTAATTTAATTGCTGAGGCTGTGCTGTAGAAATTTAGACTTTAAGTAAATTTATATAGGGTTCAAAGTATTGTGTGTGTTTTCTATGTAAAATACTTTTTTCATGCAAATGACGCATCATACATGTTTTTCTTTACTTCATGCTTAATTAATTAATTATACAGTCGGTAATATGTAAAAAAATTGAGGCTTTCAGCAATTTTGTTCTTTTTTTTTATATAGGCCAAATTATTATTATACATACGTAGTCAAATCCTTTAAAGATACATTAAAAATTATTATGAAAATATTGGTTACAATTATGTTAATAAAACAGTTTGTAATGAATAGATAACTTTTGTTTCTGTGGTGTTCTCTACATGGATGTAACATAAATTATGTAATTTAAGATGCACATATTTTAAATGCATTAATATGTTGCTACATTAGAACTGGAAAAAAAGAGCGGTGAAACTTAAAAGAATTGACTTGCATATTATTCAATGCAATAAATTACGATATATTTGCTAGAATGGGCTAGCATAATATATATAATATATATATATATATATATATTATTTTTTAATTCTACTATAATATACTATTTAATAATTAAAACCAACAAATTGCCCACTGTTTAATTACACAGTAAATTTGAAAAGCAGAATCTACTTCAATATACCGAGTCATTTTGACTTGGCGTAAAAACTGCTCATGTCTTTTTTACATAAAAGCTACTCTAGCTATTATTTCCAAAGGTCATTTTAGTTTTTATTTTGGTGTAAAACTGCTTGGTTTCTCCGAGTTATTTCTGCTGCGATGATAGCAGGGTGACTTGCTCGCGCGTCAAAACAGCTCGAGCTACCTGAGCAGAATCTGCTTTGCCGTTGCAGTTTTGGGAGGTGCAGCCCGCGTGACGTCACACTATTTCTACTCTAGGCGAAGCAGTTTTAGGGCTGCAAACCACAGCTGATATAGCTTTGTTTTTACAGTAGAAGTAGTTTTTTTTTTCTTTTCATAAATGTGACGCCATTATTTTTTATTTTTAATATAGATTAAAAATTAAATTGTAAATACGTTGTTTAAAATATTATTTATGTGTTATGTATTATAAAATTATTTCGCAGAAAAAAATACAGATTCTGAAGTAGATTCAAAATTAAACATATATAGAGAAAACCAAATATTAGAACGCACTCGCAAAAAAATCATACTTATAAAAAAAATAAAAAGGAAAGGAATTGTAAATATTTATTTGTTCATTTTATTTAGTAATAATATTACAATGCAAATGAGCATAATATGAAAAAATGAATAATAATATACATATTTTTATTTTTAAAACTGAAATAAAAAAATAAAAATTTATATAATATTATTATAACATTTGTGCAAACTTAATACTGCAGCGCGGCTTACGAACAAAAAAGTTCGTATTTAAAACTTACGTTTATGAAGACATAAATGAAACTCGAGTGAAATTTATAACTTTTTTGCGTCTCTGGTACTTTATGGTAACTCATTTGCAATGTAACACTATATAATTATCTTTTATTAGAAAGATATTAATCCATAATACAGGAAAAATGATTTAGCACACCACGTTTTATAAAATATAAATCATATGATTCACCGGAAAGGGGTTCACAAGTTAAAATCAGGGTTTCCGGTGCTCTAGATGACGCACCCTGAAACTACCCTGTGCTGTAGTAATATCTACTCGGGAGAGAGCAGTTTCTGCTCAAGCGGTGAGCAGTTTTACTCGCGCTCTCACCACTCAAAACAGCTCACATACCACGAGTCAAAATAGCCGGGAATTATTAAAGTAGAATCTGCTCACTGAGAAGTCACTTGTATGCAATAGTAGCTTTGTTAAAGTAGATTTGATTACAAAAGTGAAGCAAAATGAATTATGGTTAGCAAAGTTAATATTCTTTCTGCAAATGCGTAGCTAATTTGCTTATATGAAAGTCATTATGGAACCAAATATGACATCAAAACCACTTTAGGTGTCAAAACTACTCTATTTTCAAAATAACTCAAAGAGCAAAACTGCTTCAAAATTTTTCTGTGTATTGTTTATTTAAAAAGCATCTAAAAAAAGGATTGCATTGCATTATTTGTCATTTTAATATTATATTTTACTGTACAAAACACACACACACACACACACAATTATTTGTCACCTATATATAGGACACAAATAATTGTTTTTTTACTAAGTTTTGCTTTCAGCTTTTGCTGTACCCTACCAACATCCCACTGTCCCAGTGTAAATCCTGGCTAATACGCTCCTGAACCTTAAGTCTTTATTTTTGTAACTAGCAAAATTTATAAAAAAAAAATTATCGTATATACGTCTACACGTAGAAAAGTAGCTAAAAAATTACTTACTCTGGACGTTTTTGTTTTTAAGATTAAATTTGTTAAATGTATACAATACAACGTTATTTATGATATGAACAGCTAACTGAACTGTTTCCCACTGAAGAAATAACATTTATACTAACAAGTTACGTTCACGGTTCAAACTTTTGAAATTCAGTTATTGGTTTGTACTGAAGAGTTACATCTATGTAACTGAACAATTTGTACAATTTTTGTTTCCCGTGAAGGACAACAAAAAAAAAAAAAAAAAAAAAAAAACATTACAAAATATAATAAAGAAAAACATGTATGAATTAAAGAAAAACATGTATGATGATGCGTCATTTGCATGAAAGAAAATATTTTACAGAAAACACACATAATACTTTGAACCCTATATAAATTTACTTAAAGTCTAAATTTCTACAGCACAGCCTCAGCAATTAAATTAACGATAAAAATAGATTACAGAGTACATATATCCACCTGACATCATACTGATTGCGCTTCGACGCCATACTGGATCAATGAACAACATGGCTTAGCATAGAAAAAACTTCAGTTTTGGCACTTTTATTTATAAAATCGGTCAATATTCTGTTATTATTATTTTCCTCACATATCTGAGATTCTAATTTATCCTATTAACAGCATAAATGCTCTCAAAAATATTAGTTAGTTTTTTTGAACTGGCAAAATGAGTCATTTTCCTATGCGGCGTATGATATTGATTGATCCAATATGGCGTTGGCTTTAATATGTATGCTTAAATTCTATAGTTATATTCTGAATAATAGTTTAATGCATTTAAATAGCAAACAATACAGTAGATAACGATTAAATAAAGTTTTAAATAAGACGCGCGTAAATAAAATATCCTTCTAACCAATTCCACTCAATAAAATAAACAAAAATATATTTCTAACCAGTTCCGATTCTAACCAATTCCCATTCTAATCAATTCCACTCAATAAAATAAATAAAAATATCTTTCTAACCAGTTCCCATTCTAACCAATTCCCATTCTAATCAATTCCACTCAATGAAATAAATGAAAATATCTTTCTAACCAGTTCCCATTCTAACCAATTCCCATTCTAATCAATTCCACTCAATAAAATAAATGAAAATATCTTTCTAACCATTTCCGATTCTAACCAATTCCCATTCTAATCAATTCCACAATGTAATAAATAAAATGCAATGCCATGTTGCCATATTATTATAAAATAAAGACACCCCCCACCACTGACGTCGTCTCATCGAACTCATCCCCACCACTCTTTTTTTTTCTAACCAATTCCGATTCTAACCATTTCCAATTCTAATCAATTCCTGTGACCCAAACTGAATCATAAATATTGGACACGTAAATAATGGTTTGATTCTCTCAAAGCCTGCCTTTGGTCCATGTATTTTGTGGATGTTCAAAACAACCAATGTTATAATATAAAGGTCAAAATAATATTGTTTTCAGTATTCGGGTTAGACACAAAATATGTCATATTAACTTGTTAAATACAAAGTAGTAATTATATGAACATTAAAATACTAATTCAATACGCACAGATTTAAAGAAAATTTTGTTGTTGTTTTATGTGTATAAATCAATATAAACACATAAATTTAAATTATTATTTTGATCTTATAGAGTATATTTATAGTATCTAATTATATAAATGTCAAATCTTTCATTTTAACTAGATTATGAAACTAGCAGGTATAAAAAATATATACTTTTTCACGCGGAGCAAAACACTTTTACTGTACAATAAATTTGATTGCCTGAAATCTTTTTTGTAAAACATTTAAATTACGTACAATTAAATGTATTGCATAATTTAAATATTACTCCGCATAAACATATCATTACTTTTTATGTACCTTAGTTAGAAAACATTTAATAATTGGTAGAGAAACAAAAATCTTACTTTTAAAAGTAGTTTTGACCTTTAATAGTATATTTTATGTTGAGTTAGGTTATCCCTTTAAGCTTTGGTATCTTGGTTTATCTGGTCGAAAGAGCATACAAGGGTGGACAGCTTTTGTTCACAAGCATCTCACACTATATATAAGAAAGTTTTGTGTGAGAGAAAGAGAAAAGAGCGTGTTTTCTTCTTGTGCAATAAATACTCGATTATTTGTATCGTTTGCTATCACGACGTATCCCCATAAATCTTCTATACTAAACATAGAGGAAACAAAATACGAACGAACGCTTTTTAGATATAAATCTTTTCAATTATAAATTTTACTATAACTTTATAATACATATTTTATATAATATTTAAATAATTTATGCATTATATAAACTTATATCTTAAATAATATTCGTTGTTTTATTATTAATATTATTTTAATATATCATAATATTTATTCATAAGCATTTAAACGACTTTAAAATGCATAAAATTATATATAAATAATTAGATTGCATATAAGTTTTATACCAACTTTTATTTGTTTATATGTAAAGAATATTATTGCGCATGTTATAAGTTAAAATGTGATGCATCATTTATTTAAACTATTTTGATAATTTTACTCTGTTACTACAAATATAGAAAAGGTAAAATGAAATCATGCATGGAATAATGTTTGCAAGTTTTAAAATATTTTATAAAGAGATTACTTTAGACCGTAATGTAAAAACTATAAAATAATCCTGCAAAGTTATAATAAAACCTCAACTTTAAACTTTCACAATGCAAGACTAACAATTAAAAGGTACAAGCATTATGAAATTCTAGAGTAAATTCTGTTCTTATACAAAACAATAAAAAAAAACTATAAATGATACACTATTTTTGTTTTATATTTCCAAAACATTAACTAACTTTTTAAGACATATTGAAAATATTGCAGCCATAAAATTTATTATATCATCATTTTATTGTTTTATATAAACAGGCCATTATAAATTCACAACAACTATAATATACTCAAAATTTTATAGTGAAAATCACGTATACGTAATAATACATATAGAAGAGATAAAACAACGATGAAAATTAGGCAAAAGACTAATGGACATATAAACAAAGACATAGGAAAAGAAAATATATAGGAGTAAAGATGGAAGAAAAGGAAGGGTCTTGTTATAAGGTCCATAAAGTATATTTATAAATAAGACATTAGTGTGTAATTTTCTCTTCCATTTTCTCGTTTACAACACAAAGTTAGACGAGAGTAGAGATCGTGACGCTATTTTAATAGTTAAAAAGCTTCTCTCTCTCTCTCTCTCTCTCTCTCTCTCTCTCTCTCTCTCTCTCTCTCTCTCTCTCTCTCTCTCTCTCTGCTTGTTTGTAAGGGAAAATAGTATATATATACATATATATGTTTGTGTTATGTGTATCTGTACATATATACTGTGTGTGTATATATTATACTATATGTTTACTGAGAGTGTACTTACTTACTTACTTACTTACTTACGTACTTCATATGTTGCATAATTATTTATTTTTCATTTTAAAACAACATCATAATATTTACATTATCATTTTATTTTAAATATAAACAAAATATTAAATATATATATATTTAACTTTTATATAATATAGCAAATTTCTCAGAATAATTTTAAAAACAAACAACCATTTTTTTTTCAGTCTAATAATTATTTATAAAATTCAATATTGTATTGAAATTTTAAGGGTTGTATAAAGATGACTTGTATCTCAAAATCTAAAAAGCACTTCCAAAATTTATGATGCCATTTGAAAGTTAATAGTAACAGATCCCTATGATAAAATTTGCAGAACCCGTAACCATCAGTTAAAAGAGAGAATCATTATTGAAATTAAAATGAACTCTTATGGGACAAAAACTACAAAAAAAGCATAATTTAAAATTTAGTTAAAAATTTACTTTTTATACGTTATTTTAATGTATCACAGTGCAATTTTTTTTTTTTTTTTTTTTTCTTGCAACTTTTTATTCAAATCCTGCAGTAGCTGATTTCGCGCCTTAAATTGATTTATATCATAACATAATTTTGTAACTCAATATTTTATGTTTTAACTATGTAACAACTAACAACACATTCTAATGAACATAGACAATAAGCCACCAGAGAATTATTATTTTATATTTTGTTATTATGATTGTTTTAAACCAATTAATACTATGTGAAATGTAATTCTAATTGGATTATACTACTCATCATTATTTCAACATATTTATGAATATGCGAGTAACCAAAGTATTATATTTTAATACTTTGTGACAAAATATTAAATTATATATATATATGAAGAGATATATACACTTAAAGCATCAACATAATATAATTCTACTTTTGTTCTCTTTGTATACGGAGGAAGGGGAGGAATATTTAAGATAAATTATGTGTAAAATATTGTCTGGTGATGTATCAAATGAACTCTGAAACCAGATAAAATACTAAGGATTTATGTTGCATTGAATACAATAAAATTAATTTATAGTTTTCAAAATTCAATTTAATCTTTACTTTATGATGACGTATATTTTAAAGTAAATAAATCAAAAATATGATATTCCTATTCATTAAAATTTTAATCAGATTAGAGTGATACAAAACATAAGTGAAATTGTTATATATGTTATGTTTTAAATCCTAAATTTGACTGTGAATAAAATACGGAGCTTATTTATAGAATTATATTTTGCTGGGAATTCCAAAATTCATAAAATAAATAATTTCATTCTTTTTCTGAGCACTTTCACTCCATTTGAATGTTAACCATCTTCATTTTTTTATTTATTTTTTTTTTGTATTAAATTTGATGTGAAAAATATCAGTAAATTTATTTTTTTGCAATTTGTCAGTAAATATTAATTTAGAGTTAGATATAATACTTTCTTTAAACGATATCCTTGATTTTAAAATACGTAATTTGCATAACAGACGACACAGACGTGAGTAAAAGACGTTTCCTAATCTTTTACCGATATTTAGATTCATCTTTGATGCATTCTGCTTTCAACGAGTTCTCATGAATATCACATCAAATATCTTCCCAAATCTTGATTTTGAAGACAAGAAAAAAAAAAAGAAAAAAAAAGCTTTGTCTAGGAGTTAGTTTTTTTTTTACCTTTTATTAATCTTTGCTATGCGATCAATAAACTTTACACATTAATAAGGATATATATAATTTACATATTCTTTCATTACAAGTCATATTTATCATTTAAAGTTAATTAAGTATACTGAATTACTTATTATTGATGAAACAATCTGCATGTAATTTCCCTATAGAATCTGCATTTGAAAATCCAAATTTAATCCTCTCAAAATTCATAGCACAGTGAACCACATTTCACCAGGCATTTCAATTTACGTTATTGTTATTGCGAAATGTGATGAAAAATTGGAGGCACGTGATTTTTTTGAATTATATATTTTTCTGCAGCATAAAAATGTAAAAATTTATATATGGAAACAAATATAAATTTTCCCTTATTTTATTATACGACTTAAAAAAATCTTTTATATAAGGATATATGTGTGTGTGTATGTGTTTATGTTTTGAGTAATAGCAGTAAAAATTATTCATGTTCCATTGTAAAGGAAGGTTTTTTTTTTTTTTTTTTTTTTTTTTTTAAGAATTTTGTAATTTTCTTAACAAATTAAGTCATATTTGCTTTTTCTGGCTTTCAATATACATTATTATTTAAAATGAACCTTTTAAGCTCAAACTTCACTCTTTAAGTAATTTTGAGTAAATATAATTATAAATTAAAAGTATTCACAAACGTGGTTTTAAAAGTTATTTAGAAAAGAAAAAGCAATTTAGTAAATTTTTAAATATTCAATATCCCAAAGTTTTAATTTAAATTAAAATATATAAATTATTTATATTTTAATATTTAATCTATATAATATATCATACTATAATTATTTCATTATTAGTGTTGAAAAGTTGTTTACATACTCTTATATTGAGAGTTACATTGTTAAAGAGAGTGAAGTGCTGTGTTAAAGGACTTGTATTAAAATAAAGTTTGTTTTTTTTTGTTTTTTTTTTTTTTTGTTTGTTTTTTTTTTTTTTTGCTATTATACTGTGCTGAAAATGTCAAGTAGTTAAAAATCTCGTCACAGTTTCAGTAAAAACAAATTCAAGTTTATAAATGAACACGTAGTTTGGTTTTTTCACTATGTACATATGTGTGTCTGCATATACACACATATAAATATATATATAAAAATTATATATATATATATATATATATATATATATATATATATATATATATATATATATATATATATATATATATATATATATATATATATATATATATATAATTTATTACACCAATTAATTTTTGTACGCATGTGTTAAAAGCAACCAAAAAAGTGTACCAGTCCAATTTAAATTTAATATGACTACTGTATGGTAAAATGTTTAGTTATTTAAAAATGTTGTATTATATTTTAACGAGATAGTAACTTAATCTCTTCATTAAATAATCATAATTTTTGAAATTTCTCATTGGTAGATTATGCATTTTACTTTAACATTTTTGTATTTATATTTATACCACGTTGCATTAACAAATTTGAATTGATTTTAGGATAATATACAAGTTAACAACTTTTAGCTTTTTTTTTTTTTTTTTTTATTATTATTATTATTTTTTTTTATCAAATTTATCCTTTTAAAATTAAGTAACGCAAATTTTAAATGTTACATTTAAAGCCTATTGATAACAGCTAAAAAAAAATGTAATCGATTGAAATTTTAAGTAGACTCACTGTCAGCTTATAGAAAATAATAAAAATTCTTGCTTCGTTTATAACTTTCATAAAAGAAAAATTATATTATAAAATTCTTCCGACACTATAGCAATTTTTAATAACTCTATTATAAGTGTAACATTACTAAGTAAGTGTAAAATTTAAGCTATTTTGAAATTTGAAATAATTGAAATGCCAGTAGATTAATTAACAGTTCTAAATTCCCTGTTGTGGAACTTTGATCACAGAAACAAAAATTATGTTTTTTTTCCTTATAAAAAATTTGGTCATTTTAAAAACTACGCGTATAACAGTTAGTTTAAAAGAAAAATAAAATTGATTAATTAGCACACAGTATCCTCATTTAAAACATGTTTTTAATAAAACAAAATGTTTATATTTATCAGTTTGAAAATAATGATAATAATAAGCTTTCCTTTTATTATTTTACTTTTTTTTATTTATTATTAAAAATGAATCCTTTTATTAAAATATTATTTTCAAATTTTAATAACATTTTTTTACATATTATTTTTGTTTTTTAATAATATGAATGAAAATACAGTTTATTTTATAATTTATATATTATTAGTTTAAATTCAGATTTCAATTAAATATAAAATTAATTATAACATTATGATAAAATGTTGATGAAAATAATTAACAAACGGTAATACAGTTTTCTGCCAATTAGCAATTGTTATTAACCCTCCATGAAGTTAGTAATTAATATTATAGATACTGTTTTCAATTGTTAAATGTAACTTATTATTAAAAATAATTATAATATTAAAAAAGATTGACTTATTTTCAATATTTTAGTTTGTAATGACTTGTCATTATAAACTTAACTTATGATAAACTTTCGTAAATATTATTTTTACTGATTTTTTTTTTGAATAATATATAAATTAGTCGTTTGAAAGTAACTTGCGTCCACATTGAAAACATGCAGCTATTTTGGTCTAGCTATGGAGATAAAAAAATCACAGATATCTAATTTTCAATCAAATCAACTATATTTCAAACTAGGAAGAGTAAAAAAAAGGGGGAAGGTAGTTTTATTATTGCTTATTCTAAAAGAGAATATCGTCCTGAATCGATAGATATGTTTATTTCTAATTTTTTAGTTAATTGAGTAGGTTCAATTAATTTTTTTATTTTCGCGAAATGAAGTCTAAAGGCTGTTTACAAATACGCGTAAATTCATATAACCCTTACGTGAACATACGACAATCAATGTTATTTTGATTCTTACGTGAAAATTACGTGAGTTTGCGCGTAATTGTGAACAGGCCATTATATAAATTTTCTTTACATCAAACTATTGATGTAGCACTGCAATAATAAAACAAACGATATCTTTATTGCAAAATAGGTAACACATAGTTAGTCAGGTTATAAGTCATATCGAGACCTTACAAAGAAATAGCAAAGTAACATTATGAAAATTATTCAAAATACGAGAGATTCAAGGGAGATGTAACTCAAATGTTATATAATATTAACATAACTAAATAATATAAGAATCAAGTTGTAAAAAATACATACAATTAGCAAGCCATACGTATCTTATAAAGAAGATGTTTGAGAAAATAAAAAGTAATTCACAGTAAAAGCAAACGTAATTTAAAATGTAATAGAATAAAATTTAGAACAAGGAATGCAAGCAATTTGATGATTACATTAATAATTTAGAGAAGGTAATGGTACTTGTAAGTTTTCAAGTACTAATTTCTTTTAGAAAATTATTCCAGAATCTAGAACCAAACTAGAAGTATTTCTGTGTACTACATATGTATAAGTAGTAACTGAAGTTTTAGGAATTCCTAAATCATATTGATCCATCTCTTTGCAAGAGAATTAACTGAACTCATAAGCGTATACCTATATAATTGAGGCATGGTGAATGATAAGTTTATTAATTAATTTATACATAACACATGATGCTAGTATGTGTGACGTATGCATGTATGATGCAAACACATAACACATCGATAACACATCGGGTAAGTTTGATGCCGTGTATTTAAAGGAATAGACCAGAAGAAAACATAAGCATTTATAGCACAAAACACTTGATGGGACTTACATATTATATAACTTTAGTTTGTCTCAAAACCCAACTGAAGCTCCGTAGCAGTGATCAGAAATTTTCAATTTTTATGCAACACGTACAACATTTTTTTACTACTTTTTGCATGTTTATAACTTCAGAAACATGAATAGTCAGACACAAATTGCATACTTTACAGTATTTTCAACACTCTCTCGAAACTGAAGCTACATTAACATTCTGGTAAAAATTGACATCAGTTTTGAAGTTCCCATTTCATGTTTATTCATTAAAAAGCACATGCTGAATAGTGTGGTCTATTGCTTTAAGCTATTTTTGTAGACACCAGTTATTTGGTTATTTTTCAGTTATTTTAGTAGTTATTATTAACATAAATGTACAATTATGTTACACTACGTTCGCATCATTTTTTTATTATTATTATTATATAAATGTTAATACTTAAAATAACTATTTACATATTTTTTAACAATTTGACCTTAAATTTAGTAATTTTTTCAAATCCTTTTTAAATAATTAACTAATTGATCTCTTAATTCATATAAGTAACAGAGAGGGTATTTCTAATGCTTCAACAATAGTTGATTAGTATTTATAGTTGCAAAATATAACTTTTTTTGTGTTTAAAAATACGTGAACCAAAAAGTAAAGAAAATGGTCTAGGACTTATTTTCATGTAATATACTTTTGCGTGAGTGACGTCACGACAATGTTTCCAATTTATCGCGGCTTGGGCAGGCAAGCAGGAGCGTGCGGCAACTAATTGCTGCGTGCCCACCAGATAAATGGAGTGCGAACTTGGCCTAACGCCAACTGGACAATTGCACGCCAAAATCGACTCGCGGCATTATATAAGACATAGAAGAAAAAAAAACATGCGGGTTTTTAGCAAATTAACAAATATTGTACACCAATGAAAATGTACCTTCATACCATTATTTCAGTTGAAATTTATTAAACTGTTTAAAGGTGTAATGAGAAACTTGCAGAATAATAGTCTTTTGATTACAGATTATATTTTCTTATTAAAACTTTGTACAAAATAATTAAAAAATATATATGAATATAGTAGAAAAATTGCAGAATAAAATAGTTTTTTTTTTCAATTTATATATCATTTAAATATTGGTTTGAAATAGAATTAAACATACTCATATTATAGGCGGATTACAAAGTATATTTATAATATATATATATATATATATATATATATATATATATATATATATATATATATAAAATATGTTTTATAATACCTTGTAAGGCTTAACTATATAATATTTACCATTTATTAAAATGATTTGTATTTGATTGATAGATGACTTCAAAATCTCTTTATGTGTTTTTGTAACAATATATTAATAATATACAGTAAATCAATATATAAATATATATATATATATATAAATTAAATGGAAAGTGATTTTAAATTTAACATCTGTTTTTGACATAAATTAAGTTTTATGATTATGTTTAAATTTAAGTATCATATTTGAAAAGATAGCATTAAATTAAATGTAAATTAATAGAAGTTTATTATTATTATTATTATTTATTTTAATTTACATTGTGTTTACAGGCTAAAAACATTCTAAAAGCATGTTTGTATAAAGTTAAATAAAAAAAAATGTTATACATCATATAAACTTGCAAATACTTCTCTGAAACTTAAGCTGTATAAACTATTTATATACATACACACACACTAAATAACTAAAAGTTTATGAAGGTTGGTCTGGTAAATTTAATTCCTAGTTTTTTGTGTGTGTGTTTTTTTTTTTTATACTTTTTTCCTCACAAACACCGTAAATAAGACAATGTTATCAAACACATTTAAAACAGCTCATCAAAACGAAAAAATCGACGTAACTTTTATACTATATACAGAAACTGTATAAATACAACGATTTTAATATAATTATTTAGGATAAATACACTGTTAAAGGAAACTAATTAAGTTTGTCTAATTAATTATGGGTTGACGGGACTATGGTAAAGGTGTAACAGAATCTGGCAACAATAAAAAACGTTTGTGATGGTTTACAATACAAAACAAAATGTATAATGCTCAAAATGTTATGTAATACGCCTTCATGCGGAAAAACGCAGAATAGAAGAGTGTAAAGCTTATACATTACAACAAAATAATAATAAAAAATAAAATACTTGCAGAGAAAAAAAAATGTCATAAAAAAATCAATTTAATAACCGCAAAGAACAAGACAAAAATTGATGTAAAAGACTCTTACACAAAACAAGCATGCAATTTGTAAAGACCATTACCATCCCTAGAGTAATCTTAATCTTAAATAAAAAATAAAAAAAAGTATTTCTTGACGCGTAAATAAATGTTGCGTGAACACTACTTGTATTGTTAAATTTTTTACACCATTAAACCAATAAACGTTTATGAGAAAATCAATTTTCACTAAAGTGTAATTTAAAAAAAAAAAAAAAAAGTTTTAAAAACCATTAAAATAACGTATATTAAGTATGTAATTGGTGCTTTACCAATTGGACCAATATTTTTCATGTTAAACTCTTTTTATCCTCAATAAATTTAAGTCTTTATAAAATTTATCATTAAAATAAATAATTTATATAATATAAAAAAAAAATTGACATGATTTAAAATAAAACAAAAGATATTTGTAATTTTGCCAACAAAAAGTCATGGTGCTAAAATGTATGGTAGATAGTAATACAGTAGTCTCATAAATTTAGAACTTCGCCTTGCACTCGAAAAAGAGAGAAAAGTAATTATTTTCATGATGCACAAAATGTTAACAAAAAAAAAAAAAAAAAAAAAAAAAAAAAAGCCTTGAAGCCAGTAGCAATGAAAATATTTTGTTGAAGAAAATAATCTTCAGAAAATGTTTTTTAGAAAGATATTCTGTGTTGATTAAAATACGTTACTAAAAAAAAAGTAACAAAATGAAAGTCAATTACCGTCAAACTCACAACTTTTCATACTACAAAACCTTTTTTCTTTTCTTTACTTTCTTTCTTTTTTTTTATGTTATAAATGATTAAATTGAAACTAAATGACATTCACTTAATAATTATACCAACATTTTGACAGTATTGTGTACCTTTAAAATTCATAATTGAAAAAAAAAAAAGTTTTGGTAAAGAAAATCAGTTTAAAATTTATTTTGATGCTGCAAAGCTATATTGAAAATTGAAAGATTGGAAAGAATTAAGCGTGTAACATGTTCAATTTTAAGGCAAAAGAGAATAAAGATTTATTTCAATATATAACGTGAAAAGCTATGTAATCATATTTCATTTAAAATATTGAACGCATAGGAAAACGTTTAATTTCCCGAGACGTGTAATCTCTCTCTCTCTCTCTCTCTCTCTCTCTCTCTCTCTCTCTCTCTCTCTCTCTCTCTCTCTCTCTCTCTCTCTCTTTCTC
>OX439132.1:19042032-19219532 GCA_949318235.1 Ecdyonurus torrentis | reverse complement strand
TTTATATAGATTTATTAAAAACATGAAATGAAGGAAAGTCATGATAATTTTCTCCTTATTCTTGTTAGAATGAAAAATGTTTCTCATTTCTTACAAAGATGACGACTTACAAAAAGGAAATTGCTATGCTTCTCACAATACAGAATTACGTCGTGAACTGAATTGCACACCATTATTCACACTCACTAATATATTTTATAAATTCAAATATATAAATAAAACTGTTTTCATGGACAATAATAAATATATAATACATTATACTATCTCATTATCAGCACAATTTGTTCAATATAGCATAATTTACGCTATAATAACTACATTATACATAGCTTAATTATTACATTGTTCATCAAAATGAGGAAGGTAAATTCTTTTTAACCCCCACTTTATATGACATTTTTGGAAAAAGCGTTAAAAACTTTTAAGGCGATATTTTTTCTTAGAACGATTGGAGCATGGGAAGTATTTTTAATTCAGTTTTAAAAATCAACCTAAAAAACCTGTGACGTTATCAATCGGGCATTTATTTCGGAAAGTATTGACCGTAGAAGGTTCAGTAGCCAGTTTTTTGAAATCCTGAGGACGAGCTGATTTCATTAAACTGGTTACTGAACCTCGAACGATTAGTATTTGCCGTGAAAAAAGTGGACTAATGACGTCACAAACTTTCTAGACCGATTTTTAAAAATTAATTTAAAATACTTCCCCATGCTCCAATCGTTCTAAGAAAAAATATCACCTCAAAATTTTTTAACGCTCTTTCCAAAAATATCCTAAACTCAACAAAAAAATTTCAATTCACCCTCCTCATTATTGACGTTGTTCTAATTTAGCATCATTTATGCTATCTTGACATAAATTATATAATTTAATCTTTCTGTGTGAATCAATAATACTGAAAATATAAATGAAATGAAAAATAAATAAAACAGCTTAAAAATATATATAACTGAATAAATAAAACAAATAATCAAAAAAGTAAATATAAATCCACTTTTCCTATTATATGATCAGCAGTGATAGGTAATCATGCAGGAGGATTATTTCAATGAATAAAAAAAAAAGTTTAATTTTTTAGAGTACTAGATATCTTTTTCTACTCAGTTGTGATCAGTTTGATCAAAAAACAACAATACAACATTAACGATATTTTTTTTGTCTCCCCAGTTGAATTCCAAACAACTGTTTAATACGTTTTTAATTCTTTTTTTCATTATACTTCATTGTAATCCTTTTCCAACTATACTTGAAATAAAAAAATTCCATTATATATTTTTACAGACAGCAAAAAGTATACCGAATGACTCGTTGTAAAAAAAAAACGTTATTTTTGGTTACATCGTAACAGCAATATGTGGTGAAGGGGAAATGAGAAAGAATAGGGAAAAAAATGAAATGGGAGAGCATTTTGTGGGCTTACTTGGTTATCACCAAGAATTGCAGTTTTATCCTGCGCTTTTTATTACAATATGTTTACTGCATGACAACAAAACCTGGCATCGATTTGCTTTCATATGCAACATAAAGGTCCAGAACATTTTAAAAACGTGTTTATTATCTTCCAAGCATGGCAGAAATCTAATTTGGGATTTCAAAGCGTATTATTAAAAGAATTTGTTTTTCCGCATTATGTCTTTTCCAAAAAACGTACGGTTCACTAAAAATTGATTTTTTTTTTCTACAAATTTTTAAAAATGTTTGTAAATTATTAAGGACAATTTTACGTTTTTTTAAAGCTGAAATCAAATTTATAAAAGATAACTTTCAAATGATTTATGTTAATTTTTTTTCTTAAAAACATGATTGGCCTTTAAAAAATATGCAGTGTTGAAAGAGTGCATGAGAGTGAGTGAGAAAGAGAGAGAGAGAGAGAGAGAGAGAGAGAGAGAGAGAGAGAGAGAGAGAGAGAGAGAGAGAGAGAGAGAGAGAGAGAGAGAGAGAGAGAGAGGATGTTAGCTGGCAGAGTATAATACTCTAACTCCTTGGGGAATCTTCTCTCTCTCTCTCTCTATGTGTGGTAAACGTATGTACAGTATAGGGTCATTTCTTCTTCTTCTTCCTTTTTTTTAAGTTGAATTCATGCCAAAGTGACCAATGAAAACGATACCAAAGTATCACGTGACTAATATAATGTAAACGTCACACTTTTGCGGTGCGATAAAAATAATCATGCAGTGTATAAGAATAATGCATGCCAAGTGCATAATGCAACACAACATATACACTATAAAGGTAGGGAAAAAAAAGAGGTACGTGATACATTATACTGCAGTGCTAAAACTTCCTGATCTGAATATCAATGCATAAAACCTAAACTATATATGACCTACTTGAGATAGTATTTCACATTATCAAACCTTTAAAAAAAAAACTTACAAATTTTATATATGAGAAGAAAAAAAAAAGAAAAAGAAAAATAATTTATTTAGAAAAGTTTTGATAATAAATTAATCTTAAGAATTAGACTGAAAGAAAAAATATTAATTTTTCTCCCTTTTTTTTAAGTTAATAAATTTTAAATTTAGTGACGTTTGAAAAAAAAATCTAGAATTCCGCATTGAATGAAAGTCATGACTTAAAATATTCAAACACTTTTGGTTTACAAAACCTTAGGGAAATTTTAAACATGTTGATTTATTTATTAGATATTTTGACCAAACTGACCCTTTTCTCTGTTGCTATGATGAAAACTAAAATATCTCATGTGTACGCCTCACCTCAGTGTACTTTATTGAAAAATTGAATTTCAAAATGTATACATCGCAAAAACTTTTCTATTATATAGTTCAAAACAAAAAATAAATAGAAAGAAAAATCAGTTTATTTTAAAATAAATATGTTATTTTATGTGTGTTCATTTTTGTTGGACTAAAAGTCAGATTGACAGTTGATAATTAACAGATAGCAACGGGATACTACAATTTATACCCTTTGCATTAACAGCTATAATCTAAACAAATTGTAATCGTTACTAAAGAGTGAGGTAGGTTAAAATTCTGATTAAATTTGTGTAACTTTCTAGCTTTATACAATCATGACATATTAATCAAATAAAGAGATAGCATAAAATTTTTGTTGGTGATTGCATTTTTTTTTTTACTAGTAATTGTACTTAGTAATTTATACTGGTAATTGTACTAGTTATTTTCATGCTTTCCACTATTATCGGCAGTTGTTAATACGGCTTTCTAATTTTAGTATTCACTTGTCTCGTATAATAATTTAATTTCAAATCCCAAAAATAAGTGAAAAGTTTTTTTTTTTTTAAATGTAAATGCCGATAACTAGTACAATCACTTTCCATATCTTTTTGCATAAAAAAATACATAAAAACAAAATGGTAATACAAAACGGAGCGTCATAAGCTAACCACGTCCTGATACATCAAATTTGAACCATACTTTTCAATATATACAGTTAAAATAAAAAAGCTTTTGATTAAATATTTATATTGATTCGCGCAAGGAAACTTTATCTTAAATGTGATTATTAAGTAGTATTAAGTATCTTGAGCCATTTTAACCACTCAACCACAGAATTAAGTATAATACTTATGTCTATGTGAATGTAATAGATTTCAGTATACGACTAAAAGAAGAAGAAAAATAAAGTTTTTAAAAACAACTGAAACCAACATGGAAATTTCATGAATGTAAAAAAAACTAGTGAAAGATAAATTGTATTTTTATTTTATATTGTGATTGAATTTGCTGAGAGCAAAAATAAAAATAGAAAGTAATAAATAAATAACTTTGTGTATAAAATGAATAACCTTTCTTTTTCCTTAGGAAAAAATGTTAACAATTTGTTTTAAAAGAAGCATAAAATTTATAAAAGAAAAGACTATAGTATTATAAATGTTTTTCATAATTTTTATTAAAAAGAAAATCTATTATACGGTATTTTATGATGCGTAATTATATTCTTCCCCTCTTTTAACAGAATTTTCTTTTGTTTTCATTTTTTTAAGCACTTAAAAATAAGAAAAATATACATTCATCATAATATAGTCTCGTATATATTTAGTTTCAATTAATAACAAAAACTTCTGCATAAAAATGACATTTTATGAATTTTAGACTATCAAATTTACATCATCAAGTTTTACTTCTACTTATAATTGAAGCTGAAACTCTCTCTCTCTCTCTCTCTCTCTCTCTCTCTCTCTCTCTCTCTCTCTCTCTGTCTATTATCATAAAATATACATAAATAGCAAAGTAATAGAGAGTATTTCCCAACAAGTATTACTTAAGCTTTAAAACAATTTAACATTCAAGTATACGTTGAATTATTTTAAATCGATTTATTAGTATTATTATTACTAATTACTAAATCAGTTGTTGAAAAAAATTCTATGTATCCTGTAGGTTATACAAATAGTTGGTCAGATCTGTTGTCCAGGTTGCATACATTACAAATTTCCAGGGGCTAACGTCTCTAAAATAATATAATAATAGGTTTCAATTATGGTTATGATAAACAATATTGTTATACAAGGTTTACATCACTAATTAACACACGACAGTGTACATTTTCAAGGTCATCTTGTTATTTAAATCAGGGACACACGTTTAACAACGTTTCGTTACGTCACAATACACCTCACATGATAAATGTGTTTTTCTCTTCTACGAAAAAGTATTATTTAGTAAGTACTGACGTTACTAAGTTAATTTTTACTAATTTTGAACATCAAATTTAAATAATGTTTATATAATATAATATTATCAGATAACTTTTTTTTTCCTATAAAAGTCTGATTTCTTAATTATATTGTACCCTCGTGAGACTTCAGCAATTTTGAAATTTTATGTGAAAAATATATTTCTAAAACAAAATTATACAGCATTATATTCACTAAACTATCTTATTTTGAAATTAACATTGAGATTTGACTCTCTTGTTTTTGTTACCTTCCTTTATTTAAAATTAACACCAATGGGAGTACGATTACTCTATAACTCCGACAATATTGTTATTTTACGTCGAAGAAAAGTGTTACGTGTTTTTTTACTGGTTTATAAAATTGTGTTTTATGGTTACAACTTTCTCATTAAAAATAATGAGAAAAATAACTTGGTTTATTTACCTTTCTAATAATTAATGCCACTCAAAAATTACACATTGCATTTTTTTTTTTTTTTTTTTTTTTGCTCTCATTTTTATATTATTATTTAATACTAAATATGTGTATATTAGATCATGTGTATATGCTTTATAAAGTAATATATATTTATATCTATATAATATATCTGTAATTTATATCATATTTTAGTAAGGGAATAAAATATTAAATATAAAGTAAATCAATAATAAATTCAATTTCAATTCCTATCAGAGTCAATTTATTAATGTAAAAAAATAATAATAATAAAACAAATTAATAAAATTTCCAATATAGATAATTTATCATTTTTCCACTAAAAATTGTACAAAAAAAAAGTGACGTATTAAAAAATTGTGGGGACATGCTTATTAAAATAACAATAATTCAAACTAAAAATAAACATTTTTTATTGGTAAAAATTTGATTACTTCCTCACAATTAAACAATAAAAGTTTTTTTATGTAAATTTTTTTCTTTACCTTTTCAAATTTAGAATTTATATATATAAAGGTTAAACAATTTCAGAGTTTTTTTTTGTAACCTAAAAATTTAATAGTGAATATAAAACACAAAAATATACGAACAATTTAATGAAAAGAATGATATAAAAAAATCTTCTGAACAGCATAATTTGCTTTAAAAATGAAAAAAGAAGGGCATAATTTTTATAAAAAGCATTTAAAATTATATTTTTAAATTATACTTAAATGAAAACATTTAATGTGAAGTAGACAATTTAAATATATTAAAGAAAAAACTATAATGTTGCTGAAGGTTTTTTAATGATTTTGACCGTTTTTTTTTTTTTTTTTTTTTTTTTTTTTTTTTTTTTTTTTAAATTACATTCTTATAATTTTACTGTCTTTTCATTGAAAACTTTCCTTGTAAATTATATCTTGCTTTTATATATATAAAAAAAATAAGTATCTTTTATACTTTTACGGGTTGAAAAGATAATTATAGCCTGTAGTATAGCTCTATATTTTATTTAGGATTTTAATTTTTCTGCATGACATTTTGAATTTCTCTGTATAGGATACCAGGAACCACATTTGCAATATAAGATCTCTTATCAGAAAATAATTTATTTTAGGAACAAAAAATCAAACACTTATTTAACTTAGCAGCAATAAAAAATTATTTAATTTAAGTTTATTTGCGGTCAATATTTAAATTAAAAGTGAATTGAACTTAAATTGCATTATTTTTAAGATATGGCAAAAAAAATCAACTTACAATGTTTTTAAAATTTCTGAACAATAATTTAACGTTTTGTCGTGATAGTTTATAATCCATAGAAAAAAATTATTCAGAAGCCATGAAATAACATTTCATGAATGAATATTTAAGATCTGAGGCCTTTTAGACATTATTATTATCACTGATACATTCGAATATTACTATATAAACACACTTTAATTTTTATTATATAAATTTCTTAAAATATATAAATTTAACACACTTCTTAATAAACTTCATGTTTTAAAATATATGATAAAGGCGTAGAACACCTTGAACAAAAATGTTGTGTAATATCCTAACCAACCTAAAAATCAACGTTGATTTGGCCGGAGTCATTGATTTCTAATTTATTTTCCATTCACAAAATGCCACTGCCGGTCACTGACGTCACAGCTCGCCCGGTTTACGCGCGAGTAAAACAAGTGAGCTGTGACGTCAGTGACCGCCAGTGGCATTTTGTGAATGGAAAATAAATTAGAAATCAATGACTCCGGCCAAATCAACGTTGATTTTTAGTTTTTTTTAGGATATTACACAACTTTTTTGTTCAAGGTGTTCTACGCCTATAAGAACTTAACTCGAATTAAACTCAATAAAATAACCAAGTATTTTGTAGTCTGTGTAATCAATTCCCTACTTTAAATTATACGAGTTTCTGGTTTAGGATTTCAAACCATGTGTAACATTTTCTAACAAATCTAACACATACACACCACACACACACATTATATATATATATATATATATATATATATATATATATATATATATATATATATATATATATATATATATATATATATATATATATATATACACAAAATTTCTATTTAAGTATAATACGGGTACATTTTAGGTCACTCAATTTCACGTAAAAAAGAAAACCAAAAACTTTTTCTTTTTTTTTTCCTATGGTTAAATCAAATAAGAACTTTTGAATATATGGGTACTTTTTTTTCAAAACTTATAAAATATTTATTTATTTAAAAAAAAAGTTGTAAAACGAAACTTCTTTTTTTTTATCAAAGTTTTATTTTTTATTATTTTTTTAAGAGGACAAAAAAAATTGTGATTTCTGTAATGCTATGTGACATAATATATTAAAGTGTAAAGAGAACTTGATACGTTTCTCGTGTTTATATGACAGTATAAGTAAGGGTAATGGTTGGTTATTAACACAATAAATAAATAATGATGTTAATGATTTTCAATATTGCGTAATCTTCTTTCTCGTTACATTCTATGTTTATTTTTAGTGACAAGAGAACATCAGGTGTAACACCATAATTGTGTAATTTTACATCATTATTTTATTTTTCTCTTTAATTTTACTTTTGAAACTTTTTAATATAATCTACATTTTAAGATCTTTCACAATGTAATCATTAATTATATAATAACAAACTAGCAACAACAAAAAATTATCTGAACTTTGTACATATTATCAAATAAGAGGAAAACAAATACGACAAATAGTAACATAGATGGACAAAAAAAAAACGTAATATTTATGCTAGCCCATTTTTATCATAATTGGTGCAATGTAATATAATCTACGCAAAATTTCATAATTACTATCTTTAAATAGCATAAATATTATATTGTTCAGCATTATTATTTAATTCAGCATAATTATTATTTATTTAATTATCTAATTCAGTATAATTTGTGCTATAATGACATAAATTCAGTATAAATTAATTATGTTATTTATTATTTCCGTGTATGCAGCACTTTAATGTAAAAGAAAAATGCAAATGGTTTTTAATTATTTAAATGTAATTATGTTACTTGTAAATAACAGAGAGAGAGAGAGAGAGAGAGAGAGAGAGAGAGAGTTATGCGTAATTTCAAATTACTGTATGTTTATCCTTTTAGCACACACAGTTTACTCAAGCCAATATATTAAAGTCAATATGATTACTTTCTTCCTGATAGTACAATTGCGATCTACTCTAATAATTATTATCAGTGATAAGTGCTGCAATGTAAAATTTCAGCTAATTTGGTGTTAGTTGAATTTCACTAGAGATAGATATATTTTAGCTGAAGCATGCAAATTTAAAATACTCAAGTATGCCAAATAGAATTTCAAAGATAACATTTCATTAAAAAAAAAAAAAGAATATTAAATTATTTAAAAGCAAAAGATTTATATTTAATATCACATTTTGTAGTTATAACAGATGAAATAACCCAAGTAAATCAGTATGATACCAAATTATAACATAACCTTTTTTTTATCATCCCTATTCAAAGTTACTATAATTTTTTTTTAAATCCCATTAGACACATTTTCACATATATGGAATATTATAAATCAAAGCACACAAGAGAAAACTAAAAATATAGACATTATGGCTTTACATTATACCAAGGTATTAAAATAACATACATATAGCTATCAAATACTCATCTATCAAAATACTAGAAATATCATCGTGCGTATATGATATAAAACTAATATTTGCTATTGTAAAAGTTAAGTTTATTTAATCACTATAAATATTAGCTTTTGTATTATAAATCAACAGTATATAGCTTAAATATTATATATTTAAAAAAAATTAAATAATGTATAATATACAATATATAGTGAAGGAATAAATTAAAAACAATATTAGTACAGGTTGTAACAATATAATTATTATTTTCAAATAATATTTGATAATCAAATATACAATTAAACAAAAGAGAAAGTTGGGGCGTTGTAATCTCCTGGATATATATAAATGAAAATTGTTTCTTTGTATATGCAAATGTTAATAACGAAAATTTCAATTTTGAATTTTAAATCTAAACATATAGAGCTTAACATTGAAATATTATATTTTCTAAAGGTAATATAATTCATTTTCTCTCTCAAAAATAATAACGAGAACGTTTTTGTAGGAAAAAAAATAGAAACAATATAATGGCTTACGGTAGATCTCTAATATTTGCTTTCAAATATTACAAAAGATTTTTTTTTTTTTTTTTTTTTGACATCGTCACTTAATCGGGTGCCTATAAAGAGTTTGTTTTCTAACACGACATAAGCAAAACTCCATTACGTCATTTGAATGTGCTTTTGTAATTGTCTAATACAACATTAATTTTATAGTTTATAATTTATAAAGTATCAAATTTATTATTTAAAACAATTTAATCACGATTATAGAGTGATCATTTTATATTTTGACATATATATGATGCCCAGATTAAATATTACTTGCAGTAGTGATTAATCATGTTTAAAGTCACTTTAATGTTACGTATTTTTATATATATATAACCAAAATTTTGTGGATAAAAATATCATTTCCATCAAAACTTATATTCAAAACAAATACAAAAAAAGATATATGGATAAAAAAAAGTTTTTGTTTGTTATATCGAAATCATAGTTGAAAAGTAGTTTTGTTGCATCATATGAAATGCATGACAACCACGAGGTTTCAAAATAAACGTGTTTCTCTCTCCGCATTGCAGTGCGCAAGCGGTGGTATAACATTGTGAGTGTGTGAGGGAGAGAGCGAGAGAGAGAAAGACTCTTTGACCCGGGCACAAACAGGGCGGTGGCTCGCTTCTCTCTCTCTCTCTCTCACTGACAGAATATTCAAAACGTTTTACTCTAAGCCTCTTACCTGACGCTATGTGTGTACTGTTCTTCTCTTTTGGGAAAAAAAAAAGAGAAATACATGATTAATAAATCATTTGTTAACTCTAAAAAAAAAGACCTTCTTTAAATGTAAAATATTACCTTTTACGATTGTTTATATGCGTGACATGCTATGTTTATTTCATAATCTTTCTTATTTACTATTTAAAATTAAATATATATATTTTAAAGTCATTATTATTTTATAGTACAGTATACTCTTATTGCTTTTACTGTCTTATTAAAATTAAATTGTGTAAAGTAAAACTTTAAAAGCATAAAAGTAGTATTATCATGAAATTTTCAACAGGTTTCATTATGTTCCTTACCAAAAAAAATACTTAAAACCCTTAAAACCAGAACTAACTAAAAACGCAATGATATGTGAATTGAAGATTTTATTTTTAATCTAAATGATATGAAAAGTAAAATTTATATTTTTTTACTATATAAAAAGTTTTAAATATGCATATATAGTGGCTTTACTACATCATTATAGTTGATAAATATATCTTATTCTTGGTTTATGTTTTAAATAACTAAAATTACACTTCATAAAGTGTAAAATGAAATGCATAATGGAAAACTTGAATAAGTACATTAACATAACACATTATCACTTGGAAAAGGAAAAAAAAGCTACAATAGAACGCTTTGGTTCTTGCCATCTTGCTATAAGAGACACTACCAGATGTTTAAAAATTTGTAATTATATACACAATTTGTGAATGTGCAAATAAAATCATAAAATATATTTCTTGGCAATAAATTAAATCCATAGATGTCTTTTCACATTCATCCATTATTGTTTTATTTATTTTTAAATCAGAACCAATAGATTGCGCCAAACATTGAAAACATTTACAGCGATGATGAATATACGTGTCATATTCATATATCATTTTATCTTTATGTTAATTATCGCGTTTTATTTACTGTATGACCAACACAGACTAATTAACGAGTAAATAAAAGCCCGCGATTAGTTGACTGCATAAGAATATCATGTATTTCCGGTAATGGCAGATGCCATTCTTTCAAAAGTGCGGGTGTATACAACTGGTCAAAGGGTTGCCAGTTTTTTTTTTTTTTTTTTTTTTTTGCTAATAGTTTTTAAAATGAGTTTTTTAGAAAAAATTTGAAATAATATTATTTTATAAAAAGAAATAAAAATAAAATTTTATCGTTGCAAATATAGAAACACAATTTAGTTTATATTTTAGTATTTATTTCACAATAAAATATATCTAATTTAATACGAACCCTACACAAATTTTGCAACTTGAAAATCATAAATGTATTATTTATAAGGTTTTCCTTAGCAAAAACTAACTAAAATATTACTCTATTAAAGTATACTGAGAGAGCGAGAGAAAAAAAAAGGGCAGAGAGAAGTAACATTAAAATTAATGTTTATAGTATACTGTGAGAGATATCACTAGAAAATACCATTAACTTTGCATTTACCATAGTGAATATTTCATGAAATGTGTTGTAAATCTTTTATATTTGAATTAATCAATATTTTGTTTCAATTGCCTAATTAATTATTAATAAATTTATGTTAAATATATCGTTATATATTACAAAATTTTATATATGATGAGTGCATATTGGTCATTTTATATAGTGAAAATTTGTGATCTAAAATATACAAAATTAAAATTATTTTTCATTCTGTAACACGATTCGAGATGTCTTAAGGTGGGAAATCAGGTACTGCGGGATTTGACTAAAAAATTGTAAAGAGAGAAAAATCTGAAATTTTGCACAGTGATACATTAGGATATGGTATCTTCAAAAATGTTTAAAAAATTGGGGGGTTACCATGCTAGATAAATTATGATTTATGAAAGTTTAGTCCCATAAGAGCCCATGTTAATTTCAATAACTATTTTCTCTCTTATCTGATGGTCAAAGGTTCTGAAAAGTTTATCATAGGTAGCTGTTACTATTAACTTTTAAATGGCATCATCAAGTTTCAAAGTTTTCTTTTTAGATTTCGAGATACAAGCCATATATATACAACCCTTAATAAAAAATTTCAGAATGCATTTAGGCAATGCACAACAAGCCTACAATGTATATTTTTTATATGTGTGTGTGTGTAATATATAAGATATTTATCCCTACATCTTTGGAAATCCAAAACAATATTTATTTTATTTATCTAACATAACATTAAACAATAATGTTATGACTAAACTGCTGACATACAAAATAAAATTTCATTTCGCAATAGTTTCTCTGTAATATCTACAATTTTTTGCCATTTCAAAAGACTATTTTTGTATTAATATAAAAATGTGATGTAAAACCCTTAAGGAGACTCGAAGTTTTATATATTTTTTTGTATAAAATCATAAGAGAGAAAAAGTATTAAAGTGTACAACAAAACTTGAAGTAAAAAAAAAAAATGAAGAGGCATGTTCAATTTTATTTTAGCCGCAAGTAATGCTGATTCTAGCATTGAAACACAATGACGTCACTAAAGAATATTCATCTCTCTCTCTCTCTCTCTCTCTCTCTCTCTCTCTCTCTCTCACACTCACTCACTCACTCACTCATCCCACTAACAGCAATATGTATCAAACTCTTATAATTTATATTTAAAAAATTATACAGCCTAAAAACTCACACAATATGTATGAATATGAAATTATTTTTTTTTCATATATGATGATATTAATTTAACACTCATTTGGGGGAGAGAGAGAGAGAGAGAGAGAGAGAGAGAGATGAGGATAAAGTAAAATTATTTATTTTAAAAAAATATATATTAAAAAAGGCATGAAAATGTAAAAAAGAGTAAAATTTTGATGATACAAATTTATTACTGCAGGGTAAAAGAGGGAGAGAGGGAGACTTCATTAATTTTGTTTACTTGCAATGCTCTAATATTATAACAGAAAAATACTTGTCAAAAACAAACCAAAGTATATTTTTAGTAAACAAAAACGTTGACACTGTAGTTATATGTATTTTTTTTTGTTCTGTTATTATTCGTCAACTTGTGTAATATCAAACATTAATAATAAAATCTAACAAAAAAATATAATAATATTACTTTTTATTTATTTTTATACAAAATATTGGAAATGTATGTATAAATATAACAAAATGTCTAGTTATTTTCATGCATGTTAAAAAAATAATAATTAATTTTTATATTATTTATTCATACTTTTGTTCAGAAAATGTATAATTTATAAATAATTTTTTATTTTATTAAAAAAAAAATAACATGTTTTTGTTTATAAAAAATATTCTCTTTATAATATAATATATAAAAAATACTAAACTTTTTTTTTTACGTAAAATTTATGTTTAGAGGAAAACAGCACTAAATTCGTTACTTTTTTTTTACACTCTTGTCATTGAATTTTTCCCTTGAGATAAACAAGTTTATATATAATATTCTGTATAGTATAGAGAAAAGAAACTATTGACTTAAGCCAACTTATACTTAACATTAATCCAGATAAAATTGAAAGATAATATCGAGGCAAAAAAAAAATCGTAAAATATTTATGAGGTATACGATCAAGCTGAGATAAAAGTTTGGGTTATTCAATAATAAACAATGCATAATAATATACTATATAAAGTTTTATTTGTTTTATGCATGTGTCGATCTCTCTCTCTCTCTCTCTCTCTCTCTCTCTCTCTCTCTCTCTCTCTCTCTCTCTCTCTAAAGAAACAATATTATACTCATTTTTCATAGAACAAGACATATTCTATATAAAAAGTTATACGCATAGAGGGAAGATTCTCATACATATTTTAAAGTCTGGGTTAGAAATATTATGCACCATACAGAAATAAAATATTATTTGAAAAATACATGTAGTAAATAAAATAAAGCTATTAATCTAGTCTACCGTCTTATTTTATAGGGAGATATTCATGCATTAAAGTGTTCTGAAATGTAACTTTAAGAATGTTATGGTAAGAGAATCTGATAATATTTTGATTTCATTCAAATGTGTTTAATAACTTTTTTTTTTTTTTTTTTTTTTTTTTTACTTTTACATTATTACAGCCAGAAGACGTTTTTTTTATATATTTAAAATTTCATAATTGTAACTCAATTTAGCCTGTAACTGTTTTTAACAAAGAAAAAAGCAGATTTTTTTTTTTTTTTTTTTTTTTTTTGAAAAGACGAAGTTGATACGCTAAAAAATATTTAATTTTCTATTTGTGTAAACTAATCTCTTAATTTTAAAAAATTTAATAATAGAGCAAAACATACTTTCTTAATCCTATTATTAACACTTTAATATAATATTCAAAACGTCCAACATTGTACAAACTTTTTATGTGAAAGAAAAAGTGTTAAAAAAAAAGTTTTGCAAAAGAAGAGAATTTTTTTTTTTAAGCAAAAACAAAAGTTGTATAAAACTGAAAATTTTTGCACCAGTTTTACACACAGTGTAATGATAATAATTCTACTTAATATATATAATATATTTTTTTATACTTTACTGGTAATGACTGTTATACTTGTGTTTTTCCTTTACTTTAAAACTATTTTAATTTAAACAATAAAATATCTCAGAGAAAACAAGGAAAATAGAAATTAGTATTACACATTGCGGTATTTTATACTTTTTAAGCCAATCAAAATGTAGGAAATTTTGTAGTATTAACGAATCAGTATTACTTTTAAAAGCGTATAAGTTTGATTTTCGTTACGTACATTTTATAACTCACAAATGGTATTAAAAAGAAAATACGACACTAATTACATTGGTAGGATAATATAAAAAACCTTGTTAAATATAAAACAAGGATTACTAAAAGTTTGCCAAACTTTTTTTTTTTTTTTCGTTATCTAAGTGAGAGTTTCTCTTTAATATATTTAAATTAGAACCAATACTCACAATGTGATTCGATGAGTCACATTTTTGTGAGCAGCAAAACTTACTCGGGGAGAGAGGGATAGGGAGAGAGAGAGATTTTTTTTCATTCGTTTGTTTTGATAAAGTAAATGGCAGAAGTTTTTACTGCCACTATGTTTGTTTTATAATCTTTATATATATATATATATATATATATATATATATATATATATATATATATATATATATATATATATATATATATATATATATATATATAATATTTTATATATAAAACTGAAGAACGAAAAATCGTGTTGTCTCAAATAGAAAAAAAAACAAAATTATATTATTTAGAATGTACAATTGTATAGAATGAGTTTTTCAATCACATTTATTTTTTTATCGAGAGAGAGTAAAAAATATATACAGTAAATAAACAAAAAGAAAATCCATTATCTTTTTTTTTTTTTTTTTTTTTTTTGTCAACAATAATCTATAGCTTGAGCTTGTTTTTTCTGTGATCAGTTTTGGTCAAAATTCAATTCGATTTCCTACATATTTTGCTCCACAGGGTTTCCAGAGTTGTTAAAAGAAAAAGTTATTCTGTTGCACATTAGCTCATTTCAGAGTGGACTATGAAAGCGTTGATATTATAAAATGTCTAGTGAAATGCTCTTACTTTTAAAACATGTTTTTTTATTGAGTTTTTTTTGTTTATTAATAAAAAAATCTAAAGTTACAGCAATTATATGTTGTAAAAATTAATAAAAAATATAAAAGTAAAAAAATACAGTCTATTTCATGGATTTTAAATTCTACTTAATTTATTATTATTATTACTGTCCTGTGTATGGTGTGCTTTTATATTTTACCTTTATTGTGAAAAATAAAGAAATAAAAAGGTGTAAAAAGTGTGAAAATTTTGTTTTTAAACCTTCTTGAATGTAAAGTGCTAAGGGAAAAATTTACATACATATAAAATAGGGAGTTTTTTTTTTTTTTTTTTTTTTTCGTGGTGGAATCTTGTATAACATTACACTTCTTCTTTTCACTTTTGTCTTATCTATTTACCAAGTCAGCAACTTCTGACCCGCCCACTTCGCAGCCATATTCAACACTAAGCTGCAGGCAATGTTCCATAATATCTTCAACACCATATACCACACAGTGAAGCTATTTCTGTCACATTTCAGAATCACTTACTAACTTTTTAAAATACGATGTATATTTTATGTAAGATAAAAAAAATCACAGTTGTAGATTACAGTTTCATAGATCGAACGAAAAGTGAGACATATTTTGTAAGTCTTTTTTTTTATCGTAAGACGTATTCAAATAACAACTTTTTCTTTTATAAATCTGGGAAAAGTAAATGTTGCTACCATAACGGTATTGTAGGATTATTATTTTTAGCTTTAACTATCTTAAGGATATGATTCATTTCAAAAATTTACTTGTCATTAAAAAAGCAAACTTAAAGACAAACGTTTGGAAGCAATTGACTAAAATAATACTACTTGAACTATTTTGATACATGATTAACAGTAATATTCATTTTGAAGTTTTATTTTGGCATTCTACAGTTAATATAATTTACTGAAAATAAATTACGTAATTTAAGCTGCAGTGTCTGTCAAAACAGTCAAATTAATCTGTATATAAATAAAATTTATAAATATAAATTTAATGGTCATTAAATATTTCTTAAAGGCGTAGAACACCTTGAACAAAAAACATGTCTAATATCATAACATACCTAATTATCAAAGTTGATTTGGCCTGAGTCATTAATTTCTAATTTATTTTCCATTCACAAAATGGCGCGAGCGGGCACTGACGTCACAGCTCGCCTGGTCCACGCGCGCGTAAAACAAGCGAGCTGTGACGTCATGTTGTGAATGGAAAATAAATTAGAAATCAATGAATCCGGCCAAATCAACGTTGATTTTCAGGTTTATTAGGATTTTACACAACTTTTTTGATCAAGGTGTTCTACGCCTTTAAAGATAGCTAACATAATTATTAGATATTTATATATTTCTACAATACGTCTGAAATATTGTGCCTTAATAATTATTTATGATTGTTAAAGTATTTTTATATTATTATTATTAGTACGCTTTAAACATCGAAATATTCATTATCAAGATAGGTTAACCATCATAATGGAACTCATTTAAATCCATGATGCAGGAACTCTTTTCTCAATTTATATATCAAGTCTATATTATACAGTATAATAATATGCTTATTCATGAGCACCCAGTAAAATGCATTAATCTTTTCAACGGAAGTCAAGGAAGCACTTAGAATTGATTTTCTTGATGGGCAAAAAAATGCAGTAATAATACATATTAAAAAATTCAGTATTTTACTATTCATATTTATTTACTATACTATACTTTTTTTTTTTTTTTTTTTTGACGAACTAACAAAGAGTAAAACTCTAATTTACATTTCTTATATATATATATATATATATATATATATATATATATATATATATATATATATATATATATATATATATATATATATATATATATCTATCCTCACAGGAATTATAATGGTATGAAAAAAAGTAGAACTTTTTCAGATGATTTAAGTATTATAAATGGCGCTTATGTCCATTAGTTTCAGTATAATATGGTCGAGGGAGAAAATAAAATAGCATCAATCATATGAAGAAAAAAAAACGAGAGAGAGAATGTAAAAAAAGGTTTACTTTTGAATATTATAATATTCCGTACATATAGCATAATCCATAAATTTATGAATAAATAATACATTTTAATGTTCTATGTAAAAATGATTTTTTTTTAAACTTAAAAATGTAAAATACAGGTTTATTTCTTCAAAGAAGCTGAAAGTGTATTTATATTTTATATTAAACCTACGTTTTTTTTGTGTGTGTTTTACTGTAGTTTTTATTTTTTTAATTCCATTTTTTTTTTTTTTTTTTTTTTTTTTTGCTTAGAAGCTATATTTTGTAAGTTGAGGGTTTCACAAGTCATTATAATTTATAAACTTCATTCACAAAGTAAATTTACCTATAATGGACGAGCAACGAAGAGATCGTATACTGCGTCTCTACTTTCGAAACGTTATAATGTCTAAATCACATATCATCTACATACGGCTTGCAACAGCAGATGTAGTATCCTAACTTGAGAAAATGCATTTGACGTGCTAGTGAGAATGCAATATTATTGTATACATTTGTTATCTACTTTTTTCTTAATCGTTACTCAAAAATAGAATACAAATAGTTACAATATTTTATTATTTTTTTAATTCAAATCTCTGCACATTTAAGTAATGCCACCGCAACTCATAACTAAACGAAAAAAAAAACTATTAATTTAAAATGCATTAATTTTTTATAAAACTATCCTAAATATATAAAAATGGTTTATAGTTGACACTTTTATAATGCACGTATTATTTATGAATGCATGTATTTCTTTAATCAACATGTACATACCAACTGGCATTTCGATCAATAAAAAAACTAAAAAAAAAAAAAACTCAACTGAAAAGAAAAAAAAGAGAAAAAAAAAAACAGTACGTTGGCAGTACGTTAGTTCGTTGAATATAATTCAATAATATTAAAATATATATTTAATTAAAAAATATTATCATGGGATAGTAATAATAAGACCATGAATAGCAGCACATAAAAGAATGTATTCTTTTTGTTACAAAAATATTAAAGTATCATAGCTACTTTACCATATAGCGTAATATTTATTCAAAATCATTGAAATTCAGAATTTTCATATTCCTAACTTCAAAGTTATACAAAAAAAAACACACAAAATATTCCATTTTTTTCCCCTTTTTCATTTTGATATACAATATCCTTCTTTTTACGTTATTTTCTTTCATATCACCGGCAGTCTACGATATTTGACAAAATCAACAACACACTAGGAAAAGTTTTAATAAAACTTTCAAGAATAAAAATATACCTTTTTTTTTATTACTATTGAACATCATTTTTTTGAGATATCAATTTTTAAACTCAAGTCTTTACAATCAGTCGTGTATTATTCTTTTCCATAAAATCGATACAATAAAAATTTAGATAGTTTTATTTTCTATATAACACTAAAGATAAAATACTATTATATATACAATTGATTTTTTACTACATTTGAATAGTTTATGTATTTATTTTTTTATTATGCTGAAAAAATATGAAGCTTTTGTTATAAAATTAAAAAAGACTTGCGCTATTCGTTATTTACCATAAGAAGCAAAAAAAAAAAAAAAAAAAAAAAAAAAAAAAAAAAAAAAAAAAAAAAAAAGTATTTTCTACGATGCTTACTTAGACATAAGCTATACTTTTTTTTTTAATTTTAAAATACTTCCTATGTGAGTTATAGAAAAGTAAAGTTATTATTTAGGTTAAGAAAATGTAGTATGTAAATATAACATATAATAATCTTACTATAAATCTTAATTTTTGTCAGTAGTATATGATTGAATATGAACATAAAATCCTCTTGAAAAAGAGATCATAAAGACTAAGTAATCTTCTACTTCACATTTTCTCTTCGTCTCCTTCTTTTTTTATATATATATATATTTTTTTTCTCTCACTTGCTGTAGCAAGACTGTGAAAGTTGAATGTTGTAGCTCAGCAAAAAAAAAAAAAGAAAAAAAAGAGGAAATTTTCTTAGCTATTTTTTTCGGGTAGTGTCTTGTATTAAATAATTCAAGAAAGTCATGAAAATTTAATCCTTTCTATGTTTCTCTCGTTATGTTGACGGAATGTGTGTATATATATATATATATATATATATATATTATATATTAAAACATACAGCACTCTTGCAATTAGAAAATGTTATGACGTCATCTCTTTACTATATATTGTCGTAAAACCAACTGCGGGAGGTTAATTTAATATAAATAAAAGAAAGAAGGGTTTTTAAAATAAATTGAGTTATTGTTTGTACAAAGAAAATAATATAGAAATGTTTATTATTTTTATTTTTTAATTAAATTGCATAGTATTAGCTACAGAAATATAGGTCGCATATAATATATATATAATATACGTCTACTCTGTCAATAACCCAATTTCATTAAATTACACAATTACACCAAGTATAATAAAGGAAATTAATGCAGTTATATTGTACTAACTTCTTTGTTGTTTTGCTGAGAAAGAAGTAAGTAAACACAATGAAATAAATACTCCTTCTTCTTCTATTTTTCAGTAAATTGTAATTATTTTAATGTATTGTTATAGTATTTCCAATTCACGTAAACTTTATAATTATCTTTCATTATTCTACACGGGAAATAGAGACAGAAGAGTTATCTATGCTGTCTCTACTATACTCGTTACAGTAAAAGTGATTTTTCACCACTAAAGACTAGACTGCAAAATTACAAGTTTCTAAAATATAATGACACAGGAAATGCCCCACAAATTAATATTTTATTGTAGAAGCTCATAGACGTACATTTCTTTTTGTACCTTGTAGAAGTGGATTTTCTTTCAGTTGCTACTATTGTTTAATTTTTAAAATAAATTTAATGAAGTTTAATTTATCACATTATATTTTGATTTTATTATTATTATTATTTTTATGGATACCTGAAATTTTATTTATACTCCGTATCAAGAGAATGACAAAAACTTCTCAATAAACAACTCAAAAGTATTTATTTTCTTTCATAGACGTGCAAGTAATTTATAGGTTATACACTTAATGATAATTTCTTTTTCCTTAAACAATTAATATTTTTAGTTTGTGACAGTTTCTTTTTTCTTCTTTTTAAGCAATAATTTCATTAGAAAAAAAAGGTTCACTTTTAAAAACACCCCTATATAACAAACGTATAGAAGGTCAAGTTATGGCTGCAAGACAAATGGATAATTCAATTATAAAAATAACATTTTGTCAGCAGAAATTTCATGAGAAAATATTGACCAAAAAAAAAAAGCTCACTCTTTTTGTTCTAATGTGTAGCTTTTTAACTTTTATACAAAAATATTACATTTTTCCTCTCTCTCTCTCTCTCTTTCTCTCCGTAGAATAATAATATTGTCAGCATAAATTTAAATTTATATTTTTGTTAATTGAAATGATAATAATTTAAATAATATAATATTTTAACATTCATAAATATGCATGTTTATTTTTCATACGAGGGTTAAATGATCAATATTAACGTATATTAAGCCACAATAAATGGTAAGCACACATTTTTTTTTTCATCATCAAAAAGTCATAAATTTTTATATGTTTTAAAAGAATTAAAATTCAAATTTCTTTATTAAAATGATGCAGCTATATATTTGGAAGTAAAAATAAAAATTTTACAACAATGAGAACGTGATTTTAAAGTGCAGACTGCTAATATTTGGATAAGATTATGGTTTATTAATTAATTTAAACTGTTTCTATGGCTAAAAAAATTCAAATTAAGATAAATATGACAGAAAAATTAATGTTTACTAAGAAATGTATAGATAGAAGTATAATAATGAAGAAATTTAAACAATTTTTGCATCAATTCTTAAACTTTTTCTATAATTGTAAATTATGCCGTATATAAAAAGAGAAAATTTTCTATGTACTCGTTATTACGCGCGGATAAATGTTTTTGGCCAGCAGCTCTTGTCGACTAAAAATTCCTACACAGCAAACATACACACATGTCGGGCATGCAAAGTTTTTTTTTTTTTTTTTTTTTTTTTTTTTTAAGAAAAAGAACGTAAAAGCTTTTGTTTCTAGCGATTTCATCACACGGAAGAAAATTCTAGTAGAGTGTGTTGCATTCAAACGAGTTGAAAGTTAACGAAGCAAAAACACGCTAAAATCAACACCTCACTTCAGTGCCTTAAGGAAAATTAAAGAGGATTTTACATGACTTATTTTTCCTGTGCGTGGAAAATATGGAATTTAATTTATATATACTAAAAAAAACAATATTATAATTAAAAAACAAATTTCAAAATATTGAATAATATATGAAATAAATTCAAAAAGGAAAAATGTTACTTTTAACTATACATACTTACAACAGATTATCATAAGTTAAAAATGATTTCATTTCATTGGATTTAGAGTATTCATTGATTTTTTTTTTTATAATAATGATCCAATGTTGGTGATTATAGGCGATAAAATGTATAATTCCTCATTTAGTAACAGTTAAATAAAACCTTTTTATTTCTGTTAGTCCCAATTAACTACAAATTAGAAAATCTTTTTGTAATAACGTATGGAATAAAGTTTTTTTTTTTTTAATAAATATTATAGACGATGCTTTTTCTTGCATTTACTGTGTATTGCAACTTAAAGTATTATTATTCTGTGCCTTTAGAAATTTATCAAGAAAACGAAGATATTTAAAGTCTACTCACGCATAATGCTATATAATTTTATGTCTTTGAAAAAGCAGCTAACTTTTTGACTTTTAATTAAAGAGTAAGATTATAAACGTATTTCTTATAGTTCTATTGTTACAACTTTATTCTTTTCAGTCTCTTTATATATTCTGTATATATATAATGTTGTGTGTACGGAGGATTACTAGTAGTTGTGGTATAATTTGTGTGACAACATAATCACAAAAATGATTTAAAATAATAGTCATTTTGGAGTTTAAAATTGTTATTATTATGTGTGTTATATTAATCTCGTTTTTATGTACTTGAACCTAAATTACTACTACTTTTTACGTGATACTTTAAAAAAAAATTTAAAAAAAAATTAATACTTTTTTTAGCTTTTTTTTCTCGCTCTTTATTTTTTTTTTTTAACTTTATTTTTTTACTTTAAAAGTACAAGTGAGAGCTCCTATCTATATCTACAGATATTGAAGGTTTGCTGTCCCTAAATTTTATCTGATTTTAAAGAATAATGGTACCTCTTTTTGGTAATTTCAAGTAACTATTGAGTTGAGGCAGAATGATCCTTAGTCCTTACAATCCCCTTATATTTTATTTTTATTATTATTGTTATTTACTCGTTGAAATAAGAGAGAGAAATTTTTGCACTAAAAAAATGTGCCGTGTAGGATTTAAATCAAAAGTCACGTATTTCAGGTTTTTTTTTTTTTTTTTTTTTTTTTCTTGTTAAACGCATTTTTTCCATCCATCAGCAAAGTTAGAATTTAAATACATGTTGAAAAAAATTAAGCATTTTAATAAAGATTCATAAAATCACTTATACATATCATACTTGAAATTTAAATATACTTTATTAGCATATAAAATCTGTGATTGATTTTTTTTTATGGTAAAACAGCACATAAACATACAATGAAGAGTATGTACACTTTTAAAAAATTCGTACACTTTATGTTTACTAGTTTATCTTGAGAGAGAAAAAAAAAATCCAACACAAAGCCATGGAATACATAATATAATATGACATTATTTACTGTTATGAACTTGAACACTGATAAGTTTAGTGAAGTATACTAGTGTGTGCAACTTTAGAGTTTTGCTTGTAAACACCGTATAGTAAAGCACATGATTGAAGAGAACACTTGAGTAATTTCAGTGACTTGGAAATGATGCACGGTCAACAATATAAATTACTTATGACATGTCTCAACTACTTCAATAACAAACTAGAAAAAAAAAAAAAAAACTTTACATGAAAGTTTTTATCAAAATTCTGCTTCCTACAATACGGAAAACTTTTATATTATACAGTATATATATATATATATATATATATATATATATATATATATATATATATATATATATATATATATATATATATATATAATCTTTAATCTGATTTACAATAGTAATAACAAACTTATCCAATAAAATTTATTGATACAATTAAAATAACAATTTAATTCTTCTTTTACAATTATTGTTTCATTTACTTTTCAATATTTTCTATATCATTAGAAATAAAATATAGTTTTAGAAGTTAAAAAGCTATTAAATACAGAGCAACACTTACAAATAGAATATTTTATATATGTATGTTTCTGCATTATTTAACTATCACAAAATTTCAACCAAATAATAATAAAATTAGGTTATTGCAAGGACTACTTCAACTTAATGTACGATGATTATAAATTATAGATTTTCAACTATGTTACAATACTGTACAATTTGCAGTGACTTATTACAAATGAATATGTAATTATCTACCGAATAAAATGCAAGTAACATACACGGTGTTAAGTATTATTCACATGACGCGTAAATTTGACGCGCGTCGACGCACGTTACAAACTTGGAACAATGTAAACAAAATGGAGCCGTTCACATTGTTTTTGAAAAGTACATGTGAACGGCTCCATTTGTTTACATTGTTCAACTTTATTTGTCCATCGACATGCGTCGTCGCGCTTCAAATTTACGCGTCATGAGTATAATACTTTAGTGGTGCAACGCCTTGTTTGCATTATTTCTACCATTACTGTTTTATTAGTAAACACTTTTTTTTTTTTTTTTTTTTTTTTTTTTTTTTTTTTTTTAAATGAAATTTTACATCATGTAATAATTGTATTTGATGGAAATTAATAAAAATAATAAACATTAATCCTCTGGAATTAAGCACGACAGCTATAGAAAATAATATTTACAAAGAAAGAGAAAATGAGAATTAATGAGTTTAGATTCCATAATATAAGCTAACAATTTTCCAAAATACATTATTTTCTTATCTTCTGCTTGTATAACGTATTCAAATTATTGATTGAAATAAGCTGTTTTTAATGATATTTACACCCATTAACGAGAAGCTTTTATACAAAATTTTGTATTATAATTTGTTTAACTTTAGTTACCACCGATTATTGGTTTTCGATATAACGTATACGTTATATTAGAGAGTAAATTGAAAACATTCAATTTGAAAACAGTTTATTTTGAAAAGTTAATTTTATATATTTGATGATATAATTATATAATTTTCAGAGTTGATGAGAAAATTCAAGGAATGTATTTTATAAATGTAATTTATTTTAAATATTTGAATAATTTTAACTTTTATAACAAATAAAGCCGCAATAATTATTTTTACTTTAGATGTTCTTTATAGATTTCTACCTTTTAATTATTTTTGTTGTTTTTATTTGCAAGGTTAAATGTGTTCTTGTTTTTGTTAGTCTACCTACATTGACATAAATATTCAACTTAATCGAATGAAAAAAGAAAACAAAACAAAGTTATGTTATTGCTAAAATGAATTTCACCAGAAGTTTAGTTCTCATTACAAACTTTTTTTTTTTTTTTTTTTTTTTTTTTTTTGCTAGAGGATTAAATTTTTATTTTTTTCATTTTATGTTAGTTTTGCAATGAAATTTTGTTCTTAAAATAACTTAGCAACATTTATATTATATTAGATAAAAGGTAAGCCGAAACTTAATTGAAAAAAAATAATAAACGTTTTTAAAAATGTTTAACAGCTATTTTATGTTGCATTTAGACCTATATGTTCCTATTTTATTTTGCAGTAGTGAAACCTTAATAATTAATATTTTGATAAATTATGTGTGATGAAAACTAAAATATTTATCATTTGTGTTATACTTACACAGAAATAAGGAAGATGAGAAGAAGAGTCAGTTAGGCACTTGAGTTCAATATTGAAACTCATTTACACTCGAGATTGAGTTAAACTTTGATATTATTATTTGGTCTCTTGAGAACAGAGTGAATTTCCATACATATGATATGATGGTAAAGTAAATGGCAATGGCAATATTAGAAATTTAATCACATTTTCAAGAGAATTTCTTATAAAAAGTGATTTTGAATAAATCTACTTAGGTAAATAAATTAAAATTGGTTTTATAATTTAAGACGTTTTTCCTTATACTCAAGAATGGATAATTAATTTTAAATGATATAATTAGATTAACACGGCTAAAAAATATAAATATAATAACAATGCTATAGCTATATTTTAGCTACATAAAAAAAAAACATAATTTATAATGTACATATTGTATTGCAATTGTGTTTTGTTGTACACAGCATAATAATTTAAGCAACAATTATGCTATTTTGAAAAGAAAAAAAAATTATTTCGCAATTTTTTCCTTTTCATATGAAATTATAAATACGAGAAAGTATTTTGAATGATAATATTTTAATTAGCGATAATTCTAATTTCGGAAACTCAAATTAAGTTGATTTTGCGTTTAATGATAAAAACTCTTAAATTTGTTATTTCAGAATATTTCAAGCAATTGGAGATTAAAAAATAGTTTTGAGTTTACATGTCTCATTCTGACAATACACTTTTATACGGTGTAATTTTTGTCTATCAGTTTTAAATCACATAGTGAGATATTTCCAATATGCAATAAAATTGATTGCATGCAGTCTCTATAAATTGTTATGCAATTAATTTTATTGCATATATAGTGCAAGTTCTGTTTCGTGTTTACAGGTCATAAAAGGCAACACTGGATACGAGTTTCTGAAAAATCATTTTATGGTATTAGGAAAAGAATATGACGGAACTTTGAAAATCTCTACATATACGTGAAAGATTACATTTGGCTTTGTTTTGCATTGTCTCTCACAAAATAATATTAAAGGCGTTTTTTTTTTTTTTTTTTTTTTAATTTATTTTTTTATTTTTTTTATTTTTTTTTTTTGCTTGCCATATTGTGTTATCGTGCTATACACCAATCCCAGTCCCAGTCAAGACATTGTCTTATCGACAGGTAAGGACTTTCCAATTAATGGAAAAGCACACACGGGCTGGCCACGGCCTAAGTACACAGCCCGGCATTCGCCATGACAGCCTAGAGAAACCGTGGAAACATCTAGGCAGGCTGGTCGGTGCAATCACATCAATCATGCACCTCCCGAATACTGTGCGTCGTCATGGAATGCATGTAAACATGCATCGTGCGTAAAACACCTTGAACAAAAAACATGTATAATATCCTAACATACCTAAATATCCAAGTTGATTTGGCCGGAGTCATTGATTTCTAACTTATTTTCCATTCACAAAATGGCAGATGCGGGTTCATGACGTCACAGCTCGCTTGTTTCCGTGCGTGTTAACTAGTGAGCTGTGACGTCATAAACCAGCAGCTATCATTTTTTTGAATGGAAAATAAATTAGAAATCAATGACTCCGGCCAAATCAACGTGGATATTTAGTTATGTTATGATATTAGGCAAGTTTTTTGTTCAAGGTATTCTACGCCTTTAAAATAAAATATGCATATAACATTATAATATTATATTTTAGATGAATATTTCTTTTATATTAACATTATTTTCCTGAAAAACACTTTTTTACACTATAAAATGATTAATATGTAAATAGGTATACAGTGATTTAATATATAATTATGTTCTGTATAATTAGGAAAACTTCTCTCGTGATAAGTAATTCATTTTTCCCCTAATCTAGTTAATAAATAAATTAATGTTAGATAGCTTGGTTATAAAATTATAAACAAAAAAAAACTTATAAACTATATAGAAAGTAACTATAGATATAATAATAAATCACATTAATACAGTGTAAAGTGAATTTTTATTAAATTAATGAAGGTATTAGTTTTTACAAGAGTAACTTTATTAAAAATATCAATTTTTTAATCGGTATTTTTTTCCCTGTTACATGTGAGATAGAAAATTTAAATAATTATCACTAGCAGTGTAAAGCTCATCATTACTTTCCATCTATGAAATTTTTTTCCTCTCTCTTTCTCTCGCTCTCTTTCCTTTGGTTCATTTGCATAATCACATTTTGCAGCTCATTTTTTATATAGAAAAAATAAAGATCACTCACGTTCATGATAGTTTAGCTTTAAATTTATTTGTATTATTAAAAAACAAAAAAAAATGAAGTATAGAAAAATGCACGATCATGGTCTGTTTCTTCCTGCAAAATAATCATTATTTTTAAGCTATTGTGCTGTTATATGTTTTGTACGTACTTTATATATATTTTTTATATTATAATATTTTACAAAATGCACGATCAATAAAGCTATCTTGCTATTTTTTTTCTTCTTTTTTTACAAGATATATAATGTGCATATCCGGGTATTGCCCAAAGGAATGCCTACACTTTACATACTTTGTCAAAGTCTTTACTAACTTTGTATGACAGCTTTGAAGGAAAAGTTTGACTAAAAAGTTAAGTGAATTCTTATAACATTTATAGGAAATTATTATACTTGAAAAATGTATACTGTAAGGATATATACATATTAATAATATTATAAAAATAATAGAACAGTAAAAAAAAAATAAAAAAATAAAATCTTCTGTATTAGAAATAAATTCGATGAATTTTCCATTAAAACTATATTATATATTTCTTCTCTGTCAGTTTGATCTTAACCATTATATTTTTTATTACATTTTACAATAGTCTTATTTTAAAATAAAAGACATTTTTTTATATTATATATATATATATATATATATATATATATATATATATATATATAGTAGTCTCAATGTAATATATTTACATTTTACAGACTTTTAAGTATTATATTGAAACTATTGGATATACAGACATTAAATGCATAAAAAAAATGTGACTTTATAGTTGTTTTTTTTTAAAGGAAGCATTAAAGAAGAATTTACATGGGAAATGTGTATTTTTTTATCACAACAGAAAAAGAAAGAGAGAGAGAGAGAGAAAATACAGAGCGACTATAAAGGTGGATTTTCACGTAAAGCCACAAAATACGATAAAATTGTGGTTGGTATAGTACGTTGAACGACAATAAAAACGAATATTCAATGAATATCTTGTAAAATCAATACATTTTTTATTATCTATGCAACAAATATACTCTTTTTATTATTTACTTTTTTACCCTAAACAAAATACTATAAAATATATATATGTATATTATATATGTACCACAAAATTAATATCAGTTTCATATCCATTTAATGATTGTTCATATTTATTTATTTTCTCTTTCATTACGTAAAAATAATGTTCAATTTTTGTTTCTAAAAATTCTATTGATATTGTAGCCATTATGGGAAATATATATTAGTTGTAAGCATCGGAAAAAAAAAAAAGGTTTAATTACCCTTTAGGAGTTAATTTTTTAAAAATACACATAGCTTTTCAATGTACACATTATACTATATTTATTTGTATAAACATTTATATTGTGATGCTATAATTACAATTATTACTACTTTAAATAATTTAACGTTTAGTTTTGAAAATATTGTCACTTCTATTTATTCATACTCCTATTTTTCAAACGAATAATTTGGTAAAATGTTACAAAAATATATTATTATTTTTTCCATAAACCTATACAGCATTGCAGGCATTATTATTATTATTTTGAAGCAACCACATGTTTGGAAAAAAAAATTATAATTACCATTATACATACATACACACAAAAATTAAAAATCAATAAATTTTATCAATACTATATGTATACATAACATAATTTTTTCTGACAAATTTAAACATTCATTTATCATGTGTTAATCTTGCTATCTAACAAACATACATTATATCTCTCTCTCTCTCTCTCTCTCTCTCTCTCTCTCTCTCTCTCTCTCTCTCTCTCTCTCTCTCTCTCTCAGTTGGATGTGTTAAATTTTTTATGCTTACCGTCACAAAAACATAATGTTAAACTATGAATCAGTCTGTCAGTTTTTTTGACACTAACTTGACAGCTATATAGAGGAGATTTTTTTTTTATTGTAAATCTCATATGTTGTAGATTTTTTTCTCTCTTTTTTTGCCATAGGGAAGTTCATATAGAATGTATTGTACGTTTACTAGTTTGGAAATAAGGGTGATGTAAGGAAGTTACGGCAAGTTAGTACCGGTTGATCGACATTTATAGAGCAATCAACTTGCTCGGAGTGACAATATAAGAGAATTGAAACATAGAAAGAGAGAGATATATAATATGTAGGATAGGATAAAGGTTTTGGTGTACCAAAGTAATAAATAAATTACAACCTCTAGTACCACATTCTAAACCAATTTTAATTATTTAAGCAGTTATAAAATGTATGTATAAAGCTTTTTAGTATTCTACTCTCTCTCTCTCTCTCTCTCTCTCTCTCTTTTCTCTCTCTCTTTCTTTTTTTTTCTCTTTTATTCGTTGAGACATGTATAAGATTGACTAATAATTTATTTTAATAATTTTTTATATGGTAATATATTTTATTGTTAGCTTCAATTAAAATAAATGATCCAGTTATTTATAATAATAAAAACAATAATTAAAATACACGAAATTATACGAAAGTCTCAGTTCCAAGTTATAAGTTTAAATAATATTATGAGAGAAGCTTATATTTTAGCACTGCGAAAATATATAACAATCTGTCATCAATCAATCGAATCAATCAGATATACTTGAAAAAAACATAATGAAGATATTTGGCAGAATATTTTGAGCTAAACTCTAAATCACCAAATCATCCACAAGAATTTGACACATCATATTGATTAATTTCACATTATTGTACTGTGTTCATACTACATTATATATGTTTGTTTTTGGATATAGAGTAGATGAGACTTTTGAATATTATTTTCATTTATAAGTATTCATATAAGTTCAATATTGACTAGACTTACGCTTGCTGTGACTATTTTTTCTTTTACTATAATAAACTGTCTGGGTCGATAAAGTTTCTTATATCTTATTGTACTTGTTAGCATTCTTTTAACATATTATTTTAGAATCATGCTTAGTAAAATTTACATAATTTTATAAATAAAATATTTGATTTTCCTCCACTTTACTAGATTGCTTCAATTTATACTAGTTGAAATCTACTTTGTTACAACGTGCAATTCAGACAAACATTTCAGTGAAAAAATTTAACATAACTGTTTAAAAAGTAGAAAGAGAAAATTTAATTTTTTTTTCTCTGCAAAATAATATTCCAGAGTGAAATACAAAAAAAGTATTGTATGGTTCAACTAAAAACATTCTCTTAGCTGTTGTTGATTCTACCCTCCGCTGCACACAAAAGGTCAATTTTTCATTGTCAAAGCGTCTGAAAAATATTGTTGAAACAAATGAAAATTGGAATATATACACACACTCGTATACGTATATGTATGACGTGCAAAATGTAATTTTATTTTGACGCAAAAAATAATAAGAGATGACCGTACCATATAATATTACACTGTAAAAAAAAAAATAAAAAAATAAATAAAAAAAAAGCACCACATATAACTTTTGGAATAAAATAATATTTAATATAATATACAATGATAAGAGTTGAAGAGTTTACGAATGATTCACTTCTGTCCTTTTTAAGATTACAATATATATTACATATAAATGCAGCATAAAGTATAATTTTTTGTGTGTATTATTGTGTATCTATATTATTATTACAATATATCATATTTGATAAAAATATATTATTATTTCTGCCTTCATTGATTTTTAATTTCAATAATTTAATAATTATATACCTATCAAAATATTGCCTGAAGTGACGTTACAAAAAAAAATACTATTTCCTGGAAATATAATTAAAAAATTAATTAATTGTTGACAATAATTTTTATTTTACGCCTGAAAAGATATAAAAATATAATTTTACCATTAAAATTTGTGTAAATAATTCAATTAACAAGTGTGTGGTGTTTTTAACACTAATGAACTCATAAAGAAAATATTATTAAAACTTTTAATTATTTTAATAACATATAAACAAAAACACAATTGATTGAAATTTTAATTAACCCCTATTGATATGTTAATCATTTTTAAACTTATAATTAGAATAATTAAAATTTAAATTTTTTTACTAATGCTATAATTTTATATATTATATAATTAATATATATATATATACACAAACACACATACACACAGTATTATGCGTACTATATTGCTTTCTTATATTTTTTTCTGGAAGGGGACTTTCACAATACCTTTTTTTTTTTAATTAATAAGTGTTAAGTCATTTAAAAAGACTGCAGCCTGGTGTAGGTTTCTGTACATGTATTCATTATAAAGTATAAAAATGTAGCCATATAATATATATATATATATATATAACTTGATATATGAGTTAAAATTTCAGTATAAATCTATGTAAATATTATTGTAATTTTATTCGAAAGCTGTGTGACATTTGTGTTGAGTACAAGCAAAACTTTTTTAATATTTTTATATATAAATATAACCTAAATGAAAAATTTGAATTGTGTAAAATAATAATTATTTTTCAAGCTACTTTTTTTCTCGCTCTCTCATTCTCTCTCTCTCTCTCTCTCTCTCTCTCTCTCTCTCTCTCTCTCACACACACACACACACACACACACACACACACACACACACACACACACACACACACTCACACACACACTTTTATTATTACTCACTCTTATATTTTTTAATAATTATAAAAATTGAAGGGAGTTCCTAAAAAAAATTAATCAAGTTGCTTTAAAATGTCGGTTTTAATGATTTATTTTTTGTTTTGTAATAAAGTAAGGTGGGATTAAGCTACATCATTTACATTATTATAATTATTATTTACGAAGTAAATTTTAACAGCAATAAAATTATAATAAAAATATTTACATCAATTAATTAAATTCATTAGTTCTGTATGTTAAATAATATTAATTAAAGCTGTTTGCAATGTATTGAAAATAAAATATAATAAATTAACCTTCATTTATTAGAAAAAAAATATATATTTCGCATCCAATTAATTTATTTTCAAGTATAATTTAAATAAGCAATTAAAATATTATTTAAATAAAATAAAAACTATTAATGAATAATTAGACCGTACATAATCAAACTTTTCCTTGTTGTGATCAGTAAAAACATATAATATGCTCACATATTAAGTATTAAGTATTTTACTCAACATTTCAATTGTTTTCTCAAATCGCTAGCACGTTTACCTCAAGTCTTTGTTTAAAAAAAAATCATCTTAATTGATGCTCACTTTTTTTGGAACATTGTACCAAAGGTGGGACATTCTAATTTTAACAGGTAACTGGAAGTTGGTCAGTGGTTTAGGTTTCACAATAGGGGCATACATGATTGCCATGAACTTGTGTTTTGAACGCGTGTGTTTTTTGTGTGCCAAAAAAAAATTTAAAATTGTAAAAACTTGAAAATCCATGTCATTAGCCATGACTATCTAAGGTACGTGAAAGGTTTATGATTTATTTTATTGTAAAAACCATGATGTGCGTGTAAAATACATATAATATGTATACAAATATGTTTTCATGTATATTATTAACATCAGGCGTATTTAAAGTTTTAAAATATTGAATAAAAAATTGACTTCACCGCTTTTTATAAATAATGATAGAAGACACAATTTTGTATTTCCCCTTCTCTCTTTTGACTTTATGTTAACAAGCAAAAGACCGCTTTAGAAATGCAAACTTTAGAAAAAAGAAAGCACGTTAGCACGTATGTCGTTTTAACAGAGAGAGAGAGAGAGAGAGAGAGATCTTAATTAGCAAAAGTACAAAAAGCTTAAAAATACACAGAAATTGTTTCTTTTAAAAATTTCCCATATATCGTTAGCAATCGAAATATGGTGTCCACAGCACCATTTATTGCCATAATATAATACGTTTTGTTCAATACCATAAATAAAATATTTGTTAAACTGGATTATAAAGCATTTTGTTAATTGAAAAATTATAAAATGCTATATATTTATTTCCAGTATATACAGTAATACTCTTTGTTGTGTATGTTATTAAAGATTTAATGGTTTATAACAGTTTTTTTTTTTTTTTTTTTTTTTCAATGTTCGTTATTTTATCTATCTATCCTTTTTTTGTAAGCTTATTTAACTATTTTGTATTTCATACTAACACAAACTTTTTATTGACTTTATTCACTTCATGAGTAAACAACTTAATTATTATGAACTGCAAATAAAAAAATACTTTTGAAACTCATACTTTGATATTTATAGGGGTAAAATATTAGTTTGAGAGTTTGTGTAATGTTTGCTATACATAAACTTCATTTACATATACGATCTAATACTAACTTCTAAACTGACCAAGTAAAGTACTCATACTCAAAACTATTTTGCATATACATAAATGCTTATGAAGTAAATTTTAAAGCAAATTCATGTATTCACGATTTGAATTTTGAATTTGAATGATTTGTATTCCATAGTTGTAATAAAAGATTAAAGCATTAAAGAAGTTTGTTCAAAATTACAGTTATATGAAATGATTAATGAGGGATTAACATCACTAAAAAGTTTAAGGATTTGTATGATCCTGATTACTTGCAGGATTTTGATTTATAATAAACTACAATGCTTAGCTGAATTACCGAGCTGGCATGGCCGAGTGGTGAAGGCAGCTGACTCGCAACTCTGTACTCCTCACCGAGTATAGGTTCGAGCCACTGCTGGGTGCGTACGTGAAGTGTGAGAGCACAACACGTTGCACGATGCATGTTTACATGCATTCTATGACGACGCACAGTATTCAGGAGGTGCATGAGTGATGTGATTGCACCGACCAGCCTGCCTAGATGTTTCCACGGTTTCTCTAGGCTGTCATGGCGAATGCCGGGCTGTCTACTTAGGCCGTGGCCGGCCCGTGTGTGATTTTCCATTAATTGGAAAGTCCTTACCTGTCGATAAGACAATGTCTTGACTCGGACTGGTGTATAGCACGATAACACAATATATATGGCAAGCAAAAAAAAACAAAAAAAAAAAAACAAAAAAAAAATCTTGAAATAAAATCAATTAAATACAAGAGCTTTCTGTATGGTATAGCAATAGCCAACATATTTTTTACAAATATATGACAGTGCAGTTTGTCACCCTTGCAGTAATGCAAATTTTTGACTTGCCACTGCACTATGAACTGTCTTCAAATAATATCAATGTTATCAAAAGGGAAAATATATTTATAATTTAAAACTATTGAACTGTTAAATAGGAGCACAGAGTGTTCAAGGAATGCGTTCAAATTTACAAAAGAAATAAATAATGTATCCTACTTTTAAGACATATCCTAAAGCATTTTCACCAAAGAAAAATGAAATTTTCCATTTTTTAGAAATTACAAGTTATTTACTCTACCAATTTTAATTTTGCTTACATTTAAAAAAAAAATTAGATTCAGGGCTTCAATTAAATGTTTGAAAAGTTTTCTTTGCTTTAAGTCTTGTAGCTTTTAATAGCACTTACTTTTCTTAAAGACTTTAAAACACCTTAAGATTATATATATATATATATATATATATATATATATATATATATATATATATATATATATATATATATATATTATATAAATGGCTGTAATAAGTTGTAATATTTGTTTTATTTCCATGTATGCTCACAGTATGCTGAAATTACATAACTCGAGGCAATAAAAGCAGAAAATGTGTACTAAATTACAATGGCTACTTGAGCACACCAAGTTTATTAGCTCACCCAGTTTGATATAGCTAAGGGTTTTTAATGTAAACAATTAGTTTTAGGGTCTTAACCTTTTCATCACATTATATACCTAAAAACTATAAAGTATAAAGGATAAAATATTTTTTATTATGTACTCAACTATATAAACTAAAAAAATAATATATCTTTTATAATATTATTGAAATTGAAATCGATATTTTTATGTTATCGTATGAATATAACAATTTTTTTTTAACAGTAGATCATTTTTTATATAATATAAGAATATTGAAATATGGTAATTTTTCTCTTAAAATATACCATGTATAATATTCTATATGTAAAGCAATTTTAAATTTATTTGTCGTTTAAAAAATAAAATGAATTTATGTATAATTATGTGAAGTAGAATGCTTTTTGTTTGTTTTGTATGTGTTGCCGCTAGCGTCTCCTGAAGTCATGGGTCAAAATTATATTATGACAAGTTGCATGCTACAGTAAGCAACAAAGACTTTCTTCCCCTCTAATTTTGATATAAATGGGGGACTCTAAATATCTAACCATGAAAGAAAGTTAATTAGTGGTCTCATGCAGGTAATTTCTATACCAAATGTCACTAGACTTATGTTTGTGTTATTTAACGTACTATACAGACTTTCATTTCAAATATTTACTGCATATATGTAATATTTATGTTACAGCTCAATGCAGCAACATTAATGTAACATAATTTATAATCTATTGTATATTATTTATAACACATAACATAATAATTAAGATGTTTAGCATAATTACTTGTTATTTCAAAATAGCAACATTTTTGCTCTAAATTACAGTAAGATATAGGGTGTGTGCGATGACGTCATTATGAATGCTTTTTGATGCTCTTCTTGAGCAATGAATAACATTGCTCAGCATAGGAAAAACGTAGTTTTTGGCTATTTTCTTTGTAAAATTAGCTTTTTTTATTATTATTATTTTTCTCGCTTACTTGAAAACCTAATTCAACTTTTTGATAGCATTAATTCTCTCAAAAAAATTACTAAGTATTTTTAAACTGGCAAAATGTGCCATTTTTCCATACCAGCCCATGTTATTTAGTACTCACTCATGGCGTTGACTTTAACATGAATGAAACCACCCTATAAGATATAAGATTTTATTACGTTCTATGTCTTTACAGAGTAGAACAAAAACACAAATACATCAACAAATACAATACTAGCATAATATGGTTGTTACTGTGCTCATTATACACTGCATAATGAAGATTTAGAAAAATTTAGGCTAGTTATACTTAACGTTATTACATTCAAGAAAATCAGCAACACTTTAAAACATGTTGTCAAGTAGATATCTTTGAACCATTTTCTTAACAGATACAAAAGAATCACAATCTTTCAAAGAATCATATATAATGTTTAATGTGAGGAAAACAAAAATTAAATTCAACATATAAATTAAAATTATTAAGTTTTTAGTTTTAATCCCTGATTAAGAATTATTTAATAAGATTTAAAAATTATAAGCAACATTACAATAAAACTATCTTAATAGTAATAATAATTTCACTAAATAATAGCCGGAAAAAATTTGTTCATATAAATTGACTTATTAAACAAACTACATTACTTGGCATTTGTGCATACATAAATAAAAGAAGGAAAAGAACAGTAGTCGCTATGTCCATAATATATAGAACAAAGCTTGCATAATGCTGTATAATTTCTAGTTTAATTCTACATTTCATTATACAGCAGATATATAATACAAAATATTAAACAACTTACTGTTCTTTTAATTTAAGATATAACATTAATTATTTTTTATCTTTAAATTTTACATGCCTACACTACAAAAATAGAGGAATACTCAAAAATTACTAATAAATATTTAAATACGTAGATCATTTTGCAAAAAAAAAATATAATATCCTAACATATCTGAAAATCAACGTTGATTTGGCCAGAGTCATTGATTTCTAATTTATTTTCTATTCACAAAAGTTGGCTGCGGAGAATGATGTCACAGATCGCTTGTTTTATGAGCGTGTGGATCAGGCGAGCTGTGACGTCATTTTCCGCATCCATCTTTTTGTAAATGGAAAATAAATTAGAAATCAATGTCTCCGGCCAAATCAACGTTGATATTCAGGTATGTTAGGATATTAGACAAGTTTTTTGTTCAACGTGTTATACGCCTTTAGGGTTTTATATATAATATTACTCAAAAATTATTACAGAGAATAAAATTTGACGTATTCCAACGTTAATTTTTATAGTTTCTCTCTATTTATGGCAACCATACTTTGGAGTTATTTGTTTATTTCCGTATACATGTTTAAAAACAACATTGAAAAATTAAAATAGGTTTAAATGTCTAATGCTGATAAAAAAAAGTGTTACCAAATTTTTATCCACTATATGAGTAAAATTTTTAAAAATTAACCATCATGAAATTAACATACAAAATTTATTGACTTCTTTTTATCTAACCTAATTTTTTATACAGTATTTCATATTATAGTAGGTACAGTACGTACATATATAATATCTTATTAATATAATGAGCTTGTTTGCTGTTATTATAATATTATATACCTCCAAGCGTATTATTTTAATCATATTTTATATAATACAAAAGTAGATTATAAATGTAAAAAAAAAGTTGTCAACCTATATATAAACATACAAAATAATATGAAATTCATGTTACATCATACTATATAATGAAGTTCTAATAATTTACCACATTACGTAATTATTTAAATAAAATTAATACACAATACTATATAGCTCATATAAATTATGAGGTGTATGTTAAAATTATTGACATTTGGATTATCAATGGTTTATTGCATTTGGATATATTTATATTTAATTTAATTTGACGTTTCGTGAGTAATATGTCATCAATAGGGTTTTTGTATTATTATTGTAAATATATACGCCCTTTGGTTCTGTATTTCAATTAAAAAACGATTGGTGATTGACATTATCTATTTACCGCTCTCTGTATATCGTCTGTTACTGTTATTTCTCTTTTATTTTATTTTCAATGTGTATATGGTATTTCGTGTCTAAAGTAGAAAGCATGGTTCTACTTTTTAATTTGATTTTTTTTAAACAAATCATTATTTTTTTAACTGAAAACAGTGGTATTATAACATATAACTTTTAAAAAAACAGTAAAATAATTAAATAAAAATAGTTAAAAGATATTAATTTAAGTACATTTTATCATTCATGCTACTGATTTAATTTTATTGATTCTATTATTAGAGCTACTAAAAAAAAAGTACATCAAATTTTTTCAATAAATAATATTTAATGGCTTCTAAAAATATATAATAAAATAATGTAATTCAATTTTAGAGTATTTTGATATTAACATATATACTGTATGATGATTAGTCCATAATAATAGTCAATTTACTAAGCTTATAACTTCAATTATCTTTAGTATTTGTCTATTCTCTCACTCTCTCATTAACTCTCACAGTATTGAATTGTGGTTATATGCTTCTATTTCCAATAAATAGTGCATATGTTTACACTTCTAATCGTCTACAAAATACAATTAGGTACTCAAAATGTCAACATCATATGCCAACATTCATATTCTGACTTAATTGTAATTGCCCAACGCTAAAATGTGAATTTCACAGCTATTAATTTTATCACTAATTATTCATTATTGATCGCTTTAGCTTAAGTGACAATTAATTACTTTCAGTGGTGGTGTTGGAAAATTGAAAAATCATATAGATTTTTTATTTTGTTTTTTTACTTTATAAAGTAGAGGATGAGAGAAAGAGAAAGTAATTTTCGTAATTGCTGTAAAGAATAATTGCTTTTTTGTAAATTAAATTTCTGAAAGGAAAGGGATAAAGAAAATGAAAAAGAGAGATAAAAAGAGATTTCTTAAAAGTTTTGAATAAAAATTATTGCTTGCTAACAAAAAGCTTTTAATGATAATATTTAGTTATGAAATATCGCTTAATTTTAAATAAATATATCCATAAAAAGAAATCAATTATTTCTTATAATCAAAGTATGTCGTAATCTCGTGAGTGTATCTACGTGATGTGATATTTACTGAGAGAAAAGTTTCACAAAGAGGGGACTAATATTGCGGCAAACTTGCAGAAGAAGCGCCATCAGTGCAAGCAATACGTTGTGCGCGAGAGAAAATGACCAGCGGGTGCTCTAATTGACAGGATACTTAAGATGAACGTACCTCAAGGGAAAACCTATGAAAAATCAAATTAATTCCTCGCAGCAAGAAAAAAAACTGCTTAAAACCAATAATGACAGAACTCAAAATGAAAATTGTCATCTTGAATAAATTTTATATAGAAAGAAAAGATGTCATTCGCTATATATAATAAAATGAAAATGGTTCATATACTGTAATTAGTTTATAAATTTGTGTTAATTGAAAACGTTAAAGAAAATTAAAATTATCATCAAGTACATTTAAAAATATATTTTTACAAAGAAAAACAAAGACGATGCCACGTAGCGCCAATATTCTTAAAAAATTAACACTAAAAAAATAATTTGACAAAATTAACCTTATTACCTATTTATGTTTAAAAATAATATTTAAATTTATTATTATATCACGAAACAGTATACACCTTCTTTAATTTTAATTGCACTTCAAATCCCAAAGGAGTTAATATATTAAGATAAAAAGATCCAAAAAGTTATAAAAGTCACTATGTATTCAAAGCAAATTTACATTACATCCTCATATAAATTAAATTTACAGAAAGCGTGACTCAGTGAAACTTAAGGCGTAATTTTATGTTATATAAGTTTAATTGAAATTAAAAGCTTTCCGTGACTTCATTTTTTTTTTTTTTTTTTTTTTCGTTTTATTATTGTGTATTTTTTATCATCTTTTTCATTTATTGTATGTCACTAGAGGCTAATTTACCCCCACACCCCCCAGCCACAAGGGTTTTAGTGGTTATGACGTCACAATAATGAAATTATATGTTACAGCGGTGAACTGCGACGCCGTCATCACCAGTGAGGGAGGTAAAAACGGCAGCGTGACGTCACCAGGATACCCGCAACCTTATCCTCCACGCAGTATTTGTCGTTACGAATTCCAAGGACGAAGTAAAGAACGAGTACAACTTGTCTTCACTGATTTTAATCTTTATCATTCTGGAGACGATGAAAAAGAGTAAGAATAAATTTTAATATTATTTAAATTAAGAAGTAGGTCACAGTTTTTATTATTATTATTATTATATTGTAATGTTGGTGATTAATAATGCAGAAACTGAATATCTTATATTAATAAAAAAAACTAAATAGTTGTATTATGTACATTTCTGCAGTATCAGTTATATAGACAAAAGGAAAGAAGATAAAACTCTAAGGACTTGGTTGGTTTAGTCTCATTTGGTTAAAAATTTAAAAACTGACTTATCTTTAATGATATTTTATAGTCATTAACGATCGAATTATCAAGCTGTTATTAACCATGTTTAATTAATAGAAATGTGTGCTTTTTATGTCAGAATAAAGTTAAATAACTAATATTAGTACTTTAACAGAAAATAGATAGGAAATTATGGGAAATGTTACAAGAAACTAACTTAAACTATTTTAATTTGTTCTCTTGCAATCAACACACGATTAAAATTGGGTGCTTAAAGCCTCTATTTAGACCTAGAAAAACATGCTTGTATATGAGTGTGTACATATACATATACATACATATATATATATATATATATATATATATATATATATATATATATATATATATATATATATATATATATATATATATATATATATATATATATAATGTGTGTGTGTGTGTGTGTGTGTGTGTGTGTGTGTGTGTGTGTGTGTGTGTGTGTGTGTGTGTGTGTGTGTGTGTGTGTGTGTGTGTGTGTGTGTGTGTGTGTGTCATTGAACACAAAATGGAACCTTTAAAACTGGAATTAAATTTCATCAGGACCCAACATAACCACGCAAGTGAGCACGTAAAGTCTGTAAAGTAGGCAATTCATGGCCACTATGACGCCAGAGTGGCTGCAATGCATAAAAAAAATTGTGCATTGTTTCATAAGATGAAAAATTTTATTTGCTATTTTGACATTTCACTTGAGTTTTGGATCGAAATAAATATATTTTAACCAAGCCCATTTTGTGTTCAATAAATTAAAAAGGCATATTCCTAGGTCTGGAGAGTGGGTTTAACACATCTTTAAGTAAAACATAAAAATGAATGTTTAAGTTCAAATTTAAAATAGGTGTTCAAGTCAAAAACACATTTCATTAACAAACAAAATGAGAGAGAAAAATGTATCCTGTGGATTATGCAAATTGTTAATCAGATATGCTGCACAAGTTGCATAAGCTACAAAATTTCCAGGGGTAAAAGTATGGAAACGCCGAGGAATGTCATAAGAGCAGTGAATGTTTTTGTTTATGTGCATAACAATAGAAAATCAAATAATATAAAATCAAAACATTTGTTAATGTAATACTGTACATAATGAATGAAAGTTTCTCAGCAAATCATATAATGATTTCACAATAATTTAAACCTTCATCAAGTTTTAATTAGTATTAAATTTTCTTTTCCACAAAAAACTTTTACGTGTATATAACTGTTAAATTTTAACTCAACTTCATTTTACTTTGCTAACTTTTCCAATTAGACACTTTAAGTTACTTATTATTATTTAGAATTAACTTTTACGTCAACTAAGTTTGAATAATTACATAATATTGCAATGTAATATTATAATAATTATTATTAACTCGTATTATATTAGAAAAGTTATTTCTATAAATTAAACTTATATTCTTAAGAGATTTGAGGATTTTAATTGACAAATGTTTTTAACTTGATAAAATTTTACATCATATATTACAATGGATTATTGTTTTATATAATATGTAACGATTTTAAAAAATTAGTTTTTTTGATTTAATTGGGTCGAGTCTAAATATAATTTTCATCGATGTTTCCAAGACATTTCAATTTTCAAAACAGCCCCACTTAAAAATTTTGCTATTTTTGTTTGCATATTATTTTTATTGAACTACAAAAGAAAATAGCCGAAAAGAGCTACTATTGTGTCATAAATATCATAAATGAGGCGAGTTCTCACGCTATGAAAATTACGTCTTTTCATGGTAACTAAACTTTCATTCTTTCGCTGCACACTTTTACGTTCTTTTTCTCTAAAATATTTTATTATCATATTTTAAATGATATATTTTTATTACTTAAAACTTAAAATAAAGTACTTAAAGGTAAATTTTTGTATTATTATCATAATATATTTTATCACCAAATGGAGCTTTTGATAAAAAAAAAAAAAAAAAAAAAAAAAAAAAAAAAAAGCACAGCACTCTTGCGTGTATAGAAACAAAAAAAACTTATATCTTTAAAACTAAAAAAAGTAATTAAAAACTTTTCTTAAAAAGAGAGAGAGAGAGAGAGAAAGGACCCAGTTTTTAAGAGTTAAAGTTGGTAAGCCTTGTTTTGTGTGTTGCAGCTGCGACGCTGCGGACTCTTTGAATGCTTTTGTTCACTTGGACGGTCGTGCGGAGAAGATCGACAGTTTCTGCGCTAACTCTGTACCACTACCACTTATGTCCAGTGGTCCTAGACTATCACTGGAGTTTCGTGGTACCTACTCCTCTAGATACGTACGAGGTTTTAAAGCACTCTATAGTTTCACAGAGAGTAAGTTAATTCCTTCATGTTATACAACAAATGAAATAAAAATAAAAAACTAATATACGTTCCCCGTAGGTTTTGTATAAGACGACAGTTACAAAGTTTGAGCCAATTTATATTAATTACGACACTCTTTCTACAATTCTTGTTTACCTAAAATTTAAATTATTTAAATGTTATTTTTGGTATGATAACGTTGGGAGGTTTTTTATTTATAAATAAATTTTGCGTCGTTCCAAAATATCAGTTCATTGTAAATATCTCATTTTTATGTAAATTGTAAATACCTTCATGTCACAGAGATGAAAAAATAATTTAATGGTGTGAAATAGCTTTTCTTTTCTCTTCATTTTTTTTTTTTTTTTTTTTTTTAACACCAAGCAATCAAGCAGAAAAAAAATATAGATGTCACACGTCAGTGATTGAAAATAGCTCCTCAGGATATTTCCAATTTAGTAATTCCCATTTTTCTGGCTGAAAATAGCTTTTCAAATATCAATAAATTTATTGATTGATTCTTTCTACCTTACAAAATATTTTCTTATTTTTCTGCTCCGGTATTTTATTTTATGATTCTTCTTTATACATACATATCTGCTTTAAAAAAATATATATACGTCGGCAGTTTTAAATTAGTTTAATTACCAAAATTTTTAGGGGAATGTTTTTTATAACATTGTTAATGTTAGCAATATAAGAGAAAGTATTATAATTTTTTTGCATTCTGAACACGAAATGCATTAAAACGAAAAAATAAAGTATATTAAATGAATTTTATTAAGACATGTACAAGCTTAACAATGATTTATTTTAGATTCTCTTAAGCAATTTTCTTAATGAACACATTCTTAACGACTTCAATCGATATTTTTAGGATAAAATTTAGTTCCTTTTTTTTTGTGGTTAGATCTAAGAAGAAGGAAAAGGAAAAAAAAGTAGCCTCTCTATCTTCATGATTCAAAGTTAAGTACAGTAAACTGTGCCAAGTTTTACCCTATAGTCAGATAAATTAACTATTATTATTTGAGTGGACTTAGTTCCAAAATACGTGTAGGTATAACGTATTTCACTAATAATAATAATTTCTTATTTTTCTTTATAACATTTCTTATGCAGTAATAATTTTTTATGTGTTAAAGAACTTGTGTAGTTCTGTAAAGAAAAAGAAAATAAAGGGGGATGTGGGGGGATATTGTTTGAATTTCTTCAATGAATAAGTTATTTATATCATAAGTTCACTCTCAAAGCAGTAACATCACTAGATCATGGTATGGTATATCATTAGTACATTAGTATTAATAATATTAGTATTGTCATAACGAATTTTTTTCTGTATTATTATTACAATTTTTTTTTTTTTTTTTTTTTTTTTTTTTTGCTGCGAACATGATTTTTTTATTAATTTAAAGTTTTGCGAATATTTGAATTTGGATTTTACATATAATATTATTTTCTTTTAATTAATGAGTTTTCATTATTTTCTTATAACTTATGAGTTTTAATTGTTACGTACATTTGAAACCTTACAAAATTTATATTTTTGTGTGATTGTAACGATAATAAATTTACAATTAACACAAAATAATTAAAAGAGATAACAATTCATCAAAGATAAAGAAAATGACAAAAGTTTTCTAAAATTTATGTGACTACATTTGTCAAAATCCACCCCTACTTTCAACAATATTCCATAGGGACAAATAAGGTTTCCATCTTAATTAATTTTTCCCTCTTTTATATTTTCCCTCAGATTTCGGGATCACAACAGGACGTCAACAGTCTGACTACCCGTGTGCGTTCTCGTTCAACAGCAGTGACGCGAGCAATGGTTCGTTCTCCTCGCCAAACTACCCTGGCTACTACCCTCGTGATACCGAGTGTCATTATTTCTTCCATGGTAGAAACACCGAGCGAGTACATCTGCACTTCACCTACTTTGACGTCGAGGGAGTCTTGCCGTGAGTCTCTTTCCTCCTCCTCCTCCTCCCCAACCTCCACCTCCATTTAATATAATTTGTAAATTAATACATATATTTAAATTATTTATTATTGACATACGAGTTATTTTTGGGTATAATTGATGAAGCCTTATATTATAATATAAAATTTAAACAATTTTAATATAATATTAATATTTTCATGGCTTCATATCAAGACGTTTCAATATCAAAATAAACTTTTATAAGAAACCAATCCAGCAGCTATATCGTACAATTAATTACACTGTCATCGTTAAATAACAATAAAATTTATTTATAAGACGAATATTTAAATATTAGGTAGTATACATATATGTTACATTATACAGTATTTAGTAAACTTTTTCTAATTATTCTGTAATATAAATATTTTCAATAATAAATATAAATTAAATTCCAAGTTTATACATTTTCATACTATCAAATTCATGGTATTTATTTGAAAAAGTAATAAATCAACTTATATTTCCATTATAAATCACATTAAACGATTTTTGCGTGGTTCCTCGTTCTCTCTGCTTTCTCTGTTTATAACGAACGCAGGAAAAGTTTGCGTGATCGTTCAATACGTTTCAAAAATGGCGTATACTAATGATGAACTACCTAGGGATCAACGTAAAGGGTCACACCACTGGGGATTTTTAAACTGTATAGCATTTTTTTTTTTTTTTTTAAACTTTGGATGGTACAAAAAAAATAATAAATAAAGCATGTTTGAACGTGGTCAGAGGTAATGATAGTTAGGTGTTTCTGTTTGTGAATTTCATTCACGTGTACTGTAATCAATCATTTTCAATATACGTAAACGTAACTTTGAACCTAACTACTGGATTTGAAGCTTTAAAAATATATATATAAAAAAAATGTGCTGCTAATCCGTTACCAAGTCATGTATAACTCTTTTTTTTTTTTTTTTTTTTTTTTTTTTACATGTGTAAACAAAATGAGAGAGTGAAAAAAAAAAACGTTACAAAGAGAATTGATTTTAATCTGTTTATTGTGGTTTATTTTTTTGTTAAAAAAATATATACAGCTTAAAAATCTAAATAAAAGGATATAAAATAATGTTGTTGTTGTTTTTGTTTTTTAAAGCAAATTTGGTAAGATAATACAGTTGACATCATGTTATATTATGAATATTAATAGATAACAAAATTCATTGGCATAAAAATTCTAATTTTATGTAATTATAATAATATTTTTTTAAAACATTATTATTTCCAAACTTATATTTAAATAATAAATTACCACTATTATCTATTAAAACTTTCTTAAAAACTTAAAATAAAATGTTTTCTAAATTATTATATAAAAACAGGGGAGAAAGTGATATTATTGAACTATCTGCTTGCTTAAATTATAAGTTAAGTATTATAGCCATAACATAACTTTCATACATGAGGAAAGATTTTTCAAAAGAAATATAACAATTTTCTACATTATTTTTATTGCGTCAAGTCAAGTGATAAAAATGTAAACGTTACATTTAATTTGATTTTAAAACTGTTGTAAAATACACATTTTTTTCCTCTTTACGACTATTTGTGTATGTACTGTTTCTTTTAAACTTTTAGAATATGATATATATATATATATATATATATATATATATATATATATATATATATATATATATATATATATATATATATATATATATATATATACCATCAATATTGAAGCGTCTTGAACAATAAAAAATTTAGCTTGATATTATATTCCTTTGGGATAGAAAAGAAAGGAAGAAAAAGAAAGATATATGTTGAAAAAAACAAATGCCTTTTGTTATGTAATATAACAACAGTCGTGCAACAATTGTAACACACTGTAAGAATGTGAATTATTTATTATAGACGTAAACATAAACAAAAATTATTATTGTGAGCAGAAGGACAGCTAAGTTTGTACAGTAAAAAAAACTAACCTTATTAATTTTACACGTATAAAAATTTGCATTTGTCTTACATTTTTAGCTCCAACAGTGTGTTAGAATTTGTAAAATATTCATATTTTTTTTTAAATATTTCCTTATTGCAGCAGTAATAAAAATATACCGGTATATGTATTTTATTTTTAAGAATGTTATATCAGATAAAAAGTTGTCATTATTTTATAAATTTTATTTAAATTTAAAAAAAAAATTAAAAATGAAATTGCATTGTTATTTTTTATAATGTATTAGTACAGTCCATAAAACAATAAGAAATCGTATATTTTCTTCTTGTTATTATTCTTATTGCACATTCTTGCGCTTTGTCGCCATGTTTGTGGTGCCTAATGCATTGTCCAGCATAGGGGAAACATCATTTATCCTAAAAGAGTTTATTTCAACTGAACGAACTTTTCTGATATTCTTCGAGCTTATTAGGAGCTAGAAATTAGGCTTTAATGGAGGTTTGAAGCTTCTTTTAGTATTGAAAAAAAAATGACGTTTTTCCTATGCTGACCTATGTATTCCTGACCAACAAAATGGTGGCTCTTAAATATGAGTGCAACCGGTCTATTAATAATCATTGTATGCAAGCTTATGTGACTTCCCTTATAATATACAATGAGAATAAAGAAAATGCATACAAAGGTGTTTATTATAATGCCATATATGATGATGAAAAATTAAAAATTTAATATATTTTCAGATGTGAAGCAATATCTGCGAGTGATTACGTAGAATTTTCAAATTACATGGCCCAAGATCGCAAGTACTCACAATATTGTGGTCAACTTAAAGAATTTGAAGTTGAATCAGATAAGAAGTTTTTCAGAGTCACGTTTCGTTCAAATGATCGTCTGGATGGTACGGGATTTCATGCAACGTATCAATTTCTTGAACAAGAATCGGATACCAACACTGTGCGACCTGTACGTAGTGGTAACCACGTCGCAATCGCACGTGCATCATACACGTGTTCAGGTAAGTTAAATTATAATCAAATCATACAATCGAGGTTATCGGTGATAGAAAATTCTTTAAATTTTGTTATTGTTATTCAGAGTTAAATTTCCTATGTACTTAAACTCATTTAAATTACTTCAGTCTTACAGTGCAGTAGTTTTTACAACAACAAACACGCTAAAAAACATGATCCCTTAATTTTAAAAGGAAATATGATATTAAGGGGGGGGGGGGGTCACTCGCCTCACCGATAATCTCCATTAGTATATACCTTTGTAAAATATGGGCTTCTTTTTCTGATTGTATAAAGTTTTTATAATAACACATCACAAATAATTGAGTAATCATAAATTCAAATTACGCTTAAATTTTAAAAAAAAAAAAAAAAAAACTACCAATTATCTTAGAAATGCTATCACATATACGAAGTCAGTTAAATATACAAGAATCAATTTTAAATGTAAAATATGTCAACGTCTTGATATTACAGTTGTATTTAAAGTTATAAATTACGTTAAATTCAATGTATTATATAAGATAATTAGTATTTAAATCTGTAATAATCTGGTTTATAAACACAATTAAATGTTATTAAATTTAGGTTTATAAAACAAATTTAGTTTGAAAACTTCGAAAGCTACTAGTATACTATATAGACAGCAAAGTTTTAGTGTGCTTGTTTTTGTTTTGTGTGGCGTGTTTCTGTAATCCAACTACTTAAACACGGGATTAGTGTGAAGATTTTCGACCTTCCCACAACATTTTAAAATGTTTTACTTAATATCATAGGCTTATTCGCACAATATGCTCACTCTTTTCTGCATGCATTATATAACAAAAAAAAAAGAAGAAGAAAAATATTTTGCATTTCCCACTATTACAAAAGACGAGGATAATTGAATATAACGTATCTCTTAACCTTATTTTCTCTTTAGTAAAAGATTGAAAATTGCAATATTTTACCTTCTTTTTTTTTTTTTTTGTAAAATTTAATTATATTTACTCTTTAAATGAAATTAAAGCACTTTTATGTGATGAGTTCCATGAAAACCTCATCTTTATTTCTTCTTTCATCTTTTAAACGTAATATACGTATGTTACTGCAATATATTAATAACTTTTTTTTGTATCCTATATCTTAAAACTTCTGTATTTATTTCCATTGAAAAAAACAACAACTAAATTATCATTTTTTTAAAAGAAATTTCAAACTTTGTAAAAAAAAAAATTTAACAAAGATATAAATTTCAGATATGAAAAAATAATAATAAAAATAGTAATGTAAAAACTAATATTTTATATCATATGAATTTAATGTTCTGTGTTAAATGACTATCATAAAGACAAAAAGACAAAAGTCTATATTCTAGATGGTATAAATTTTTTTTTTATCCTTTATGTTCCAGCATGGTACTTACTTCTTTTAATACTTCCTTTACTGAGGAAAACAACCTGCTGCTGAGACCAGTGATGTCATTAATCAGCTTTTGTGACGTCATGTGACGTCATTACCAACTGCTCAACATTCCAACTTATATCTTATACCTGACATTATAATATATATATTTAAAAAAAAAATCAAATTTTAGTGACCTATCTTCGTTAAAATAAAACCTATTAGTGACTCTACGTATATATGTGCATGTATGTAAGTATATATATGTATATATAAAACTTTTGTTTTTAATTTCCCCATTGTAACATTCACCGTGAATTTCTATTATAATCCCAATGTGACAAAGTTGTAAATCCACAGGAGAGTTAAAAATCATATATTGATTGATTTTTTTTTATTATTATTATTGTCATTGTAAAAGCTCAGTTAATAAATAAAACTTTTTTTTTTTTCAATATAGTCATTAATATGAATGATGTAACATTAAATTGTATTGTTCTGTATTATTATCTAGCAAAAAGCAGATTAAAAACCGGCGTCGGTTTTATTATATAGTATATTATATGGTGTACTTTTATATATATAATATGCAAAATCACTGGGGATAAAATTGAAACAAAATCTTTGATTGTCTACAACTTTTAATCTAATTTTTATTACGTTTCATTAAATCGGCAATAAATTATATGAATATAAAAAATATCCATCAAAGTGATGCGTGACAAGAGCTTAATTAATAAATTTAAAATTTTTAACTCTTCTGTTATTTAGTTTATATATATTAAACAAATATATTTCATCTATTTAAATTCTTTCGCTTTAAATTTTCGATGACGTTGAATTAGTGTGATAATTCTACGATTATTGTAAATTTACTGATAGAAAAAAAAAAAAAAAAAAAAAAAAAAAAACGTTCGTGGCAAATAAATAGAGTTAAAGAAGATTTTTCATCGATAAATTTTCGGTTGAAATGGTGAGATTTTATGATCATGATATGATTCACTTTTTTTTTTAAAGTGTTAGCGTATAAGGAACAATCAAATAAAGAGAGAGAGAAAAAAAATCAACAATCAATAATAAAAGAAAGTTAAGAATATGTTTAAAAATATATATTACAATAATATGTATAAAATAAATAAAAAATAATATAATGACGTTAGATTTATTCTTATTGTTACCGAGCCTATGTATATAATTCACACTGAAAAAATACTTACAGTATGCTATAAACTAATTTTTTCTTTTAAATTAAAAAATGAGTTCTTCTTACTCTTAATATCTTATTAATATATATATATATATATATATATATATATATATATATATATATATTATAGTGTTATAGATTTTTTTTTTCTTTTTCATTTCTCTCCAAGATACAGCATAACTATATATACATACTTTTTCAGTGTGGTATTTGTAAAATGCCCTTTAATGATATATATAGTATATTTCTGCCATCATCATATATTTAATTAACAGCTAAAAATAAATTAAAAATTTACTATAGTGTTGGATGTGATGAAAAATTCTTTCCACCAAAGTACATTACTTGTAAATAGTATTTTCTTTTAATTGTTATTAATGCATTTTTATTGATCGTTATTATAGCTGACTATGTATATTCTATGATCAAAATAGAAAATTTTAAACAATTTGTTAATATAAAATAATAAAAGTTCTTCTTATATAGGAGAAGGCAAAATTTATCATACATAATAAAATAATTAAATTCATTTATTGCGATTAATTCATATCCAACTTGCAACTCAAAACAAAAATGCCCATCCCAAAAGCTGTTTTATATAATAATATGTACTAAAAAAAAGAAGATAAAATATAAAATAAACCTGTTAAAATGTTATAAAATTATCAAAGAGAATTATATTATAACGAAAAAAAAAAGTTTCTCGCCAAGATTAGAATTAATATAATGCATTTTTAATAACATTAATTATAAAATCTGTACATACATTATTATTATTAATAATCTTTAAGATTTATGTTTGTTTTATATTGTAAATATATCATTATTAAAATATGAATGAAAGGTCATGATATGCATAATATATGAGGACCATTTTGTAAAATTGTAAATTATTATCGAATTTATTATAAAATCCTATATTATAGTGTGACACAACCTACCCCTTAAAGGCGTAGGGGTGTTGTATATTGAACAACAAAGTTGTGTAATAAACTAACAAACCTGAAAATCAAGGTTGATTTGGCCGGAGTGATTGATTTTTAATTTATTTTCCATTCACAAAATGCCACTGGCGGTCACTGGCGTATATCACAGCTCGCCCGGTTTACGAGCGCGTAAAACAAGCGAGCTGTGACGTCAGTGACCGCCAGTGGCATTTTGTGCATGAAAAATAAATTAGAAATCAATGACTAGGGCCAAATCAACGTTGATTTTCAGGTTTGTTAGGATATTACACAACTTTTTTGTCCAAGGTGTTCTACGCCTTTAAGTTTGTAAAATATTAGCAGGTAAACTTTCTTTTCCTTATATTTAATATTTACATTTATTATTTCAAATATGTGGTTAAAGTTGCATGGAAACTTTCAATACTTGTACATGGAAAGAATAAATTACGGAATTAATGCTACATTTTAGTTATTACAGCATAAATAATGCTAAATTAAAACATTTTAAATAATTATGATTGACAACATAATATTTTCTGCCTCTCAACATAGTTATTATTAAGTATAGCAAAGATTATGTTGTTAGTGAATAAATTGTGCTGAAATATAAGATAGCATAATTATTGCAGGTTTTTTTCCGTGTAGTAAAAGCTTAATTGACATAACAACTAATGGAAGCTATTACTTGTAATTTTACTTGTTGCAAAAAAAAAAAAAAAAAAAAAAAAAAAAAGGAATTAAGAATAAAATACTATACTTTCAATTTGATATTAATTTTCAAAAATTAAAATTCTAATATGCATCAATACTATGCCTTAAAACGTAACTTAAATATCTACGTCAAAACTATTTAAGTGCTATATAATATACCTGCTACAACATTAATTATTTAAGTTTGCCTGAAATAATTAACTTCAATATTTTTCAATTTTAAATAGTGTGATTTTAACTTAGTAGATGCACTGTGATTTGTTTCAATATTTTTATTATTTTTAATTTTTGCTGTTTATTATTTTATTTTTTCTCCACGCAGTAAAGCGGCTTTAAAATGCAATTTTTATTATTATTTTTAACTTCATGATTATTTAGGCATGTCATATATTTTATTTACATAAAACTATTAAAGGACCTGTTAATACAAAACAATATTTGCTTTGTGCAGGAAATTTGAATGATTTTTTAAAAGAGATTGTATGCACTGCAGTGCGCATTAATTCATTTTTCACATTAAAAATATTGCTCCCCACGATGTAAAAGAATTTGGGGTACTTATTTTGCTTTTAAAATTGCATAAAAGATTAATTATTTTGGATTTTACAAGAAAATGTGTTAAGATTGGTCATAATTTACCAATCAAATTGAATGTATTGATTGAGATAGTAAAAAATTGCTGTATAAAAATTGCCAAATTATGTGAGCCAAAATTATCTTGTTAAAAAGTGTGTCAAAAATTGTTCGCGATAAAAAAAAATATGCAAATTTTCTCCCACTAATAATATTCACATTGTTTTCATTTCTTTTATAAAAATTATTTTCCGAACACAAGGTATTTATGCGCTTCATCACCAAGCATAATATAATAATTGTTTAAATTTATTATTGTGGAGTGTTCAACAATCTTAAGAACATTTTACTGCCATTGAAATATAATATAATTTTGCGTGAATGCAGTTATGCGGCAAAACTTGTAAAAAAATTTCAACTAGTTTTTAGATAGTATATAAGCCCCTCAAAAATAATATTATTATTCATCAATTTACTATGCAGTATAATGTAAAATATATTATGTAGAGATGAAAATGTAAAATAAATAAAATTAGAATATAGCTCCCAAAAAGTATAATATATAAAAATATAAATAATTAGATACTTGCAATATGCCTTATAAACTTTTTGTTATTTTTTTTTTCTTCCAAAACATGAAAATTGTGTAAAAAAATGTATTGATAAATCAGTATAATAAAAAAAAATACCATAAATATGTGGTTTATTCAAAGTAAATAACTTTGTCTTAAAAATTGAAATTTGTCTTAAAGTAAAAATGCTAAGATGCAAGTGTCTGGTTAATTAGTATGTTTTGCCGCAAACTTTACCTTCCATACACAAAAGCAATCTTCCCAGAGTTGGCTAGGTCATATAAATTGGTCAAAATAAGATCAGAACTTCCAAATTAGCAAGGAACTTGCTATTTTTTTTTTATTTTTTTTCTTCTTCTTCTTCTTCTTTTTTTTTTTTTTTTTTTTTTTCTAAGCAATAACACATTAAAATTTACTCTTAACTAGCTTTGCTATACTTTTTTTTTTCTTGAGAAAATTTACAAGTGTATAGTAATATTTATGCTCCTATCGCTCTTGATTTTTTTTTCCTCTATCATATAATAAATTCTTAATTCTTGCCAAAAGACCAGCTTACTATATCCCAGCCGACTCTATGAATAATTAAGTGTAATTTGTGTCAAATTTAAAAACATTATTGTTTCCAATTTGTGAATGAATTTTTAAACGTAAAAAGAAATTATATATAATATATATATATATATATATATATATATATATATATATATATATATATATATATTAGTGATGGTTTTTGTAAAGCTATCACCTATATGTAATAAAAATTGTAAATAAAATTGTAAAATATTGTGATAAAAACATTTTGAACATTTATGTACAGAGTGTACTGAATTAAAATGATTCTATAGTTGTATCAAAAAAAAAATCAAGTATTTTCTGAAATAAAATACATAAAAGCACATTTCTATAAATAATTTTTATTTTGATTAACTAAGCAATCGATAGAGGCAAAAAAAAATAATAAACAATATTTTAGTAATTTAAACTTATAAACATAAATAATAAATAAAACATAAATATACCCAACCTTCTAAATCCTTAAACCTTGCAGATTAATAATTATTTTTCATAAAAAAAATCATAATAGCTTTTAAATTTTTGAACTTTTCGTTCATCTCATATAAATGAATTTCAGCCTCAAGATAAAGGAGGTGTGTACCGCATACTTTTTAACTTGATTAAAATATTTTATTATGTAATTAAAATGAGATGATCGCGAGCTATAAAATATAGGCTAAAACTAAGATTTGATTGTATACTGTACTGTATATATTGTTACTTTAAAGCATAAACGTGTGCAAGTTATTATCTTTTTGTTTTTTTGTTTTTTTTTTGTTGTTGTTACAGTTATTGTCATACTTAAACCTTGCCGCATCAATTGTCTTTTTATACTACAGTATATAAACTCACATTTTATGTTCACGATATCGTTAAATGATTATTAAAATTAATAATTTAATTAAAGCAACTTTTAAAAAAAAATGTGTGCAGCAGCATCAGGCATTTTTATCGAAATTCATATATTATATCATCGTGTACATATTTTATACATACATGATTTAAAATGGATAATATTCCAAATTGTATGCCAAAAAAAGGTGCCTTACAATTGTTGTAAACATTTCATAAATAAACATTGATATCATATCATAGCATAAATATATTATATTTGATATCATCATAGCGACAATATTAGTATTACTATTCTGTTATGTGTATGTATGTATATGTATATATTGATGATGCATTATAATGCATGCATGCATTCTATTTATTTTATTATTATTTTATATTTGCAGAGGATATACGTTATTATAATTTATAATTTAATTATTGAGCTGTTGCACTATAAAATGCACTTTGCCTTAATAGATAGAACTTTTCATTTACCCATTAATAACAATCATAAATCGTATTTACGCGATTACTTATATCGAAAATTGTATTTTTGGAACAATAATACATACGTGGATTACGATTTTTACAATATATGTCAGGCTGTCAGCGCATTGGGAGTTTGATACTTATATTTTTATTATTTATTCATCGCATTTTTTTTTAATACATCTATATAATGGTTATGTGATGGAAGATCTAAATTGATAAGTAAAACAAAAGTGAGAAATCTGATAAATACGGCATCATGTTTTACATTTTATTTTGCGTATGTGTGCTACGTATATTGTACATTTGTTATATATATATATACGGGTGTATGCGGATGACGTCATATTTATTGCGCTTGGAGGCCATACTGGAGTAGTCAATAACATTACTCAGCATAGGACAAACTTCATTTAAGCCAATTTTCTTTGGGAAATTGGTTCATTTTTTGTTATTGTTATTTTTCTCCCATACTTGAGATCCTATAATTCAACATATTTACAACATCAATGCTTTCAAAAATATTGCATAGTGGTTTTAAACTGGCAAAATGATTTATTGTCCTATGCCACCCATGTTATTGAGTTATCCAACATGGCGTCGACTTTAACATGAATGCATAGACCCTATACATACATACATACTCTGTACTGTCTGTACTGAATCACATTGCCACGGGCTTTATGATATATTATTTTTGTGAACAGGAGCTATAATATACACTATCATTTACCTTTGATTGTCATCAACATAGTTTTACTTCTCAAACATGTAGATATATAATAATGCATGGTACATACACAGGATTGTGAGAATTAATTTAATTACCATATATATGCATTCAAATGCACATAGCGTATGGTTTTCTCGATCATATATAAACAAATTTAAAAAAAAATTGATAATGATAAAATATTATTACTTACCGGTTGTAATATTGGGGCGTAATGTCACATTTAAATAAATTAAAATATATTCATAAATATATAGTTATTTTTTAGTTTATTCAAATTTAAATAGTACATATATAAACGTGCAAAATCACATCCTATAATAAAAACTATTATATTATAACAACACTAAATATCACACAATGCAACGACTTGCACGAGCAGATAGATATCTGTAGAGATCGAGAGGAGTATTATTATATGCGGAGCAGGAGCAGAGCAGGAGAATATACATAGAGCATAAAGAGTTAGAGCACCGAGCCGCGAGCTCCCGAGCCACCTGATTTTGAGCTTTGAGCTGTATATAATATGTTTGTACCGTTTGTATACTGTACAGTACCCAGTACCCGGCCACTATTTGTACAGCTAGTACATCTACAAATCCTACAATATAGTTTATTTTATAGTACAGAGTACACACAAGTAACATCACTCACACACGCTATCTTCTCTAAAGAAAAGAAAGAGGATAGAGCAGGGATAGCCTATTATTTACGACGAGGGAGCCCTGCGGAGCCCTGTGTAAGCAACCCCCCCCCCCCCCCCCGTCAAATTACCATGCATCATCTGTTCTGTTTATTCTTTTGTTATTTACTTTTTATTGCGATTTTAACTGGATTTTACACCCTGATGATATTATTATAAATCTTGTGATTTTTATTTTATTAAAATTATAAATAAACAAAAATCTATTTTGCAGAGTATATAGTTTTGATGTATTCAAAAAAAAAAAAATCTTTCTGTTGTGAAAAACGCGCATAATAATCATTTAGTTTTATATATTATTAGATAGTTATGAACAAACTTATCTAATAACATTATTAGTAGACATTCAGTAAATTAAGGACAAGATTTGTTCATAATATCATTATCTTATTATCAGGGCTTAAAGTAAGCCGGAACGCACCGGTACGCCGTACCGGTAAGAATTTGTCTGCCGGAACGCAGTTCCGGTAAGAAAAATTTGAGGTAAAACAAATATATTCAAATTTATTTGAGTTTCGTAAATTATTTTAGTTTTTTTTTTTTTTTTTTTTTTTCATACATCTACTGAAACCATTGCGAGATGACATGAAATATCACCAGAATCAAACTTATATTTCCATTGGTTTCTATAAATTGGCTTTTTTATATAATCAATTTATTTTATAATTTTAAAATTAAAAGTGATGTTTTTTTGCTGAATTTATAGATTAATTATAAAAAAAGTAATCTATAAATTCTATGAGCACCGATGTTAAAAAATAAATAGAATAAAATGTTTCTCAAATTTCACTCATAAGTCAGCATATATTTTCATCAAATAATCAATCAAAATGATATGGCATTGCACACTCATAATTTTAATATTAACCATTAACCTTTGAAAATATAAAAAAAATCTTGTCTTTTGTTTTCCTAAATTAAATTTGAAAAAAAAAAGTTGTTTCAAAATACAGTACATATTTAATATTATTATAAAAATGTATATACAAATTTTTTCATTAAAAATCAAAATAAATTTAAAAATTAAATTAATTATAAGTAGAGACCGGATTTTCAGGTGAAAATTTTGGTAAAAAAATGTCTTGAAAAGGTGATTTTTTTGCACAAAAAAGGTAAAAAAAAAAAAGGTGAAAAAAGGTGATAAACTTGAAAAAAGGTGATAAATTCAGAAAAAGGTGATAAAATTAAAAAAAAGTAAAAATAAAAAAATAACTTTATTATTATTATTATTTTTTAGTGTATATCGATCGACTAAATCAAATAATTATAGTAACCTCGTATCTCAGATTTTGATGTTTTCAAGTTTACAGTAGCACTGTAGCTCAGAAAAAAATTACAAAAAATTAACTTTTATTTTATCCTAAGGCACATGTATTGCACATTACTTCAAATTTTGCCAGCTGATGGTGTCTTTGTAATTAACTAATTAGTAACAAAAAAAAATTTTTTTTTGTGTCATTTTGAAAATAATGATTTCAAAAGTGCATTTCCTCTGAAAGTACATGAGATAAAAATTTCAAATTCAAACAACCAATAAAGAAAATATTGATATATTCATGCCATGCATTCAATAAAGAATTGCAAACAACCCCTTTGCCAAAAAATGCAAAAAGCGTAACTTTGTAACTACCCTGGTATGCATATGACTTCACGGGGAAGAAGGTGAAGCTAGGTGAAGCCAAAGTGAAGCTTCCTTCTTAGCTTAACTTCATTAACGAGCAAAGTGAAGCTCATTTTTTAAGTTCAACTTCATTTCAACTTCACGGTTGGAGCAAAAATGAAGCTGAAGTGAAGTTCACATCCAGCTTCACTTTTTGAGCAAAAGGTGAAGCGGAAAGTGAAGCAGCCGTTTGGGAGGCAGCTGCTGGCTTGCTGCGTGGCATGCGACGGAAGAGCGGTGGCAGGCGAAGAGCCGGGAGAGCGAGAAGAGCGCGGCGGCTGCAGGATAGCGAGTGTGCGGAGTGTGTGTGTGAGATGTGAGAGAGCGGAGCGGAGAGGAAGTGGACGCCAGTCGCAAGCAAGCAGCAAGCCAGTAACCCGTTGGGGAAGTACGTGTGATATAATTTGCGTTCTTTTACAGGTTTATATATGGATTTATGTGTTTATTTGACGACTGATCACTTTTCGTAAAACGTGAGTAAATAATGTGTATAAGTTCCAGTTATTTTGTCATATTTTTGCTGATAAAAGAATTGTTTTTATGTTTCATGCGCTGATGAAATGGCGACGTCTGGGAGAATTGTGTAAGATTTCATGTTTTTTCTCTTTGTTTTCAATATTATATAATTGTTATATAATGCTGATAGATTTTGTATTTTGTGTAGATGTTTGTTATAATAAAAAAAATACATCGCGTCTATGCTTGAAAGTAGTGTTCAAATTTATATTGCATGATTTCCAGGTAGTTATTATATATATTAATTTAAACGTGTGGCTCATTTGCATGCAATTAAAAATATGTATACGCATGAATGCATTTGTATAAAAGTTGTATGTTGTGTAGTTAGTGTATAATAGTTTCTGTTTGACTGTTATTTGTAGAATGCAAGCAAGGATCGAGCAAGGAGGCGGTTATTTTTGGCGCGCTAATTTTTTTTTCAAAAGTCCAGGAGTGACCAAGTGCATGCTGTGAAGCCAGACAAAACCAAGCGATAAGGATTTCCGCTTCATATTATGCTTCCTCTCCGCTTCATATTATGCTTCCTCTCCGCTTCATATACTGCTTCATCTCCGCTTCCTTTTCGAGCTTCATAATAAAGCTCTTCATTATGAAGGAGGCTTCTCAACGGCTCACCGTGAATTCATGATGAAGTTAACTTTTTAAATAAATATGAAGGTGCGGTAAATGAATTCACGGTGAAGTCCTTTGTCTCAGCGCGGGTACAAGGGTTTTAAAGATGAAAATCACTTTAGGGGTAGAATTTTGTATTGGTAATATGAAACTATTCAAATTATTTTTTAAAGTTATTTGTGCGAGGAAATATATATTTATTTGAAAAGTATATGTGCTCCGGGTTGCATTTTACAGGCTGATTGTGCTGCGGGCTGCATTTATTAGGCGCTCACAAGAATTTTACATCATAATTCGAGTTTATTTTAAGGTTATTTCAATTAAAGTATCAAATCAGTTTACCAATACAAATTTATGGCTCTAAACTGATTTTCAGCTTCTAAGCCCTTGTAGTTTCAAAGTTACGTTTTTTGCATATTTTGGCAAAGGGGTTGGTTGCAGTTTTTTTTTTGTATGCGTGGCATGAATAATCAATATTTCCTTTATTGGTTGTTTGGGTTTGAAATTTTTATCTCATGTACTTTCAGAGGAAATGCACTTTTGAAATCATTGTTTTCAAAATGACACAAAAAAAGTGTTTTTTTTGTTACTAATTAGTTAATTACAAAGACACCATCAGCTGGCAAAATTTGCAACTGAGCTGAAGTAATGTGCAATACATGTGCCTTAGGATAAATTAAAAGTTAATTTTTTGTAATTTTTTTCTGAGCTACAGTGCTACTGTATACTTGAAAACATCAAAATCTGAGATACGAGGTTACTATTTGATTTTATTGTCGAATCCCTGGTCAAAAATCGGGGCCGAATTAAGTCCGCCAGCCCGAAAAATACAAATTCGGATCCGAATTTTCAATTTCGGGCCCGAATTATTAATTTTCGGACGGCGGACCCGATTTCATTCCGCTTTTGATCATGCTCCGATTTGCTTCCGAAATACGTCCGAAAGTAAAAGTGCTTTTAACACACTTTCGGACCAAAAGCGGGTCAAAATCGGGCCAAAATTGAAAATTGCGCGCGCATCGTAAAAAGGAGAGGGGAATAGAAAATTAACAGTTCAGCTGGTGACAAAAATGGCGTTGACATGTACCGGCTAAATTCCTAGTATTAATTAAAATTAAAGGTGTTTTAAGCAAGTACTGAAAGGTTAGCTAATGTGAATTTTATTTTTAAATGGGTAAGTCATATTTTACATAAATTATTTATTCAGTAACTCAATTATATAAGCTAATATTTTTAAATATATATGCTGCATGACCGCGTTGGGGGAAGCTTATGAAGCTTATTACCGTGGGATTGACTTTCGATCGTCTTGTAAGCTTTTCTATTAACAAAATAGCAACTATCTGCGTAGACAATATACCCGATACTTTATTATTTGATAATTTGTGCTCTTTTTATTATAATTATTGTTTTCTTTATTGATCTGTCTACATTTAATCATATACAAAGGACTCTGGAAAAAAAATTGCTTCAGTTTTGTCATCATTTTATATATATATTTTTTTTTAAATATTTTTTTTGTTTAGCTTTATATTTAGATAGAAAAAGCATGATGAATTGATTTTTTTTAATATATGAAGTGTTTTGCATGAAAAATTAATATTATGTAACAAAAGTGAAAGCCCGCAAATGAACCCGAAAGTCATCCGAAATTGATCCGATTTGCTTCCGAATCTGCCCCGATTTGCTTCCGAATTTGCCCCGATTTGCTCCCGAATCGGCCCCGATTCTTGGCAGCTTCTGCCCCGCTTCTGCCCCGATTCTTGGCCGCTTCTGGGCAGTTTCTGCCAAGAATCGGGGCAGATTCGGATCCGAAATTTGATCCGAATTTTAAGCAATTTCGGGCCCGATTCGGGCCCGATTTTTGACCAGGGATGCTATACTGCCTATAGGTATTTTGTGGTATTATAAGTACAACCTACAACAACAACAAATTATGATTTAAAAAAATGTTACTATAGATAACATACAATAGTGTTGCTCCTAAAATCACGATCGCCTTTGGTTATTCAAATGGGATGCGCATTTTTTGGTGTAATAGAACAGGGTTTACGAACAGCATTATTAAATCTCTCTGTTTTAAAAAATTGCGGTAAAAAATCATTTTTTTATAAACGTTTTGTAAATTCTTAAAAAAAAGAAAATCCTCATTTAGGTGAAAAAAATTTATGAAAAGGTGAAAAGAAGTGAAACCCTAAAAAAAGGTGAGAAAAAAAGAGTTGATCTCAAACGGCTCGAAAGTTGCTAGTTCGTGGACATTCTTATAAAAAAGGAACATATATTATTCATAGCAACAAAAAGGTGATCACCTGAAAATCCGGTCTCTAATTATAAGCAATTTTATTTTAATTTTTTAAACCTAGCGAAAAAATTTTAGCTTAAAGACAAGGGACGGTTTTTGAGGGGTTTCGTTACATATACTTTTCTTTGGCTAAATCATTAAACGAAATCGTCATACACCTGATAGTGCAGTATTAAGTAAAAACGTTCGAAAAAGTTAATCTAATTTTCATTTTAAAATCTCATTTACTCAATGAAAATAATGTCTAAAATGGCGACATTAAAAAATGTTTGAACAAACATATTTCCGAAATTCTCCGTGAGATATGTGAAAAAACCGACTCTAGCTAACAATATTAGATTTAGAATGCTTCGGTTTAATGTGAATAGAAACCGTTCGAAAGTCGGAAAGAATAAATATTTTAAAGTTCTGCAAAACCAGAAATACCGACATTTTTTTTGAAATCGTTTGCGGCATTTCAATAGTTTGATGCGCATTTGATGCTCATTTTTTTTTAATGTTCAGCTGTGCAGCTAATGGAAATTTGGCAACATTGCACAAGAGCAGCTGAATGAGCTGAAGAAAATAATAAAAATGTGATCGTAGTCATGGGAAAGTCATATTTCACTGATTTATACTAAAATAACGTATAATAACGTATTCATGAATATTTGGCAAAAGTGTAAATGCATATGGGTGACAAAATAATTTTGAAACATCAATCGCGCGACGATTGCTGATTGCGAATCTCGGTGACAAACAGAGTGTCACGCAAAGATCAGATAAGTACCTAGCATTTTTTATAAGATCGTGATTCTTTGTGTTGAAATATCGACATTCTGGATTTCAGGGAGAGTTGGACTGGACATAATCTGAACGGTTTGTGTTCAGGGAGCGAGAAACATCGCGCCGGCTGGTTTTGTTTGTGTAAGTCGACGGCGGTCGCGAGAGTGCCGGTATACATATATGTGATGTGAGTTCGGCGTTCGGCGCTTTATTGCATGTTTTCAGTATTGTATTTGCTGTATATATAATAAATATAAGTCTACGCATCTATTTGTATGTTTATATTTAATATATTTAATGAATTTTACGTGCTAAATATCATTCATAACAAACATAAACAACACTTTTATTGTGCGATGTTGCCAAATGTTGCACCATGGCCAACGATGGCCAAATTTTGTCAAAAGAGCGCCAAAGAGATAATTTTATTTTTATTTATTTTTTTAATTGTTAATTTTTAACTATGATTTTTTTAAACATTTTTCTGGTCTTCTGTAAGGCAATATTAGGCATATTAATCAAGTTTTGATAAGTTTTAACATACTTGAGCAAAAAGCGTCCCTTGTCTTTAAAATTAAGCAAAAAATAAGAATGCCACGCCCCTTTTTCAAAAATTTTTCGCCTACGGCGGGCAACTGGGGGGCTACGCCCCCCAAACCCCCCGATGGAGTGTGGAATTAATTATCTCACTATTGCGTTCCGGTAAGACTTCAGATCTACTTTAAGCCCTGCTTATTATGCATAATGCACCTGCTGTTCGAATCTTCAAATGCATTTTCTAAGTTTTAAATATTAGCGGGGAAAAGTTTTCGCGCATGATCCAAATCCAAAAATATAGCTTTATTAATTTTGCATTAAAAAAGATAATAATAATAATAATAAAAAGCTAGACTGCATAAATACTCTGTTAAATCAAGATGTTTTGCTTGCTTTTGCAAATCATTATTAGACATGAAATAGAAGAATCAGTATTATTGGGTGTGTGATTTCATCAAATAAAAGAACACCACTGATTGGTTGTTAAATGTTTTTACAGATTTCAGCATGTTTGTGGGTGTTGTTATTCGACCGCCGCCGGAAAAGAGCCATGAGCCATGAGGGTTGTCGTACTGAAGTGATGATGTATTTTTTTTACACTATTTCAGATTTTGAAGTCATCTTGCCATCAAAATGAATAAATTTGCATCTTCGTGTGCCCAATGCTGCTGTCCATTGTATCTACAGAGTGAGTATTGGCAGAATAAATGTGAAAACATAAAGAACACGCGATCAAAACTACTGATGGGCCATGTGCTTTAAGAAACCAAATTTCCACAGAACTTTTTGTATTAATTTTTACAATTTTATGGTCGAAGTTTTGTTTATAGATATAGTGTAATATGTTTATAATGTCATAAACATAATACCATATTATACAAATGTACACACATAATAATATATACATACATACGGTACATATAATACATTACTTGCGTTTTCGAGATAATCATATTATCATATGTACATACATATATTTTCACACTCGCGAATTTATATATGCAATGCCGCCGCAGAAGCAATTTTAAAACAGATTGCCATATATTCATTATTCATGCACCACATACTATGTTTAATATAGTTAATACATAGTACATATCTTTACCAGTACCCCGTGTGTACCATGCTTAAAGTCCCTCTCCTTGGATATGTACATATATGTATAATTATATATATATATATATATATATATATATATATATATATATATATATATATATATATATATATATATCGATGTTGGGATGCAGAAATGCGACCGATGAGAAAAATCATGAGTAAAAACCTCATGATTTTTCTCATCGGTCGCATTTCTGCATCCCAACATCGATATATATATATATATATATATATATATACATATATGTATGTATGTACAGCTCTGGCCAAAAGTTCCCGAACGGGGCAGCGGCGGCCGCTGCGTTTTCTCATAAAGATAACAGTGAGTGGTTGCGGGTTGCCTACGCAAATCGTTCGGAAACTTTTGGCCAGAGCTGTACATACATATGTACATAATTGTGATATACATATAATACAATGAACCAAAAATTCAATTATGTATGCATGTATGATACCATAATTACCATATTACCATGGTATACATATAGCAGTTGTAATTTTTTTTAAATACATACATACCTTCTACATACTAATTTTAGGGCTTTGAAATTTTAGCACAAAAGAGATTCTTAAGCAATAGTGTTGTTCGTAAACCCTGTTTTCTTGCACCAAAAAATGCGCATTCCATTTGAATAACCAAAGGTGATTGTCATTTTAGGAGCAGAAAACAGGGTTTACGAACAGCATCAATCATTTTTGTGTAAAAATTTCAAAACTCTAGGCTCAAATAAGAGGAACATATCATATTATATATATATATATATATATATATATATATATATATATATATATATATATATATATGTTTGAAAATTTGAATATCAAGCGAGGTGACATGATGATAAAAATTCATTGTAGTCTTACCTTCTATAAGACCCTGGGCTTTCACTCACTGCTTGTTTTGACGATAAAAAATAACACACAACGACACCATAAAAAATTGTCACTTATATATATATAAGTTAATAAAAAGACTCAATTCACAGTTTTTTAAAAATTATATATACCGGTATGTTAGCATCAAAACCCGAAATTGACCCAAACTAGGTATTTTTGCTTATTTCGACTTTTGGTTCGTCGCTTTTTGCCAAAACCCGGAATGCCAGTTTATTTCGGCTTTTGGTCACGAAATTTTGATCCATACTAGTTTTGAGCATTTCGCAAAAAGCAAAACCCGGTGTAAACATTTATATCTAGTTTTGGTCTTTGAATTTTGACCAGAACTAGTTGTGGTCAAAATAGAAAAATCAAAAGCCGAAATATGAACATTTCTGAACTCAATTATTTGATATAAGTATGAGAGAGAGAGAAAACACGACACGTTAAATAAAAAAAGGAAAAATATTTATTTTAATTTACAATAAGAATAAGAGTGATATATTTTGACTTATGACTAATTTCCCTTATATTGGTTCAAAGTTCAAGTCCACCTTACTTTATCCAGTGATAACGATTTATTTTAAGATATTTCTTTTGTACGTATATTCAGTTGACTGTTTGTCTCTGTACTGAAAACATGGTTTATAATTTCATAATATTTGTTAAAAACAGGATAGGAAAGTGTTTGAATTTAAAAAGTTCACAACACACGTATATTGTTGGTGCGCAAATTAAAGTGAACATGGTTAGTGTTTTTATACATAGCTCTTAATTTACATTTAATCGTAAGTAGCCCCTTAAAACAATAATAATATACTATTACTGAATGGACCACTTGCAATAAAATATTATTTGTAATTATTGCAACAAGGGAAAATGATTTTTTTTTTTTTTTTTTTTTTTTTTTAAGAAATGCATAAAGAAAATTTCAAATGATTTTAAAAAGTTCGCTCATTGCAAGTGGTCCATTGCTAGGTCAAACAGTAACTTTATTTTTCGTATTGTCTCAATTTATATTCCGTATCTATAGCCATAAGATTTAGAGATTATGGTCAGCGCATTTGAATCAAATTAATATTTCAGACTATATATTTTGCATTTCAAGTAAAATAATTGTTTGTTGTAAATAATACATTGTTCTAACGCCTCAATTATAATACCAAAACATCATGCATTTATAATAAAATTATAGTCTTTTATCATTGCATAAAATTCTGAGGTGAGAAATGTTCATATTTCGGCTTTTGATTTTTCTATTTTGACCACAACTAGTTCTGGTCAAAATTCGAAGACCAAAACTAGATATAAATGTTTACACCGGGTTTTGCTTTTTGCGAAATGCTCAAAACTAGTATGGATCAAAATTTCGTGACCAAAAGCCGAAATAAACTGGCATTCCGGGTTTTGGCAAAAAGCGATGAACCAAAAGCCGAAATGAGCAAAAATACCTAGTTTGGGTCAATTTCGGGTTTTGATGCTAACATATACATAGCTATGTTATATTTACACCAATTGTAACGTTTTCGAGTGCGTATGTAGAAACATACAGTGTCTGCACTCTTCTTCTGCTTACTGACTCTTACTCACGAGGCGCGCCGACCTCCGCAACGTGGGGAGTGGCTCGTCCTCGTCAGGTGTTATTTTATTGTTTACATTTTCACCTGTACGATCACGTGGTACAGTCTTTTTACATGAATCTATAAGTGGAATCCAAATAGGCGGCAAATCAAAACTAGGTTGACTGATTGTTTCATTATTTCTTCTTGACATTTCTATTGCTTCTAATATTTTTCTTTTTTTATAATAACTTTCTCTTCCTATCACCTTTGTTTTTTCCCATTGAATTTGATGGCTGTTCTCCAGTGCATGATCTACGTACAGGTGAAAATGTAAACAATAAAATAACACCTGACGAGGACGAGCCACTCCCCCCGTTGCGGAGGTCGGCGCGCCTCGTGAGTAAGAGTCAGTAAGCAGAAGAAGAGTGCAGACACTGTATGTTTCTACATACGCACTCGAAAACGTTACAATTGGTGTAAATATAACATAGCTATGTATATATAATTTTTAAAAAACTGTGAATTGAGTCTTTTTATTAACTTATATATAAGTGACAATTTTTTATGGTGTTGTGTGTTATTTTTTATCGTCAAAACAAGCAGCGAGTGAAAGCCCAGGGTCTTATAGAAGGTAAGACTACAATGAATTTTTATCATATATATATATATATATAGGATAAAGCAAACACCTGCCGATAATTAGTACAATTACCATATAGTTGTTATGCAAATAAGAATAATATATCATATTGCATATATGGATGTTGTTGTGAACAAAATGTCTATCTCATATTTTGTCATGAGAAGCAAAATGTCTCGTTTTTTGACACGAGAAGCAAAATGTGTAACTTGAGCACCATCTAAATAATGTTCGGAAACGAGATAGACATTTTTCTTCTCGTGACAAAAAAACACGACAGAAACTTTTGCTTGCCGTGACAACATACAAGATAGACAATTTGCTCACCGTGGCAAAAAAACGAGATAGACATTTTGTTTGCAATAACATCGATAAGTATACCTCAGGACAAAAGATAATAAGAATGAGGTTGTGGCGGATGCTGCGTTTTCTCATAGATAACATAGTGTGGTTGTAGGCTGCCTATACAAATTGTTCTCAAACTTTTTGCCAGAGCTGTACAGCTCTAGTTAAAAGTTCATGAACGATTTGCATAAGCAACCAGCAACCACACTATGTTATCTTTATGAGAAAACTCATTGACCGCCGCTGCTCCGTTCGGGAACTTTTGTCCAGAACTGTGCATACTACAAGAAGACAAAGCAATGCAGTATTTATATATGTGCACACAACTGATACAGTACCTATAATATATGTTACCAATCAAAAATTTGTGCTAAATTTGCAATGGTACCGGTATATATTGTTATGAGTAAAATACTTACTAGGATAAATGGTAAAATAGATTGTCACTAGTGTAAAATGAATTTTACATTGTTTATATGGAAAAACCATATAAACATACAAAAAAAAAAAAAAAAAAAAAAAAAATTAAGGAGAGTGCGTGAAAAGAGTAGAAATCTTTGTCACCTGGTCTGCTAGACTCGGGCAGTGTGATGTATTGTAATGCAAGGTGAGGGTGTCACACAAAAAGAGCTCCTAAGCTGCCTGCTGTATGCCACATTCATGCAAACAAAAAGAAAGAAAACTACTTCTTCAATAGTCTCTAAAATCACACAGCTTGTCGGTGACAAAGATTTCTCTTTCTCGACTCTTCTTAAGTTTATTGTGGGAGACAATTCACTCATTACCCACTATTGTATGTTTATAATATGGTTTTCTCATATAAATGCTGCAAAATTTATTTTATACTACAGTGATAGTACACTAGTCTCAAATAAATGTGACCGAAACGTTAATCTCTCCAAATGTTAAATATATGGGGAAACTTTTAACACAAGTAGTCAGATTTATTTATGACCAGCGTACATACATATTGCAATATCTACACTATATTATGTAAATAGTAAGCCTTTACTTTTTTTTTTTTTTTTTTTTTTTTTTTTTTTTTTTTTTTTTTTTGACGAATGATACCCCCCCCCCCCCCCCACACACACACGCACGCCGCATTCAGTAACGGACATCCATTACATTAGTTCAACAATATTATTTTGCTAGTTTGGTATACATAATGTCTAAAATGCATGTATCATAAATAATAATGTTTATTTTCTGTACATTTTATATTTAATAACCTATTTCAGTTACATCAAAACCCAAGCATCAGGGACCTAAAATTCTGCCATGTGGACACACTGCCTGCAGCCAATGTGCTTGTATCACTCTTGCCAATCATCGTATTCACTGTAAATTATGTCTCGTTGACTTTGATATCAGCTCTAAATTCCCAGTTAACTTGTACCTGATAGGAAGCATTGCTCATGAAAAGGAGGTTGCCAGAAGCAAATATGGAGCAGAGTAAGAATTCTAATTTAGTCTTTATAATTATTTGTATAAGTAATGTTTCATTATTAAAAATAACTTTTTATTGTATCAATTATACAATAGCATTCAATCAATTTAGTACAATTAAAATTTATATTCTATTACACAGAAGTAGTACAGTGAAGCATTTAATCAAATTAAAGTTATTACAATTATAGTGTACAACATATTTTACTATACCTAAATATACCATGAACTATAAATAAATTACATCCTAATTGTATCCTAATATTAATTTGTTATTCAGGAAAAATCCCATTTCTATTCCTCCAGCAGAAGATATAAATGATAATCCAGAAATAAACACAAGTAAGTAATTGTGATTGTGTTCAGTGAACCTAAAACAAATCCGACATTCGATATGTCTCAGAATGGCATATCAATGCTTCCACGTAAAATGTGAGCTCTGCACTTTCCAGTTTTGCGACAAAACAACAATTTACAGTTTCCTCCGCCAAGCATCTGCAATGTTAAGTTAATGGCTGCTAGTCCAGTTACAGCGCTGCTCAGAAAGTGTAGTTAGTCATTTTGTTTCAAAACTGGAAAGTGTAGATGCTCTCTTTTGACAAGGAAGCATCGATATATAGATAAAATTTAAACACATAACCACTCAGCTTTTTTCAGGGCCAGTGTACTTTTGAACAGTGAATAAATAAAGTCTAAAATAATCATAAACATAAAAACTGATTGATTATAAATTGATATATATTTAAATATCTTGCAGGAATGTGTTGTGAGTGTGCTACAGAAGCTGCCTCGTGTCAGTGTGAAAATTGCAAGGATATCTACTGCTCTCCTTGTTTCACTAAGGTCTGAATTAATTTGAAGGAATTAAAAAAATAAATTTCTTTGTAAAGCGGAAGAGACACATTAAACTAAGTGTATTATAGATTGTGGGGAGGCAAAAATAACAATATTTTATGCACTATGCATACACAATTTTTATACTTTTATGCATTGCCAATTAAGTCTTAAGATTTTGAATGCTAGTAACAATCAAGCACAGCACACTATAGTATTTGTTTTATTATTATTATTATTTTTTTTTTTTTTTTTTTTTTTTTTTTTAATATGGTAGTAATTTCCTTTCTTGCAATATTGTGTGCCAAATAAATAAATTTTAATGCGATCTTCATGTTTTTAATATCAAATTATTTCAATTGCCGATCAGTATAGAATAACCTATATTGTGTATATTGTATTTAGGTACATAGTTCCGGTCGCTCTTTGAAGCAACATCGTAAGCGACTTCTGTCTGACAATAAAAACCTCAACTGCAAACTTACTATTTGTAGCACTCACCCTGAAAATACTTGTAGTTTCTTCTGTCAAGAAGATGATACAGCTGTATGTCCTAGCTGTGCTATTGTGAAACATAATGGGCATACTCTGCTTGAAATAGTAGATAAGGTAACTGATATTTTTTAAACATAAGTATAATATTAGCTATATTGGCATTTTTCGTCATTATAACTAAAGAAAAGTTGGCTGCAAAAATTGACTTATAAAGTATATATCGATGTTGTCACGAAAAAAATGTGTAACTCGCATTTTGTTAGGCGAAGCAAAATGTGTAAGTCTGTTTTTTGTCACACTAAGCAATATGTGTATCTCGTATTTTGTCACACGAAGTAAAATGTGTAAGTCGGGCGCCATCTCCATAACGTTCGGGAACGACTTACACATTTTGCTTCGCCTGACAAAATACGAGTTACACATTTTTTTTGCAACAACGTCAATATTTGAATGAATATTTAAAAAAAGTGTAGAAATACCAGCAAGGGCCTTACACCACAGTAGAAATTTTATAGAGAGGTTGAGGTCTCACGTGGCACAAAGTTTATAGTTATAATATTTCAGGTCTTCCAAATAGAAATGTCATAGTAGAGTTTTTTTGTGATGCAACCTTGAATCTTACCTGTTCTTTTCATTGAGCTCACAGTCGCATGGCCAAAAAAAAAACTCTACAAAAACATCTCTCTTTGGAAGAACTGATTTGTTTAATCAAAAGCTGTTGTCATCATAATGACAGTACTGTATCAATCAAAAATGAAATTTTCTTTAGCACATCACAGAGTGGGGTGTAGTCTTTACTGCCCGATTTGATGTTAAAAATACATAAAGCTAGGTTTGGGAAATTGAGGAATGGGATATCTATATCATTTATAAGCTCTGACGGGAACCCTTTTTGAGAGAGAAAATTATTTCTAGTCCAGGCTAAAATTAAACTTGCACACCCTAATGCTGTCAAAATAAGCAGATACAAAATTACCTGTTGTACAATTTTACATCCAAATTATTTGATACAGATAAGAAAGAAAATATGGATCTTGATATTTGGAGCTTCCTCTCCCTAGTTTTTTTTTTTTTTTTTTTTTTTTTTTTTCCCCTGTTTGGATGATGTAGATCCAGATAATAATTTAAATTGTTAAAAACTGATAATTATATTAAATTTGTTAAGGATAGACAGGGTTCGACCGGGATTTTTAACCTGGATTTTTGCCGGGCGGTTTTTTATAAAAAACCGGGCAATAAGATTTTTAAAAAACCCGGTTTTTTAAAAAAGCCGGTTTAAAAAAAAAAAAAAAAAAAAAAAAAAAAAAAACGAAAAAAAAGAAGCCAAAATACTATATTAATAAAAAGAGCGGAAAAATAGTCTCTTTTTTCATCAAAATAGTCTTCAAAATTAAAAAATTGTCTAAAAATATTCTCTAAAAATAATAAAATAGTCGGAAAATAGTATTTGAAATTTATATAGCTCATTAGTGACTTTATTTATTAGTATAACATGTCTGAATTTATCTGTTTTCTTAATCGTCTCTAGGATTGCCTAAGGATTGCCTAAAAAAAAAAAAAAAAAAAAAAAAAAATGTTCTATAGTCTAAAAAAATTACATCGGTCTAAAATAGCATTGTCTAAGTAATAATAAAAAAAATCTTCAGAGACCACTAGAAACATTTTTTTTGTAAGGCGAATAATTAGTATGAACACAAAATAAAGAAGCCTTGGTACTTAAAAATTTAATTATGTCAAACACGTGAAACACGATCAAATATGAGTTATTCGCCACCTTAAAGATAACAATACAATACATGTAAATGTGTAAATGCAAATTTGAGTGGAAATTTGTAGTCAAATCAGAAACTTTTTGTTTAAATTAAAATTATTATTAAATTTAAACTTTTTTCGCAAAAAAAAATTATTATAAAAATAAAAAATATTTTAAATTTACTCGATTTTATTTGAAAATTATTGTATTCCAACAAAACATGTTGGAAATACTGAAATACATAATTTTAAAAAAATTATTGTGAAAATATGGTTTACTTTTAGCGATTTCCGGTCCAAGTCGGTCACGTTCTACGTTAATTTTCTGTTATTTTTGTCAGAAGTATCGAAAAACATTGAAAAAAAGCAAAATAGTCCGAAAAGTCTTGGAAGTCCAAAATAGTCTCAAAGACTAAAATAGTCGCGAAATAGTATTTTTTTAATTTTGTATATAGGCTTGAAATCGTGTGATTCGTGGAAATTTTAAAGACTATTTTTCCGCTCTCTAAACAGTCGAAATTCTTAATTTACTTGTATTACTATAATTACTATGAATAAATAAACCTCTATAAAATTGATATTTGATGTGATTTTTTGTTGGTTTTTTTTTTCAAATGACTAAAAAATATGCGAGTTTATCATTTTATTATTTTTATCTTATTATTGTGAAAATTAGGAAAAAATTAAAAAACCGTTTTTTTTTACTTAAAAAACCGGGTTTTATTAAAAAAAACGGGCTATAAAACCCGGTTTTACCTGCCGGCCGGTTTTATTAAAAAAACCGGGTTTAATCCGAACCCTGGGATAGATTAAGTAAAACTGAAGATATCAGACTGGCCTTCTATAATACCCCTGCATTTAATATTAATGGGTGGAAAGGCCCAAACTGTACAGACAGGCATGTTATTACCCGTTATGCGGTGCATGGTTTCCACCATGTAATTTGTCAGATTAAGGAATATCACGAGTGTAGTGATAAATGTGTATGTTTGTTATGTGGTGGCTTATGTACTAGGTACCACTTACTTCAGTGTCCATCTCGGACCGTATCATTAAGTCAATATGCAAAAAATGTAGACTTGTAGAATGAAATGTAAATATATATGTATAAGTACACCATTGGTGTTTAATAAATGAAATAATAAAATATAGAATGCTTGATTTGGATAAGCTTTTATCCAAAACTAATAATTACAGAATTATCCAAAATTTGACATATATACTAGCCATTAAATCAGCACCTCATTAATTTTTCTTCTTCCATAGAATAAAGAGATGGTTCCTGAAGTATTAAGATCTGCCAAAGAAGCAAAAGTAGTTTTGAAAAAACTTGAAGAATCTCGGAAGGTAAACAGCTATATTAATTATAGTTCAGTTAAAATAAATGAAGTTGAACTTTTTATTTATTTGCTTTTATTTTTTTCCCTCATAATAAACTGTATTGCATATGCGTATCAAAGATATGTTTTGATTTAATTATAAAGTATATTTGCTGATTTCAGAACTTAGAAAAGATGGCTCCTAATATGGACTTACAACAAATGGATAAAACAAGACATGCTATGACCCAACATTTCCTGCAGTTGCATGGCATTCTTCAACTTAAAGAGGCTGCTCTTACTAAACAGCTTAATGATGCTGAAGATTCAGCTCGGCAAGATATTAAAAACTTGGTTAGTGTATAATATTTATGTAACATTTTTAGAGGTTGATAGTAAAGAGAAATACAATATAAATAGTTGTTATTTTCTTTCAGGTCAAAGATATAAGTGGCCATATTTCTCAGATGCAAGAATTACTTAAAGGTGCATATTCTGCAGTTGAGGAAGACATGCTGGCTAATGTTGATTTGAGTGGTGTGTCACTCAAATTAAAAGATGTGACAAGTCTGCCATGTCAACTTACTCTGCCTCAAGAAGATAATGCTCTTACAGCACGGTATAGTATTATATAGTTAAAGAAAATAAAGTAATGTTTAATAGAAAAAGGGATAGAGGAAACCAGCAAGGGCTAGCTCAGAGTTCATCAACACAATGGTAGCTTCCGGCACAATACTTCAAGAGAAACAGGGTATACAGTATATGCCATCGTCAATCTTTTCAGACTTTGAAAGAAACTATAAAAAATATAATAATGGCACAAACACCACACGTCTGCCATTCTCTTGGAGTATTGTGTCAAAAGCTATTAATGTGTATATTATCTCTGTAATGCTAGCAAAAATTTCACACAAACTATAGGACATCTTTTTGCTGGTTACATCTGCTATGGTTTATTGTCCTTAATTTATCTAACCTTTAATAAAAGCTATGATAAATTTGAAAGAAAGGTATAGAAGAAACTAGCAATGGCCTTAGCTTACCATAGTGAAGAGAGCTAGTCCCATAATTTGTGATGGTTTATTTTCCTTAATATCTAATAAAAGCTGTTATTAAAGGCATAGAACACCTTGAACAAAAAAAAGTTGTGTAAAATCCTAACAAACCTGAAAATCAACGTTGATTTGGCCGGAGTTGTTGATTTCTAATTTATTTTCCATTCACAAAGTGGCGCGAGGTGGTCACAGCTCGCCTGGTCCACACGCGCGTAAAACAAGCAAGCTGTGACGTCAGTGCCCGCTCACGCCATGATGTGAATGGAACATAAATTATAAATCAATGACTCCGGCCAAATCTACGTTGATTTTCAGGTTTGTTAGGATTTTACACAACTTTTTTTTGTTCAAGGTGTTCTATGCCTTTAAACATTTCAAAGTACAAATAAAATTTGGTAATTTATTAGTCTCTTTTGAACTTACTTGATTTTTTTTTTCTCTTATTTCTCAATGAAACCAAAAATATAAATTATTTACATTTCCTTAGAATGACTAAGAAGCATGCAAAATCAAAATATAGATTCCATCATAATAATAATATTAATTTAATAATGTTTTTTTGAGATCAGGTTTGAAGCTGAGACTTTGAGGTCTGTATTAGAAAGTCACTGCAAGGTGCACATTGATGCCTCTGCCCCTCCAACTCTCATCTCACTGCTACCTGAAGAACTACAAAAAAATGACTCTGATGATGATGACATTTTTACCATTGCAGGTATACATTGTTGTGTGTGTGAGCGCGTGCGCAAAATTAATTTTTATCTTGAAATAGACAAGTGTTTTATAATAAGATATAATATATGTGGAAGGCTTATCCTGAATTTCATCACAGTGTGTATATAAAAAATTATATTTGTTTCAGAATTTCCTAAAGCTCCTCAGAAAGTGTTACAAGTGAATATTCTACAATCACATGATACTTTCAAAGAGCAGAAATCTGTGATTGGAGGAGGAGTGGACTTTCAGCCTAGATCTGGTAAGTAATTATTACGTATTATTATTATTAGAGCAGAAAAGTAATGATGTAATTTTTTTAATAATAAAAGGAAGTAGAGGAAAAAATCAAATGTTGTTATACTGCACAGATTCCTAAGGAAAATCATACCTACTGCATTCAACTTAAGTACTCGTGTCATTCCTTAATAATTCCTACATAATATTATTTTTATCAGAACTATAAGTAATCAATTTAAGGAAAAAACCATCGCGGTTAGGATCAATGATAAAGAAAAGGATAGAAAAACCAGCAAGGGCCTTACCACAGTAGAAGTTCTATGGAGAGGTCGAGATCTTGCATGGCACAGTATAATGTTATAAAAGTTTCTTTATAACTTGAGAGCTTTCGTCATATGATAATGACATTATCAATCAAAAGAGAAAATTACTTGAGCACATCACTGAGCAGTGTCTTGTCTTGTACTGTCTTGTACTGTACTTGTCTTGTACAAGACAAGACACTGCTCAGTGATGTGCTCAAGTAATTTTCTCTTTTGATTGATAATGTCATTATCATATGACGAAAGCTCTCAAGTTATAAAGAAACTTTTATAACATTATACTGTGCCATGCAAGACCTCGACCTCTCCATAGAACTTCTACTGTGGTAAGGCCCTTGCTGGTTTTTCTATCCTTTTCTTTATCTTAGAACTATAAGTAATAAGAAAATAACAATTTGTTTTCCTCAGGTTCAGCTGAAGTGGTTGTTGTGAGTCACATTGAGACCCCAAATAGTTTCTATGTCCAAAGAGAAAAAGACCTCACCAGCATGCGCTATATATCCAGAGATATCAAGATCTCATGGGCTGCAAGTAAACCTTATAAAGATCCTCAGATAGGTACTTAATTATTCATGGTTGATAACTCTTGAATACTTAAATTCTTATCTATGATTTGATTTTCAGACGGCCTATGTTTGGCTCAGTATAAGTTGGATAAAACATGGTATCGTGGTCGAGTGAAGAAAATTTTTGTTGATGAGAACGGAGTTCAAATGGCCAATATTTTCTTTATTGATTATGGTAACTCTGATATCTTCAAAACCAGCATGTAAGTCAGATTGTAGGTAAAATAGTTAAATTAAATAATTTTTGTTGATGTCCATTTTATTGTGGTTTAAGGTTAAGAGACCTGGCTGATTGTCTTATTCGCAAGCCACCTCTTGCTATACATTGCAGTTTGGCAAGCATTGTACCTAATGGAGAACAATGGTCAGAAGAAGCAGTAAGGATCTTAATTGAAATGGGAACAAGGTAATGCATTGCAGATCAAGTATATGTCTCAGTCAATATCATACCCTTTAGTATAGTAACAAATCAAAAGAAAATTAAAGAAAAAAAAATCCAGTTAAAATTAAGAAAAAATCTGCTTTGGTAAATGAAAAGATTAGATAAGGGTAAGGTATTTAAGAAATTAAATGGGAAAAAAAATGAAAGAGAGGTGAGCATTAGCTGACAGTCAAGATACTGTGAGAAAAAGAAAATAAATTCTAACTATGGTCACAATTAAATGCATAGAGCAAAATATGTATAACAAGGGCATTTGAGGTTTGAGGTAACATAATATTCTTCTATTGTTTTCATTAGGAAACGGGTATTTTGTGACTGAGTTACAATCTAAACTTGACAATTTTATTTTTTATATTGCATAATAATTCAGCATGATTTTAGTTTAGGCCTATAATATAAACAATAATAATAAAAAAAAAAAAAAAAAAAGTAATATTTATGTATCGTCTTTCATAACTGCAGGCCCAAGGTGCAAATGCTGATCAAAGGTATTGAGGAAGCCACCTTGCAGGTAGACTTGCTTCTCCTAGACAGTGACTTCATTGGTTGTTATCAGCCACAGTCAGTACGAGATACTCTTGTGTTTCATGATCATGCTCGTCTCACAGCACCTCCTTCCCCTCCTCCAAGGGTAAGTGTTGTCTTATTTGATATAATTAAGACAACGCTGGCTACTAACTAAATATATGTTTCTGTTACAGATTACATATCAACATCGTGAATTCTTGAGCTCCAACTTTGATCTTAGATTAGGAAGTAATCAACAGATTATTGTTAGTCATGTGGAGTCACCTCATCGATTTTTTGTACAACGGGTAAGTAATCACACAATGCAATAATATGTATATTTTTCAACAAAATATTTTTATTCATTTCTTTATAACTTTTCAGATGGGAGAACATGCTCGACACTTAACTACAATGATGAAGAAAATGGGCCACTTTTATGATAATGATAACAGGATGCTCAATATTTTTGCACCAAAAATTGGTCTCTTTTGCTTTCTTTCTAATATAATTTCAAGTCTAAATTTTTATCATTTGAAGTTTTTCATTTATAAATTTACTATTTATTAAGTAGCTTTTACAATGGATGTAATATTCTGCATAAAAGTTTTATGTTATTGTTGCCATAATTTTATTTTATTTATTAGTTTATTTTAATGCTGTGTTCACACTGAGCTTTATGTAATTGGAATTGTTAATTATTTGATCAAAATAAACGCATTCTTATGAAGCTCATTTAACAATTCCAATTAGAAAAAACTCAATGTGAGCACGGCATACCATAAATATTTATTTTATTAATTTTATTGTGTATATTTTTACTGTTGCAATAATAAAATACCTATGTCCATTTATGTACATTTGTTGTGAAAGCACTAACAATATTTTTTATTGTATAGGTATGCAATGTGCAGCCAAATACACTCATGACAACTGTTGGTATCGTGCCTTGGTTGTGGGTATTCCTGAGAAACGTAAAGTCACAGTAATGTTTGTGGACTATGGGAACATGGATGAAGTGGAGTGGTTCAATGTCAAGAAATTGGATGATAAGTTTTCTCAGACTGATGTTCAGGTAATTCATTTGGCTTAAACTACAAAAACAAAAATATATATATATATATATATATATATATATATATATATATATATATAATGGAAGTATTCAATATTTGAGTTAATTCCACATTTTTTTATTTATTTTTTTTATTTAATTCAGGCAATCTGCTGCAGTCTGTCAAATGTAGAGCTGCCCAAAGATCAAGATACATGGCCAGATGACGCTACATTGCTATTCCGTAGCCTAACCTATCAGAAAATACTTCGTATGACAATTGATAACCATTCTAGGGATGTCTACAATGTGACACTTATTGAGACTGTGGGATTGAATGAATTCTCCATTAATGGCAAGCTGATAAGTGCAGGATATGGTCGTGCCCTTGGCAAGAGGTATGAACTTAATTTTTGTTTATACATTTTTTTCTAAGTAGAAAATACATCAAAGTAGTTTTAGCATTTCATTGCATGTGTTTGTAATTTTGATTAATATGTAAAATTATAATAATGTACAACTAACTTATGTGGTGCTTAATAATATGATAGTGCACCTGAATCAATAATTATAAGTCATTCATGCATGTGTACCCTTCCCTACTTTATACATTGCTTCTCTCATGAAAGGAAGTCCGTATTCAACGATTTTAGCATGAATTCTCAAATATACAAGAGAGCCAACCTACAAAATGTAACTTGTCATAACAATAGACCAGAGTTGATTCATGTTCCACCGATAAGAAGAGTTCGACACATTAGTCCTGTGAGGGCCACATTGGGACCTAGTCTGCTCAACTCTAATCCTTCCTATACCTTCAATCATGCAGAAGCAAATGGCAATGATGTTATTCAAGTAGATGATGATGACGAAGAAGAAGAAGAAGAAGAAGAAAATGAAGAGCAAGACCAATATCGCATACCTGTTGAAGTTCTCTCTCACAATTCTCCGGGAGAAATTTATTGCAAGATTTTGTCTCTACAAAAAGAATTAGATATGTAAGTTAATTTGATTGGTCAGCATTTCATAAATTGAAGAAAATTTATTGGATCTGTATTTTATGTACAATTGAAGGTGGAAAAATAGTTGAACAATTATTATGCAAGTATGTATGGAAACTTATATTGTACAAAAAACTTTAATTTATAGAAACAAATAACGGGATGTGGGATTTAAAGCAAACAAAGCATAAAATAAATAAATAAACGCAAAAAAAAATAAAATAAATAAATAAATAAATGATTTGAAGTGTTCGTTGTAATGCTCATAAATTGCTTATCTCTCTCTCTCTCTCTCTCTCTCTCTCTCTCTCTCTCTCTCTCTCTCTCTCTCTCTCTCTCTCTCTCTCATGCTCCATTGATAAATAAAATAAAACTCATTGTGTGAGTATTTTGCATTTTTAGCATGATAGAACAGATGCAAATTTTCTACAAGAAAGCAAAGTGTCCAGATGCTACTGAATGGAGTGTGGACGACAAGTGTGTAGTACAACGTCCCACAGATGATTTCTGGTGCCGAGCAGTTGTCTTGGAGATTCAAGATAATAAGGCTAAAGTAAGTTACTGCATTGTAAATACATCACTTTAAAAATTTATGCTGTTTTTAAATATTCGATGGGTAAAATTTCTAATTGACTTTCAGAAAAAGAAATGGTATATTTCATTATAACCATTTTTCAACAGGTTTCTTTGGTAGACATAGCTGAAGTTCTGCATGTTTCCACTTCCAAACTACATCCTCTGGCAACTGAGTTCTCTTCTCAGTTCCATGGAGCAGTCAGGTGCCACCTGGCTGGTATAAATGCAGCTGGAGATAGACCTGATGTATGGACACTAATGTCTGGAGAGATACTCACTAAGCTGTTGAACACTTACACTGCTTTCTACATCACAAAGAAGGCAAGTTATTCCTCTTCGACCTTTTTTTATACGGTATTATTATTATTATTAAGCATAGAGAATAAGACTATGAAATATGTTCCCTTATTATAACTTCTTTATTTCCCATTAAAATTTGTAATAAATAACACAACACAGTATTTCTGTTGTAAATTAACAGTATGAATCAAAGTTATTTTCTATTTCTAGTAATTACATTACATTTAATGTAGTATTTCTGATTCATATACTGTAAAAGAAACTGAAACTCCCAATAAAAATTCCAAATGTGTTAGTTTTTAATTTCTATGCTAGCAAGATTTCACTGAACTATGGGACTCTTCACTCTGGTAAGACTCTTGCTGTTTTTCTCCTATGCTATTCTCTTTCTCTCTCTTCTTTAAACTGATCATACATCATGACGGTGATGGTCATACTAGTTTATTTTTCATAATATCTCCCTTAGTTTGGAGTTTGGATACATTAAAGAATAGGAACTAATCAACAAGCTCCTTATCATAATTTCCGTTGATAGGTAAAGATCGTAATGGGCCAGTATAAGTAAATATTTTCTTTGGTTCAGTAGTTTTGAGAACAGCGCTCTTTCCTGTAGTGGCTCACAGAATGTGAGAGATGTGTTGTTTTTAAGACTTGCAGGGAACAGGTGTATTTTTTTTTTTTTTTTGTGTTTTTTTTTTTTTTTTTGCCTAGACTTCCACCTTCCACCTTACTATAGATATCTTCATTGTAAGGCACTTTATTGTTAGTTTTTTTTTTTTTTTTTTTTTTTTTTTTTTTTTTTTGTATTTCATTTAGGGTTGTAAGCTGCAACCTCTATTTAAACCTTTGTTATCTTTTTTTTAATAGATAACTTGCATGCCACTTTTTTATGGTCTTAAAAAATTCTTTAGGAAAAACAAATAATATTGGTGCATATAAAACTTCTTAAAAAGTGCTCCTTCATATTTAAAATGACTTGAATTTCAAATTTTATTTGGAGTAAAGACGGTGGCCATTACACCGAAAGACAATTCGTGTTTCTTTTGTTTTTTAATTGTTGAAATCGTTGAAACGAGTTCGAAGCAACTGAAGAATTTTTTTCAACAGCTGCGAACTTTTTTGTAAGATTTCTACAAATGCCTGTCAGAAGGCCCGCGGACAAAAGGCCCTCAGACGAAAGGCCCTGGCTGTGCACACAGGTAAAGCACATCGGCAAGCGGCGCACATGTAGTGCCTTTTGTCCGTGGGCCTTCTGTCTGTATACAGATTTCAACAATTAAAAAGCAAAACAAACACAAACCGTCGTTCAGCATAATGGCCAGTCTTTACTTCAAATCAAATTTGAATTTCAGAAATTATTTTAAATGTGAAGGAGCATTTTTTTAAGAAGTTTTATATGCATCAATATTATTTATTTTTCCTGAAGAATTTTTTAAGACAGAAAAAAAAGGCATGCAAGTTGTCTATTGTAAAAATGAGTTAACTTCAAAGTTTGAGCTATTCTCAACACTAATGATATTTCTCTTTGCACTAAAATTATTCATTTAAGATTGTTTAAAGTTTAAAATAGAACAGATATAGAAAATTTTGTTGCAGCAATCCAAATAACAACTTAAAGGTGTAGAATGCCTTGAAGAAAAAAAAAAGTGTAACATCCTAACAAACTTGAAAATCAACGTTGATATGAATAGGAGTCATTGATTTCTAATTTATTTTCCATTCACAAAATAAAGCGAGCCCGCAATGACGTAACAGCTTGCTTGTTTTAAGCACAAGTGGACCATTGCTTGTCATTTTGTGAATGGAAAATAAATTAGAAATCAATGACTCCAGCCAAATCAACATTGATTTGCAGGATTTTTAGGATATTACACAACTTTTTTGTTCAAGGTATTCTATACCTTAAAGGCGTAGAACACCTTGAACAAAAAAGTTGCGTAATACCCTAACAAACCTGAAAATCAACGTCGATTTGGCCGGTGTCATTGATTTCTAATTTATTTTCCATTCACAAAATGCCGCTGCCGGTCACTGACGTCACAGCACGCCCGGTTTACTTGCGCGTGGACCAGGCGAGCTGTGACGTCAGTGACCGGTAGCGGCATTTTGTGAATGGAAAATAAAGTAGAAATCAATGACTCCAGCCAAATCAACGTTGATTTTCAGGTTTGTTAGGATATTACGCAACTTTTTTGTTCAAGGTGTTCTACGCTTTTAACTACAGTTTAACTAGTTAGTTCGCATTGCAGCTTACGGGGGTTAATAACAGAAACAGTATTTTTTTTGTTTATTGTCTCACATTACTTTGCATATTTTATATGAAATGAGCACTATAAGCATCGATAATAAATTGTTCCCTAAATGGTTGGTTTATAATTATTATTATTATTATTATATGCAAAGCAGTATTTTTGTTATTACAGTAACCAATTTTTAATTTATAACTTAATATATCATACTCCTTTTTATTGTAATTGTATTTTTTTTTAACTGTCAACAGATTAAAACACATCATTTAAGAACAAATTTTTGGTTCTGTTTATTTAAAATTTATATTATAGAACACATTATAAAAGAAAATATATATTAATATAAAAAAAAATGAACAGGAGAAACGATACAAAAATATAGAATAAAAGAACATTGATTTTTTAAATGAGCATTGGTGTCTCAGTTGTGATCTCTTCTGTTGTATTTGTAGACTGGACTGTTTCAGATGTACTTCCACTGGTGTTTGCCTCATCAACTGTGGTGCCCTCAGTACCGCTGGGTAAATCTCCATCAGCATTGGTCACATCACTTAATAAATGACTGCTTGATCTTTTTCGAGAACCTATGGTCGACCAATAAGTGATGATAGGTTGAAATAACTTAACTAAAGCCTCTCCTTCAGTCTCGGAGACAGCTGTAACTGGTCGGTTTATCCCAAACAGAGCTTGAATTGTTTCTTGTCCAACATTTTGTAGTGTTATCTTGCTATCTTTATTACAGTACACATAATTCGTGGGCTCATCTTTAACTTTTGACATAAAGATGATGTCTATATTAAAATCTTGTTCCATGACTGAGATCAACTCTAGTGAAGATACAGTGTGTGAGATGTTAGAAATGCAAATAAAATTATTTGGTAGTAAGGGAGATGATAGAGAACTTCTCCTGTGATTATTTTCAATCACTTGATGGTTTTTATTGTCTTTCAAACTGTTCACTATTGCTAGTTGTGGTCGTTCCAGCATTTGCTTCTCATGCTCTAAAAGCCAAGTTTTTTGTATCGGTTTGTTATTATATTTGACAACTTCTATAGCCATAAACTTTTCAGCATCTTGAAGAGATTGAAATACGACTATTACTGTACCACAAAATTTTTTTGGGTCTGAATTTCTGAAGTACCTCATTTTAATAGCTGTTATTTCTCCAAAGTCTGCAAAGAAAGTCTTTAAATTATCAAGAGTTGTTCTAGGTTTGAACATATGACAATGAACACTGCGAGATTTTATCTCCTGGATGTTTTCTGGGGTAAATTCTGGAAGAGGTTTGGTTATGACTCTTCTTATTTTGCTTTCATCTGTGGAGAGCTCTAACAATTCTGATTTTATTATTTTCAATGCATGTAGTAAAGTCAGAGGTTGATTATCTGTGAGAAATTCAATGCGTTTGAATTTCATAATAATATCAATAGGCACCCAGCCTTCATTCTTGTTGGTTAAACTTTTCAGATATTTATCTCGAGGTAAATTGAAATCACCAAAATAATATTCAAGCTGTTTTAAAATCTTAACTGCATTTTCTTGTACATCCATCGAGTTACTTTCATCCATGATTGATTTTTTATGTTTGACTGTGAACTTCTGTCAACCAACTGATTTAGATTTTATTTTTGAAGCAACAACAACAAATGCCAAACAATAAAATGGCAACAATACGCTAGAAATGTGGATTTTAAACATTCCTAAAACAGTTTGCTAATAACTAAATTGTAAAATAATATAGCAGACGTAAAAATAATGATAATAATTCAAGTAAACTAGAATTTTCCAAGTATTCTAGCCCGCTAGAAATGTGGATTTTGAACATTCTTAAAACAGTTTGCTAATAACTAAATTGTAAAATAATATAGCAGACGTAAAAATAATGATAATAATTAAAGTAAACTAGAATTTTCCAAGTATTCTAGCCCCATTACAAATTTATTTAACTTTTTTTTATTGTTTAGAGAGGTCACAATTGCTATTTAAATGCATGTTATTTTAGTGAGTTTTTCAACAATATAGAAACAATTTGGTTGAAATACTTGCTATCTAAGGACTTTAATAATATGTTGATTGAATTCACAGGGCGAGATTGTCAATCAGTCTCTGCCAGTAGAACTGTGGGTGGAGATTGTGACAGAACACGAAGCTTTCTCTCCTGTTGTCACTACGTGGGTAACCATCAATCAAATGCTTGTGGATGAAGGAGTTGCAAGACCCATCAAGGGGTAAGTAATATGTTAACTGTAGGCTTGCTTAATTTGATTGATATGTATTAAAATAAGATAAGAGACACATCGTTGTTGTTGTTTTTTGTTTTAATTGGGGAAATGGAGTTAAGCTGTAGATAACAGGGACCTGTGTCTCACAAAATTTATGTGTCTCCTACCTATTTATATACTTTATTGAAGGTTTATTTTATTGTAAATTAAATAAAGCTTAATTTACTTAACTTTTTTTTTTTTTTTTTTTTTTTTTTTTTTTTTTTCTTCCTTCACGTTTTGATTTCTAGTTTCATTGCATGGTATGTTTTGACTTCGATGGATAATACTGTAATTATAATAATACAATATATCGCACGAATAGAATGAAAAGCTCGTGTTAGAAATTTCCGTGTTTTCGAAGTTTGAATCGCTAGAACTCAAAAATTAAAAGTCAGAAAAAATTAAAATTATTTTTGTCCTGTGACTTATATATCTGAAAATGCATTTGATAAATTTCAAATTTTTATTGCCAATAGTTTGCTCGCAAATCAGTAATTAGTAAACTAAAACACCCTGTTTTGAACATTGTTCAAAAAAGTGAAATTAAAATTATTTTTCCCATGCAACAACAAGTAATCAAAATTTCAAATTGATATCATAAATTCAAGAAATGTTACTTATTCTTAATGTACAGTTGAAATTTTTTTGCAAGCAACCCCTTTGTCAAAATTTGCAAAAAACGGATCTCGCATTGTATTAATGCTTTGAAGCTGAAAATTATTTTAGGGGTGCAATTTCATATTCTTAAAAGATTTCTTTGCAATATACAAAATTATTTTAAAACTAACTAAACTTATGAATTAATTAATTTATAACCCCTGTATTTACGCAAAAAGCAGTACATAAAATGCCTGATTACCGCAACCAGCAGTACATCAAATTTTTAAAAATTCATTTAATATTATGGAAATAAGATATTTACATAATTAGCAAAAGAACATTTAAGGAATTCAAAATTGCACCCCTAAAATAATTTTCAGCTTCAAAGCATTAATAGAACGTGAGCTCCGTTTTTTTTTTGTTTTTTTTTGCAAATTTTGGCAAAGGGGTTGCTTGCAAAAAAATTTCAACTGTACATTATGAATAAGCAACATTTCTTGACTCTATGATATTAATTTGAAATTTTTATTGCTTCTTGTTGCATGGGAAAAATAATTTTAATAACACCTTTTTGGACAACGTTCGAATGATGAATTGTGAACGAACTGTTTGCGATAAAAATATGAAATTTATAAAATATATTGTCACATTTATAAGCTGCAAGACAAAAGTAATTCCAATTTTTGTGACTTTTTATTTTTGTATTATAACGATTCAAACTTCGAAAACACGGGAATTTCTATAATGCAAGCTTTTCATTCTATTCGTGCGATATGTACTGAACAAAAGGTACAATGCATCACATTTTTACAGCTAGTCAATTGAAAAAAATGCTCAAAAAGATTTTTTTCAGGGGGTAGGGGGGGGGGGGGCTTTATTAAGCCCATGAGTTAATAAAAATATTTTAAATATATTGTAAAAAAAAAAAAAAAAAAAAACTGAGTGGTAAACTTTTTTACAGCCGAAGAAGTTTCATTATATATGAATATATGATACAAACTTTTGGGTAAAAAGGAGTTATGAAAATATGTGGCTGTAATTATGAGCACAGTGAACTTCATTATTTATTTAACATGCCTTTTGTGGTATGATTTTAGATTGGAAACTGAAGGAATGAACTCTGAAGAAGTAATAAAAGAACTGCAATCTTTCACACCTTCTACCAACTACTGGAATAAGACTGTGAAACTTCGCTTTGGTGAAGTCACTTTGGTAAGTACTCACAACGCAATGACTCGTGTTTCAAACAAGTTTTATGGCACATATTTGTGATACAGGAGAAGAGGGTGTTAGCTGATAAACCAGAGGAACCAGCTTTGTCTGCTCCTGACTGGCCTGCAGCAGAACCTCCAACCAAACTGCAGTTTGAAGCATTAGCAACTCATGTTGATGACGAGTGTCACATCTACTTGCAGGAGATGCCAAAGAGTAAGTGAATCGCATTGTTTTTATTTGACATGTAAACTGCATATCAAGTCTTACAGATAGAAACCTTGTTGTAGAGGTTTTTTATGATGCAACCTTGAATCTTACCTGTTCAATTCATAGAACTCATACTCACATGGCAAAAAAAAAAAAAAAAAAAAAAAAAAAAAAAAAAAAAAAAAAAAAAAAAAAAAAACTATGAGGTCTCTATTTGGAAGAACTGATGTTTAGTTGTTAAATTGTCTGTATATTGAGTAAATAAGAATTATGTTAATTTTGAATAAAGTTAATAATTAAAGCACACGTTAAAAAGCATTGAAATTCAAAGATTCTCTAATTTATATAGTAAATTGGGACTTGTATTTTTTTTTCAGCATCTATCCATAATCACAAAGTGTTTTTTTTTTCTCTCTGTTTCTCTTAGGTGTAAAACAACCTCTTTTGTTTATTAACTATTTGTTCCCAAGCTGGGTTTCCTTTTAATTTTTATCATACATTTACGTTAATAAAAATTATAGCCATTGTCATTATAGGTGCTCACTCGTTTAAATTTTTAAAACCTTAGCACCAACAAGTAATCAAACATTAGCTGATTGTAATAGCACTATGGGCAGATATATTATTATATGGTTTGTTTGCATTTCAGGTGAAATTGCATTGAAAAAGATGGTTCGAGTGGTTAAACAATACTATGCAGACTCTGAAGCCACACCACAGAAATGGCGCCCAGGAGACATTTGCCTGGCTCGTTACCATGTTGACAGCAAGTGGTACAGAGCCAAAATTGTCAAGGTAACACAGCTTGTACAAGGAATTAAGTAAATCCTCTATTTTGGGTTTTGGGAAATTGCTAGGGACCTATAATATCGTCATTTCATCAAAAAATTTAAATTCCTAAAACAGAGAGGTTAAATATTTATACAAGTATTATTTTAATTGCTACAGACCTGACTATTTCACAAAATCAAGAGTTTGTAACCAATAATATAATTCCAGAACTAGCTAATAACTTATACCAGCAATACTCTTTATTAGCATTATTGAGGCAATGATTTTTTTTTTTTTTTTTTTTTTTAGTAACTTAAATTACAATAAAAAAAAAAATTTTAGGATAAATATTAAATTAAAGGATAGAAATGTCAGCAAGAGCCTTGCCTCAGTAGAAGTTCTATGAAGAGGTCAAGGTCTCATTTGGCAGAGTTTAGTTATAATAATTTTTTTATACCCCAAAGCTTTCGATATCCTAATGATATGTAAATCCTTATATGTTTGATAATGTCATTATGATGGCGATAGTACTCGGGTATGCAAACATTAAATAACTAAATTCTGTGCTACATGAGACCTCAACCTCTCCATAGAACTTCTATTATGATAAGCTGGTATCTCTATCCTTTACTTTAATATTCATCAATAATTTTTTTAATTTCAGGTACCTAGTCTTCCAAGGCAACCTCTCACAGTATTGTTTGTGGACTTTGGCAATTGTGAAGAAGTAACTTTGAGTGATTTACGTAAAGCCAATCACCTTAATTCTATCCCTGTGCAGAGTATCAAGTGTACCCTGGTAGCTGTTGGCCCTGTAAGTATAAAGTTCACTTTATTATTGTTGTTGTTATTTTATGAGGAACATTAATATATTTCATAGATTCATTTAGCTATAGAACACACGATTGTAAAAATATATTCAACCATTAAAAATGTGCCTAATTAATCATGTTATTCTAATGATAAACACACATGTTGTATATTTGAATGGTAAAATATATCACAATCCTGTGTACACATGACTGTGATAATAAAAATAAAAAAAAAACTTGCGTCGGATCTGCAATGTTATTCTTATGAGACAAACTTTCACTGCATTTAAATGGTAAAATATATTGTGACAGTTGTGTGTACATGCTTCAATTAATTAGTTTGATGATAAACTAAAGTACTTAGTATCATTTTGCTTTATTTTTCATTATCTCATGACATTTCAGAAATTAAATTATGGCATGTGGAGAACTGAAGATCTAGATTTGATTCATGGTTGTGTTGTCGACAAGAAATGTCAAGTAACCTTGCTGGAGTTGCCAAAGCCAGGAGAAACTGTTAAGGTACATATTTTTACATTACATTAAAAGGTTTGAACCATACTTTGCACATTATTATTATGCTGTTGGTACCTTTGTTTTCCCTAGTTTTCTTATATTTGTTTGAGTTTTAAAGTTTACAAGGAAGAATACACACTTTTGAATGATGAAATTTTTTTATTTATGCATAATTATGAATATTATTTTGAATTCAATTTTCAGGTATTGAAGATTGTAACTGAGCTGAATCGTGACATTGTAGACTTCATGATTGCCAGCAAACTGTGTCGCCGTGTGCCTGTAGGAATCTCTTCCCCAGTCACAGATATACCCAGTGACGACTTTGCAAATGTCAATGGAGGATCAACTGATACAGAGATTATAGCTAAACCTATCATGAAACTAGAGGCACAAGTGAAATCAGAAGTTATGCAAGTTGAAGAATCTGAGATTACAATCGAAACAAATCATGCAGCGGAGGCTACTTATACAACCTCTGAAAATGCATCAAAAACAGTTTTGAGACCTCCAGTTTTAATTCCAGAAAAATCAATAGAATTAGATATAGAAAAAACATCTGAAAATAATGTTGATCAAGTTGTTGAGACTAACGATATAAATATGGCTGTTGATGATCCAGTGTCTACTCCAGAAACCAATGCTAACGAACCTACAGATACTCCAATGGATCAAGATGAGTCATCTGAAGCAACCCAGTGTAAGGAAGATACAGATTCCACCCCAGTAATAGTGATGTTGGAAGAAAGTGCCACAACAAGTCTGAAGAAAGAAAATGGAGATTCAGATATGGAACAAGATGAACCAGTAAAAGACCAAAAAGAAGTAGAACCTATGGCAGTTGTATCTGTTAATAATTTAGAGTGCAAGAAAGAAACGCCTGTCACCAGTGCATTGAGTACTGAACCTGAAGTAATCATTATCTCCAGCTCTGATGATGAAGATGAAAGCAGTGAGCCAGTTCTCACTTATTCTCAGTTCAGTGCTAAGGAAGATTCTATGCAGGCTATGACAGTTACTGTCATCATTAGTGCTACAGAACTGATATTGAAACCTGACTACAGTAATACCTTCAACTTGGAGGTACAGTAAATTAGTTTTATGTTGCTTTTAAATATTTTATAGCATAACCAGCAGCACTTAAGAAATTATTGTTTATTTAAATTCTAATACTGTGATGTTCATTTGTGTAAAAATTAATATTGTACTTGACGAAAAGTGTTGATGATTTATTAATTATAATAACAATGAATATTTATTTTTAATGGAAATCTGATTTGATTGATATTAATCTAATTACCTCTCCTCTCACTACTTTACCTATAATGTTAGAAACATCATCATTGCAAACCACTTGCTGGTTTTCCCATTTAATCATCCATATCAAAAAATTTTCAAAATTTTTTTATATAATTATTAATTCACAATAAAACTATTTTTATATTTCATTCTACTCTATTTTTCTGATTAGGAATGCCCCACTATTGATCCTCTGAAAGGACTGCTAGAAGAGATGAGTCGTGAAGCTGCCAATCAACCTCTACTGACAACAATCAAGCAAGGTATGTGAAACATGGTAGTATACAATCTCAAGCATACTAACTGATGACTGTGTTTTGTATGCAGGTCAGCCTTGCTGTTGCTGCTACATGACTCCAGATGACTGGTTCAGAGGGGAAATTCTGGAGGTTGGACAGGATAAAACTTCAGCTCTCGTGGTCTATGTTGATTACGGCAATGTTGATGAAATCCAAATTTCAAAGTAAGTTTATAAGAATTGCATTGCTTGGAAGTCAACTGTTCAGTTTGTTTGATGCAGTAAATATAGGAGCATGTAATTATAATTAAAAGCTTTGATAGATAAACACATAGATTAAGAAAAGTGGGAGATGGTAATTAGCATATACTGACATGGACACTGTGGACGTTTAATTAAATAATGCTCTATGCATTGATATTTTTTAGCCTGGTTTAATGATAAAGAAACAGATAGAATAACCTATCCTTCTTGTAATTCTATTCTATTCTTTATTTATTTATTTCTTCTTTTCTTATTGATCCTAACCGGGATGTTTTTGTCTTTTTTTCCTTAAATTGATTTAGCCTGGGTTAGAATTATTTTCCTGCCTTGGCATCCCTGTCAGTCTGGGCTCATTACTATCTCCCATTCCTCAGTTTTTTTTTTTTTTTTTTTTTTTTAATCTATCAGCGTTTTTATTTCAACTCTTTTAAAAGTCAATTATCGAGTAGTCGATATTTCCTGAATATTTACTATTTCATGTAGTTATTAAATAGTAGTTGAACACTGAGATATATGTAAAGATTTTTTGCATCTTTTTCTATTTCAAATATTCAGTGGCAAAATCTTACTATGTTTGTAGGCTGCACTGCATGAAAGCAGAGTGGATGAAGCTCCCTGCCCAGGCTTTGCTCTGCAAAGTAAAAGGAGTGGAAACAATGCCAGATTGTGATCCTCTTGTTCTGCAGAGTGGACTTTCTGAAGCTTTGCTCATGCAACCTCTGGTGGCAAAATTCAAGGTTAGTTTTTAGTAATTTTTTATTAATATTTTATCATTGAAGGAAGGACTGTCGGCATTATTATAATTATTATTTTTTTAACAGTGAAAAATATGTTTTATTTTTTAGTACTCTCATACTTTAAATGTAAACACTACTATCTTAATACCATAAAGGCTTTTATTGGTAATCTGTATTATATTTGATCATAAAAGAGTTTACAATAAATTGTTAAATTATGGTTTTATTTTTGTTTCAGTGTGGCCAGAAACCCTACATTGTGGAGCTGCTACAAAGTGATGGAGTCACTTCTGTCTATCAAAATATGGTTGATAGCAAACTTCTCAAATTCACCAACTGAAATTTTAGCTCACATTCCTTATTGCTAATCATTTCATTACTATTATTATTATTCTAATTGTTTATTTGTATGTGCTTATTTATCATTATGTCCAATTTTCTTTTAAAGCATTTGCAAACTATTGAAAGTTTGTTTCAATCTATTGTACTAATTTAGTATCATGTTGCTTTATTATAATTTTTTGTTTTTGTTTTGTGTCAAAGCAGTTCTATATCTTATTATATATATTGTGAAAGAAGAAAAAAAAAACTGGTTTATAATGTCAATGAAAAGAAAGAAAATAGTTAAACAATGAGAGCACTGTGTATGATTAGATAATTATACCAAAAAAAATCCAAGAAGTAAGAATTTTTGCCTTGCATGTATATTACATACATGCTTTATCTATTTTCTTTGATTTACACGGTTCTATCATATTATTTCATAATATGTTCATTTAAAGGAAAATAAATCTTATTGATGGGTCCGCGGAAAACTGAACTATCTATAGTCTCCGCGCGCTTTTAATTTGGAACATCTGCGCTCTCCGCCTCTCCTAAAATTGAAGCATCTGTAATGGAGCGCTGGTAAGAGATGCTTCAAAGTCAGGAGAAGCGGAAAGTGCAGATGTTCCAAATTTTAGGCGCGCGGAGACTATAATAATAATAAGTAACTTTATTAAGGCGTTGTGAGGGCTTGACAGCCCTATTTTACAAAACCTTGACCACAACATTACATGAGAAAATTACATAAGCAAAAAATATAGATAGTTCAGTTTTCTGCGGAGCCATCATTATGTTAGTCATTTCTATAGTGTTATTGATTTTATATGTTATAAGCTTTTTGTTTTCAAAGTCATTTGCAATAAGTTCTTGCAAATTATATCTATGTCTTTATAATTATTTTGTTATTCGTAATCGTATTATAAATAATATTCTTCACTTTTGAATTGATGAGAATTTAGTTACCATCATCTGGTCATTCTCTCCAAAATGTAAAAAGTGTGGGGATACAATCTGTTTTTAAAGTATAAATAGGGGGAATTTCAAAACTAAAAAATTGATGTTATTTCCCCTTCTTTATAACTTATATGAAATATATTTTGTTTAAAAATTAATTATTTGTGTTCAATCTTCAATTATAATAAATAAAAATCATTCCAATTACTTACTGGCAATTGTTATTTTCATTTAAGTACATTTAAAATTAATAAATACTGAGAGGGTAGTAAGAGTGAAAGTTATATTAATAATTTATTAGTTAATTTTTTAACTGGTCCAAATTGTAGTGTATGCCCTTGCCTGTTATGCTCATGACATGCTTTGATACCAGGTATTGGTTTTTACCTGTGTGTTTGATAAGGTTCTCAGCAAGTCCATGACACTATCACGTGTGCTGCAAACCTATTAACTACTAATAAAGAAACACGTGTTTTGAGGCTGACTTTAAGCAATTTCACTCACAGCCACTTCTGTTCCTATCTTCTATTTATGCGCAGTATGTAGAAACAGAAGCAAGTGTGAGCAAATTGCATAGTCAGCTACAAACAGGTGTTTCTTTAGTAGTCAATTAGGTATTCTAGATAACACTTGAGTGTCGACTGTTCACACATATTGTAGTTTTGTGTCTGCTGTTATATGACCAGACATTTCAAATGACAGACTTTACATATATGTATCAGATATATAGTGAAATAAAACAAAAATACAATTAAAGGAAATTGAATATTTCTTAAAAAAAAAAAAAGAAAAAAAATAGGAAAAAAAAAAGGAAGGAAGAAAGACGATATAATATATCAAAAGTATGAAAGTATATACTTTCTAATATATAGTAATTATATTATTAGTAATATATATTAGGGAAAAAATAAGACCAAAAAAAGTAATAGTAAACATTATATTATTGCTTATAAGCACTGTATTCAATGCACTGTATTGAATTGTTTCATTATAATATCAAATATATTAAACCAGATTTGCAAAATAAATAATTTTTTCTCTGAATGTCGTTTTTTTTTTTTTTTTTTTTTTTTTTTTTTCCTCTTTTACCTGATTGATTTCTTGGCCGATTTTCTTGAAAGTCACTAGATCGTAAAAATATATATTATAGCATGTATTGGCAATGAAAAAAAAATGTATCAACACTGTGTACTGTGTGTATTACCATTCGCTTTAACTACAGTATAGTACGTAACGTACACACTTGTAATCTGAGTTCAACAGTAGAGGAAATTTTACGTTTCAGAAATCTTTGTCATGAAACGTAATAACAATTTTAAATCATCTCTAAATCACTTCGAAAAGGAATACAATTAAGTTAGCTTAACATAAAGCGAATCAGTGCGTCAAGTAAAGTTATCATCACGAGCGGTCAAAGTAGTGCATCTGAAGTCACATCGCAGCAGCGTGGTGCGTGCAAGCCATCGCCACTCACACACTTACACAATTTAACACATGATAGTTACGCATGCACCGCGCGACAGCGACACATGACAACTACAGATTCATCACTCCGAGCGTTCGTGATAAGTGATAACTCTGATAGAAATTATACAAATTCTCTAGTGATAACTACAATTGACGCACTGACCTCTGCTTTATAATAGGTTTATACTTGTTATATACATTTCATCAATATCGAAAAGAAATATAATGTAATTTCAAATTATAATAATAAGTTAATATAACAAATTAAAAAAAAAAGTATAGCGTGTCTACAAGATTGTAGATTTGTCACGAACATTATTTTGTTCCTACAAAACTTTTAAACCCTTTTTGAGCTAATTTGCGAGGTAACAACCATGAATTTAAAATTTAACGGTTGCAAATGTATTTCCAGACATCCAATCTGTGTACTGTGTAGCATTGCAAAATTAAAAAAAAAAAAGTTTCATAAAATATTTTACAGTGATGCTCATAGTTTAAAAAAAAATCAATATAAATAGCAAATTTCTTTTGTTTTACGCGTACAAGAACAATATTATTTAATTTGTAAAAAGCATTACAAAAATTACATTAAAAGCAGAAAATTTTCATTTTTGGGTGCATCGGCAAAAAAAAAAAATCAAATCAAATCAAACGTATAAAGACACTTGTTTATCTTACATAGTATAGCACTTGTCAATCAAATAATTTTGATAGAACAATGAACGACACAATAGATGTTAATCACATGAAGATAATACACTTAAGAACAATTTAATTATATAAAAAAAAGTGAAACCCAAGAGATGATAAGTATTATCATAACGATATACCGAAATCCTATAAATTGTGGTCCTTTCTGGACTTGCAGCACTTCATAATGGCACACCAGGTGTATGTTGCGGTAATTTTATCGCTGATTGCGTTTAGCGCAGCACAGGGTAAGTGGTCTATACAGTATTGGCTTTACTAACTAGAAATCAAATTGTTTTTCCAATTAAACATTTCCACTTATAAAGAAATATAATACATATCATAAAATTTATTCCAAAATAATGGATATAATATTACTTTTTTTTTTTTTTTTTTTTTTTTAATATAGTGATTTTTTTTCAATTAATTAGTAATTTCATATACTTCTGCGGAAGGAACACTGAAATTGTTACTATTGTTATACACTGCGTTTTTGAGAATTAAAACATTTTTTATCATTTAAAAAAATAATAATAATGTAAAAAAATAATATAACATTTTTCGCATTTTTGGATGTTTTAATTTATAGAGTATGTATAATTATAATTTCAATATGACATAAAAATAAATTTTGTAACCTTGCAATTTTAATGTAAATCCAATACTAAAATATAACCATCGCGATTGTTCCTTTCCTATTATTTTGTGCAATTAAAGGCATACAGTGTATACCTGTTTTAAATAAATTTAATTCTGAAACTTCAGATTGCAAGTGGTCAACCAACAATGACCTGCCTGCGTCATATCAAGCTCTGTACATTAAGCCAGGAGGAAGTTTAGACATTCGTGGTTTCTGGTTACCCCAATCAGGAGATGTAGTCACCGTACCTGAGGGTGAGCAGGTTCTGTTTGCTTGCCCTGGAGGTAGCCTGAGCTCTGTTGGAGGCACAGAAGCTACCCTGACTTGCTCAGGTGGTAGATGGAGCAATGGAGGGAGCTCATATACTTTTGGTCAACTATCATGTTCAGCAAATCCTGCCCATCTTGCGAGATTTACTGGAACTGCATGTGATATTCCAGGACCGTATCAGTTGGTCGAGGTGATTATATAATAATAATAATATAATTATTACGTCATTTTCTCTCTCCTCTCCGCATCTTTAAAATTACAATTCTATAATATAATTTCACAAATTACACAATATAGAATTTTTGGTACTATTGTTTTCAGATTGGATTTGAATTGAATAACGGAGATTTTTACAAATTGATTGAGACTTGCCTTGACCAAGATAACTCAGACTCTCTCTACTCAGTGTTCTTGCAAGTTCCTGAAATCGCAGGTTATCAGTCTGGACAGTCAAGACCTAGTTTCACCGAAGGTACAGGTTTCTACCCTTCAGGAATGGATGTTGATGAGTTGTACACACAGGTCTCACAGCGTGCTGCTGTCGCACAAGCAGTTGGATCTGACTCGCTAGCAGGACAATATATTCAGGTATTAAAATAAAATTAATTTTAGTTAATCATTGATGATAATATTGCAAAAGCCTATAATTCTCAATTTAAAATAAGGTGTTTTTTTTATATTTTTTTATTCTTCACTATAGTTTGCATATGTATTGAATTTTTACTTTATATTTTTATACATAAAAATATCCAGAGTTCATATAGAACTTTAAAATGCGCATGGTTATCAGTTATCAATTTGATATAACAGCCTGATAGGTAGCAAAAAAAAAAAAAAAAAATTTGGCGTTTTTTTTTTTTTTTTTAGAAGTTCAAGGCAAAAGATAAAATTATTCGCTGAACTTTTTTTTTCTTCTCATTATATTTTTAGATAAAAAAAAATGTATATTTTATTTTTAATATTTCAGGAAGGTACAGAATATTTCATGTCCCGTGGTCATCTCGCAGCTAATGGAGATTTTATATACGGTGCTCTCCAGCGTGCAACTTTCTACTTTATGAACATTGCTCCTCAATGGCAGACATTCAATGGTCAAAACTGGGCTACACTTGAGAACAATTGCCGTGATTATGTAGAGAGACAATCTAATGATATTTTCGTATACACTGGAACTCACGGTACCACTACTCTTACTGACGTCAATGGGAATCAAGCACCAATCTATATGGATTATGACAATAAACTTTTGAAATCTCCAGCAATGTTTTGGAAAGTTTTGTTTGATGCCGAAACAGGAAGAGGTAAATTAATAAATTTGACAGTGTATTGTTAAAAATGTAGAGCGAAAAAATTTCGTGCTTCATTATTTTTCCTCTAGTTCTCTCTCTCTCTCTCTCTCTCTCTCTCTCTCTCTCTCTCTCTCTCTCTCTCTCTCTCTCTCTCTCTCTCTCTCTCTCTCTCTCTCTCTCTCTCTCTCTCTCTCTCTCTGTCTCTCTCTCTGTTGCAATTGACCATGCAATTTATAGACTGCATATATTTTAAAGAAATATGTGTATTATTATTAATTTTAATAAAGTATTCAATATAAATCTCTAATTTGTGTTCCAGGAGTTGCATTTGCAGGATTAAACAACCCCTACATTGATAACCCTGGAAATGACTTCTACGTGTGCCCTGACGTATGCAGTCAGCTTACATGGTTAACCTGGAAGCCAAATGACCAAGAAGCCGGTTATACTTATTGCTGTGAAGTTGATGCTTTAGCCAGCGTTGTTACAGAAATCCCTGACCTACCCGTTACAGGACTGCTTACGTAATTTTTGTGATATTATACCTGTCTCTCTATAGTGCAAATAAATATAATTCAATAAAATTTCATAAAATATTTAATTATTTATTTCCTAGAAAGAAAGTATATAAATGTAAAATAATTGTTTAAAAAAATTGGAATGAAAAAAAGATTACAATATACCATCAACCGTATTCATTATGACAAAATCACCACATTTGATTGCTAGATCTAGATATATCTAGTATAGTTAAACATATAATATAATTAAAAATTAATAATCCTTTAATTTTTACTATCGTATTTTAAACCTTATTATTTTTTTTATAATAAACTTCTGCTTCTTCTTCTTTTTTCTTTTTTTTTTTTTTTTTTCAAACAACGGTTATATGAAAACATAAATAATTTTATTAATTTTATAATATTTTCATTTTGTTTTAATTTTCATGTTTTATTTTATTCCTATTGTTACTAACAAGTGGTGTAGAATAAGAATACATTATCATATCAAACCTACAAACTTATAATTAAATTACAGATAAAACTTTAATATTATATAATTAAGTAATAAGTTTACCGTTTAAAAAAAAAATCTCAAAAAATTTCTATGGCTTAAAACTTGTAAAAGTATGTTTAATAGTCTTTCTCATTCAAATATCTCCTGAATCAGTGAATTAGTTTCTTCAAAAAAAATTTTAAAAAAGTGTTTTTCCCCATAAGCGTAATGTTAAATTAAGGAAAACCCTTAGCTTTAAACGGATAATCTCCATTATATATAAAATTATTTCTGTACAAATTTCACTTTTTTATATAAATTATATTATTTCTTAAAGTTAGAGGGAAAATTTCATTTATATTAGTATCATAATTATTATTTATTTTTTAAAGTATTATCATACACCATTAAGTTATCAACTATAATACTATTTCAAGTTCTGATTTTAAAAAAAATTCTGATTTTTCATGCTGAACGAGTCTTGGTGTTCGAAATGTCATGGTGCGGTGTGCTCACCTAATGTTTGATAGCAAAATGCTTCATATAGTATATTATATTCCATATATGGCAGTGATGCATATTACTGTGTACAGAATACAGTACAATAATGTATATAAAATACACGTGTTATACATATATAATGATATCACGGTGCAGTACAGTGCTTCACTGTTGATGCCGTTTATTTTGATAATTATATAATAGTTCTGATAAGATAATGATACATGAAGTGATATTACGAAATATCAACTATTTTCATGCGAAATAATAATATAATAAAAAACTTGAACCATACATGTATAACACATACACAATAACGAACGCTTATCTATAATATCAACTTATTGTTCTAAACACAAATGTTATCTAGTCATTATACACGACAAAACTATTTGTTTGAGGTTGATATAATCTATATAATATTTGATCAGTTAAAATATTTGTTATCATCGGACATCGATGGACCACATAATATAAGATTGCAACTTTCAAAAAAAGAATGATTGTATGATCACAATGTTGCGCGGGGTGCTGGCCGTAATTTTAACTGTGACTGCACTTGGGGCAGCGCAGGGTAAGCATGTTAATATTATAGTACACAAGTGCAATTAAAATAAATTTAATGAATAATCCAGAAAAAAAATACTTCCTCATATTTTCATATAATCTCTCAATATTACCATTATATAAGATGATGAAAAAATATAGTTTTCATTTTATTATTGTTATTTTTAAACGGGGGACATTTATTGGCTGCAATTAATTCACGTCATAATAATTTTTGCTGGACAATAGTCTCTATAAAAAGCACATAAAATAATAAATAATATGCAATAAATAATAATATAAAACATGCAAATTTAGCGCGCATTACAAATTTATAGCTCATTTTTTTCGATGCTTTCAATATATTCATAATCGTGTGTATACGTGTACTCTATAACAATGTAAGAGTGATTAATTTCATTAATTTTAATTATACTATTTCATGTACGTACATTTTTTTATAGACTGCACGTGGTCTATTAACTTGGACTTACCTGAGTTCCAACCTCTATACATCAAGCCAGGTGGCAGTTTGGACATCCACGGCTTCTGGCTACCTCAATCTGAAGATGTGGTTACCGTACCTGAAGGTCAAGAGGTCATGTTTGCCTGTCCTGGAAGAGATCTTATCCCAATGGGTGGGATAGAGGTCACCTTGACTTGTTCAGGTGGAAGGTGGAGCGATGGAAGTAACTCGTATACTTTTAGTGAAATATCATGCTCAAGTAATCCTTTCCATACCGCGAGGTTCACTGGAACTGAATGTGACATCGCAGGACCCTATAAATTAATTGAGGTATTGTATATGATTGCGAAAAATCTATAAGATGCGCGTTGCGGTACTTTTAATAATTATTATTTGTTTCTTATTTGCTATTTCTAATAAGAATTACCGAAACTGAATTATAATATCATAAATATAAATACTAAGAAAATTTTCATGACTATTATTTATTATTATTTTAGATTGGATTCGAGATGGAAAATGGAGATTTCTACAAGCTAATGGAGACGTGCTTAAACCAAGAAACTTCTGACTCTCTGTACGCAGTATTCCTACAAACTCGTGAGATCAAGGGATATCAATCAGGGTACCCTAGACCTGGTTTCCTCCAAGGTTCAGGATTTTATCCCTCAGGAATGAGTGTAGATACTTTGTATACACAGGTCTCACAGCTTGATGCAGTTACTGACGCTGTTGGATCTGCTAGCCTTGCGGCACAGTATGTTCAGGTATTATATCTATCAATATATAGTTTTAATGTTTGCTTTTTTATATACATTTTGGTTACTATACTGATTGATGTGTATTATTAACTTTAATTAAATTACCATATGTGTGAAACAAATTAATGATATAATTACAGTTTTGTTTAAGTCATTGAATTAAAAAAAATCATCGTACAAGTATATACTGTATATGTGTAATTTATTTATTTTTATGTTTACGATAATAATTTGTTGATAATTAATTATATAACTTTAGAATGGCACAGATTTCTACATGTCACGGGGTCACCTCGCAGCTAAGGCAGATTTCGTATATGGAGTTCACCAGCGTGCTACATTCTGGTTCATGAATGTTGCTCCACAGTGGCAGACTTTCAACGGTCAAAACTGGGCTATCTTGGAGGACAATTGCCGCACGTACGCGGAGACCCACTCCAATGATCTGTTTGTTTACACAGGCACTCACGGCACCACCACTCTCACTGATATCAATGGTAACCAGGCACCAATCTACCTTGATCATGCTAATAAATTTCTAAAAGCACCTCATATTTTCTGGAAAGTCATGTTTGATCCCGTCACAAAAAGAGGTAAAACATATTTTCGTCGCATCTTTATATTTCCTAATTTATTTCCATAATAAAGCGCAATCGCAAAACATTTTGTAATATTCTTTTGAATAGAAAAGAACTTAAGTATATGAAATGCAACTTACAAAAATAAGTATAAATCTAATGTGTAAATATATATATATATATATATATATATATATATATATATATATATATATATATATATATATATATATATATATATTATGATATAACTATATATTATAATAATTGTTATTTCATGGCATTAATATTTTATTTTAAAACTATATTTTCAGGTGTTGCATTTGCTGGACTGAACAACCCTTATATTGACAACCCTGGTAATGATTTTTACCTTTGCCCTGACGTCTGCACTCTGCAGTCAGCTAACTTGGCTAACGTGGAGTCCAAATGACCAGGAAGCTGGTTTCGCGTACTGTTGTGAAGTACCCGCCATGGCTGCTATGATTCCTGAAATTCCTAACCTACCCGTAACTGGATTACTCACGTAAAATATTTACTTAACAGAATAACGGCCATATTAAAATTTAAAACCCTTCAAAATAAATACTGTAGAAACTCTGGCATATAGTATTAATTGTATGGAATATTTATACCAACTCTGTAAACCTGACATTTTCTAAATTGAATCTAGCAAACGAAACAAATGAAAATATTAAAGTTTGTTTTTTTTAGTATTTTTTTTTTATTTGGATAATCATAAAAGCAGATGTACAGTACAACAGTATTTTTATTATCTGACAAACTTTGAAAAAAAAAAAAGTCTACTATTATATATATATAAAATAGTTCTATAGCAGAGAATTGTAAAGAAAATAAAAAAACTTCTACAAATTACAGTTTTTTTAATATTATAACAATATGAATGAATATTATATGGAAAACATAAACAAACAATATTTCTATCATACTATTTACTATTTACTCAAAAAATAAACTAGATCAAAAATCATAATTGAATTATTTGGTATAATATGAATAGAAAATCTATAATATTATAATATAAACTTTATAAACTATTCTCTCACTTATAAATATTGCAAGTACATATATTTGCGATTCGATTAGAAACCGGTTCTTGAGAAGTGCCTTTTCAGAACCGGTTAAGAACCGCCTTTTGAGAACTGTTTTTGAGACCCGTTTCTGATAACCGGTTCTTAAGAACCGCGGTACTTAACAACCACAAATATTATGGTTGGTTCCGGTACCTGCTATGATTTGAAGTACTTTAAGATAAAAAATTATAAATTATAAACACTTAATAATTTTTGCTAAGCTACCAAATTTATCTTCTTCAATATATTATATACATATTTGTATATCTTCTATATATAGTATATATTTAAAAATAATAAAGAAAATATTATACATATAGTAATATATCCTATAGAATTATTATTAGAAATTATAAAGAATTTAGTTAAATAAAAATATTATTGCTATTATTATTTTATTATTTTTAAATAAAATAAATTAAAATAAAATACCTGCCTATAAATTAAATACTTTACATAATTATGTTTTTGTTTTTTCATGATTTTTGTTGGATTTTGAAATAGTGGGTTTTTCAATGCTATGGTACATAATTTAGCATGCAACAATTAAAGTATAGCAACCATGTTATGAAACACACGCAGCACACATAAATATAGAATATACTGACAGTGACAATTTAACAATATATTCATAAACCATATGAGCCACGTATGATAACCTTCGAAAAATATTGTCAGTTTATTCTCGAAAGCCTTCGCATCTAAATTATTATATTATACGATATACATATACTCATCGTGGTCAACGACCCGGGGGATGTAGGTGTCGCACTGATACTACCGATCAATGGATCATATAGATCATAGACAAAGCTTAGAAACCTTGGACCGTAGATATTATGTTTATAAGGAGTCTATATAATTGATGAAGCAATTGTAAATATGCTTATGTATAGAGTCTGGATTTTCAGCACATTTTTTATTCTTCTGTGCTGTACTTTAAAAATATTATGAAGTCTCTTCGAATCACAAAAAAAGGAGCCCGTTAAAAGCTTTTTTTTTATTTTATTATTTTTTTTTTTTTTACATCTTTTACTTTTCACTTTAAATTAATTATTATTATGACGTAAAAATACAGTACTCTGGGTATTCTTTCTTGTGCTTTTATATTTATTAAAAGAAAAAAACTGTTTTTCAGTTTGCAAATCTCTATCAAGAAAATTTTCTTCTTCGCGTGTGTTACCGCGGCAAAGGAGACACTCAACAATCCATGCATAGAGCTTGATCTCATAGCAATCGCAAATAATTTTTAATTTTTAGTTGAGACAATACTCAATGTCAGTTTGAAAAGTCAGAACTTAATCTGTTTCAAAGCTGTGCTATTTTGGGCACTGTACAAAGAGAGATTTATATAAATATCTCCAAGGAGAACGTAATGAAAGAATTAAATCATGCAATTAAGTTACGGATCAGTTTATATGTATATTTCTCTTCTTCTTGAGAAGCTATAAAATATACAATATATCAAACAATATTAATATTTCTTATAAGATAATATTTATTTAAAATTATATAATTTAGTCAGTATAATTTAATAGTTTAAAGGTATGTGATAAAATCCACATTTTATGCTAATTTTCCCTAACAACATGAAGTTATATCTAAATACGTATTTATCCTCTAAATGACATTTTTCAAGGTAAATGCAGTAAATAATATAAAAATTAATGATAAAATCAGACATCAAAAATAAAAGCTCACATTTCAAAATTTAACGCGGTTCACTTATTAAACATCATTATTTCCAGGAAATATCAACACAATGCTAAAATATATTACATACATAGCTATTATTTTTTTTATTAAAATAATATTGTTTCGCAAATTTAGTTTACTAAATTGTATAAGGATACAAATATGCATAATTAATTATATCTCTCACCCTATAGATCGATATTACATCCAATAATTAACAGTGAACTTTACAGTATGGAGGTTATTGGTTTAAAAATTCTTAAAAAAAGTTTCTATAGCTTAAAACACGTAAAAGTATGTTTAGTATTTCTCATATAAATATCTCCGGAATCGGTAGAGAAGTTTTCTCAAAAAAAAAAAAAAATTAAACGTGTTTTTCCCCATAAGTGTACTGTTAAATTAGGGAATCCTTAGCTTTCCCCGCGTTTCCCCGCGCACTAAACTGATAATATCTATTAAGAGAAAATTAATTATAGAAATATACGGTAAAAGAAAAAAATGTTTTTGATTTACATTGCAATTATATCTTTACGTTCTTCAATAATACTTCCTTAAAATATTCTGTGAATTACATTTTTAATTGCATGTTAAATTCATGCATGATGAGCTCTTGCGTGTATTGGAGGGATACTTTTACTCAACACGCTGGATTTCAGGCTTTTACCAGAATTTTAACCTAATAAGTGCGAGAAAGTCGTGGTTCATTCGGAAGATTTTATGCAGTGTTAATATTAAAAAATTCCACTATATTAAACAAACAAAAATAGTCAAATACTGATGGATTGAAATCATGGTCCTGTTTAACAATTGCCAAAATTTACCCCATAGTGTGTAATTAGAGTTTACATAAACTAATTGATTAAGCCATGCTTGCATAATAAGCCAATGGCTGTAACATAATATAGTAACAATATAACAACATAAAAAATACTATCGGTGCACAGTAAAAAGTATAAAGAGCGTTATAACAAAAACTAATTGCGCACTGAAATAGAAAATATTTGTGGAATTCCTTAGCGCAACTTATTATGCTTCTTGCTAAATTGGATGTTTAATAAAAAAATAATTATTAAATATGAAGATTTCCACACTCCTTGCTCCAGTTTCTATTTAAAATATTGCAAGTGCTTGCCCGCGACCCATGAAAAACAAATTTTTTATATTTTCTACTTTAAATTGTGAAGTGTCCAGGAAATGAACATTCACACTTGACAATTTGACAAATTCAAAAGTTGGAATTTTTTTATTATATATTTTTTTTTACTATACGTTTAGATTTAATCATTGTAATAAATCAGCATAATATAAAATGTGTGTAAATATATATATATATATATATATATATATATATATATATATATATATATATATATATATATATATATATATAATTACAAAAAAAAAAACCTTGAAGTATGATGTTTAAAAGAACAATAAAATGTAACATTGTCGGTCTGCACCTATGCGCCTATATAAATAGAGACCAAATTCTCTATACTTCATCCAGAAGCTGCATTGAGGTTCAACCATGAAGTATATTATAGCTTGCTTTGTTGCAGCTTTATTGGTAAATAAAAAAAAATCAATTGAATTTTGTATATGTATGTATGTATGTGTGTATATATATATATATATATATATATATATATATATATATATATGTATATGTGTGTGTGTGTGTGTGTGTGTGTGTGTGTGTGTGTGTGTGTGTGTGTGTGTGTGTGTGTGTGTGTGTGTGTGTGTGTGTGTGTGTGTGTGTGTGTGTGTGTGTGTGTGTGTGTGTGTGTGTGTGTGTGTGTGTGTGTGTGTGTGTGTGTGTGTGTGTGTGTGTGTGTGTGTGTGTGTGTGTGTGTGTGTGTGTGTAATTTTTCGACTATAAGCAAATGTTAAAAATAATTTCAATTTTGAATAGAAATTTAATATTTATTTCTAATTTTATACTTGATATTAAGAATTAAAGAAATTTTGCGTATTTACACAAGTTTTCATATTGTAAATATAAACACAATAATTCTTTATATCAGTTATGTTATAATATTTTTGGTATCGATTACCTGCTGCATTATACTGTTTAGAATTGTAGAATTGTTCAAATTAGTTTTTTGGATTAAAATTTAACCGCATATAACAACAATAAAATTACATCTTATATGTAAGTCATATGAGAGTTGTATTATCTCAATTCTCTCTCTCTCTCTCTCTCTCTCTCTCTCTCTCTCTCTCTCTCTCTCTCTCTCTAACAAAAACAAACAAAAAATTAACAGTGTTCAGCTGAAGGCAGCAGTAATATCACTGCAAGGATACTTGGAGGAGCTACAGTTACTTTAGTGACTACCTACCCATGGATGGTTGCAGTTCACGTAAGCTTTTGATACTTCTGATCATTGGAAGTTATCGGTTTAAAAATTCTCAAAAAAATTCTATGGCTTAAAACACATAAAAGGATGCCCAGTATTTCTCATATAAATTTCTCCGGAATCGGTGGAGTAGTTTTCTCAAAAATTGCATTGATAAACAAATATCAACAAATATTATCCCCATAAGCGTAATGTTAGATTAGGGGACCCTTTGCTTCCCCCGCGTTTCCCCGCGCGCTAAACTGATAAGCTCTATTGAAATTAATAAAGTAGTTTTTGTAAGCTTTTTGTAGTTTTTGTTTTACGGTTTTGTATTATGGAGTACACAGCCTTGCAAACAACGGTCGTACGGTCATACGATCCATATGAACATATATACGTACGTATATGCTTTTATTAGTTATATTTACAAGCATCACTTTTTTTAAACGATTAACATCTTTATTTAAAACAAATATCGATTGATTGATGTTATATGGTGGCTTGAATTGTATTCAATTCAGCAGCCCATAGCTTGCATAATTGTTTTCATTATATGGCTACGGAGGCTAAGAACTTGACTGTAAGTTACCTACGTTGTATACTTTTTTTATTTTTTGTTTATTTTTTTTTAATAGATTTTACTTTTTATGTTAAGACCTATAATTGTTTAATGTACGTATACCAATATTTATCTATATACAATCTACATAATTAATAATTATATATTGCTAGAATATTCAAGACATTTCTTTCTAATGATTAAATCATACGTAATAGATATATACCTTGTAATATTTATTATTATTTATTAGAAATATGTTATATTTATTTTTCTTCTGCAGAAAGTTGCACCTACTACTGGATTTGTTGGCGCTGGAACATTGATTCATGCTAATTGGGTTCTTACTTCTGCATTCGTAGCAAAATCGTAATTATTAATAAAAATAATATACTATAACTATAAATTTACTATATTCATTTTGATATTTTGATAATAATTATCAACATGGTAGCATAGTGGTCACAGCACATATCTACACTGAGTGAGAGAATATGGGTTCGGAACTTATTCACAGTGGAGTCTGTACACGTTGTCTGTCGGGCAAAGACGCTTAACGTGTCTCTCAGTATGATAAGCTGTAGTAGCTAAACTAGGCAATTATGATTTGGGAGGCGAGAGGATTTTCAAAACTTTGAAATTTTTTCAAGTTCAAAGCTATTGTATCAAATTTGGGAAATCTCTCATCGGCTGTCTATAGGACGGGAGTATCTGTGGTTTCTCTCTGTCATTCCAGGTGAATACTGAACTGAGACAGGCCACAGAGCCGCGCTTACTCTCCAAATCCTAGTTTCTACTTTAAACTGCTTATTTTGAATCCTTTTTCCGCTACGGTAGGAATCAAAACACTTTGAATTTTAGGCTGAAAAGGCCTATTGGACTTTTTCTTATGCCTGTAAGTACCATTCCAATGAGTGGATAACTTGTGGAATAACTTATGTAAAGCAATAAAACGAAGCAAAACAAACATACCCAGCTCATATTTATTTATATATTTAAATAAAAATGTGATATATTTATTTATTGACTGAACTTATCCACTGCAAATAATTTAAAACTGTTTAATAATAATTATAAAAGAAATAAACAAAGGAATAGAGTAAATGGATAAAATATTCCAAGAAAAATAAATTTATTTATGTAGAACTGCTGTATTACTATAAATTTCATATCAGTAATTAATAAAATAATTTTTTTTCCTTCCTCCAGAGCTACGAGTTTTAAGGTGATATACAGCACCCTTATTTATAATAGTGGATCAGCAGTTGCAGCTAGCTCCATTGCTCATCCTGCATACACTACTGCGTTTTATCATCATAATATTGGTCTCCTGAAGCTAGGCACAGCTATCAGTAAGCACAGTATACAGTTTTTATGCAAACCAAATTATATTAACAATTTTCGATTTTTACTTTCATTTATAGACATCACTAAAGTCAATATATAAGTTATTTTTTTAAATTTTATTTGCAAAAAAAAAAAAAAAAAAAAAAAAATGCAGATTCAAGTTAAAAAAAAATGTTAGTGGTGTGAAATTAAGGCGGGAAATTAGCTAATGCGGGATTTGACTAAAAAATTGTAAAGACAGAAAAATCTGAAATTTTGTACAGTGATACATTAGGATTAGGTATCTTCAAAAATGTAAAAATTTTGGGGGGTCACCATGCTAGTTTTTTAATTATGATTTTTTGAAGTTTTAGTTCCATAAGAGCCCATGTTAATTTCAATAATTAATTTCTCTCTTATCTGATGGTCACGGGTTCTGAAATTCTTATCATAGGTAGCTGTTACTATTAACTTTCAAATAGCATCATAAAGTTTAGAAGTTTTCTTTTTAGATTTTGAGATACAAGCCAACTGAATACAACCCTTAAGCATTTTTATTGATTTATTTTCAATAATTAAAATAGCAGTATCATTACGTTAAATATTTATATATAAGACTGCAAAATAATTTTTTTAACTATTTTTTATCGTAAATCTAGCTACTGCTAAAACAATGCCATTGATGCCAAGAAAATTGTGTTGTGAACCTGATGTGCAATTCAAATATGTTTTAACTGGATGGGGACTAACTTCTACAACAGGTACTGTACTACATAGTTATCTCCAACTGAAAATTATTTTATAAGGAAAATTAAACAACTTTATGTTGGAAATATACAAAGTCTCCTTTGCAATTAACACTTAAAGGAATAGACCGGAGAAAAATATAAGCATTTATATCAAAAAACACTTGATAGGACTTACCGGGACTTACATAAATAACTTTAGTTTGTCTCAAAACCCAACTGTAGCTATGTAGCAGTGATCAGAAAATTTCGATTTATGCAACCTGCACAACATTTTCATACTAATTTTTGCACGTTTCTGACGTCATAAACATGAATAGTCACAAAAATTGCATACTTTACAGTATTTTCAAGCTCTCTCGTGGGGCTACATAAACATTCTGGTAAAAATTGTCATCAGTTTTGAAGATCCCATTTCATGTTTATTTATTAGAAAGCACATGTTGTTTTATGTGGTCTATGGCTTTAAGAGAGAAGATAAGCAACCCTAAAAACTTTTAGGGTAAAAATTCTGTATTTAATCTTAATTGAGATTTAATTTTCCTACCCTACTTTTTTGCATGATTTTAAGTTCTATATGTAAGATTGTTAAATTTTCAAGGTAAAAAAAAAAAAATGAAAATTTGGTAGAAATGTTTTGCAAATTGCAAAACTTGAGGTTTGAAATTATTTTATCGTTATAATTACGATCAATTTAGCTACTGTTCCCTCAACAAATATGATGGAACTTTATCTGCCCATGCTTTCCAATTTGCCTTGTATGAGCAGTGGATGGGGATCTGCAAATATCATACCAAGCGTTCTTTGTACGCCAAGTACAGCAACTTCTTCTGCTTATACTGTAAGTAATCAACGTATTTCCATATATATTCTTGAGACATAGAAATTAAGGTAATCATATGCTATGCTATGTATACATTTCATTTATCATAAAGATTTTTTATTTTATTTTTTATTAATTTTTTGTAATTGTCAGTTTCACTGTTATAATGAATGTGTTTTTCATATTTAATTATATTTAAATACAATTTATGACCAATGTCAATATAAAATACAAAATATTAAATTGCAACACAAATAAAAATATTAATGACAAAACTTAATAAATTTATCATTACTATTACTAAAAATTATTAACAATTCTTATTACATCCCCCTTCCCTTATCTTTCTATAGTAAATATTAACGAAATTCTTATACTTATTTTCAGTTCGATGAAGGAGACCCACTAGTGCAGTTAGACCCTGCAACAAGTGCTCCTCGTTACCAAGTTGGCATCGTATCTAGGTACAAGCCATCAAACCCCATTGTCTACACCAGGGTGTGTCATTATCACGACTGGCTGCAGTCGATCACAGGCATCAACTTTGGTTAAAACAATAAAAAAAAATTGTACCTAAAATATGAAAGATTTTAGGATATTTTGTCGTTAAAAATTGATAATAAATTGATCTTTTAGCCCATTTTGTGAATATTTTATTTTACCTTTTGTTTGTTATTGCTTTATAATTTTAAAAATATAATATAAATAAATAAAACTCAAAATTTAGTTTGATACTAAAGAATGAAAATAGGTGTAAATTATTAGCGCAGTTGATAATATTGCTGGAACATAAATTCAAATTTATATGAAACGCATAATCTTAATCTTAATCTTTAGCAGTATTTCATATATTTAAAATTATGTTGATGTGTATAGGCTTACAAAAATTGAAACAAATGCAGTACTTAATTCCTCAGATGTGAGGATAATTAAAATATTTTAAACTACTATTTATATAAATAATATACAGTCTACAGTTATACTTTTTGTTCATAAACCACAGAACAAGAACAATAATCATAACGTAAATATGCGTGCAGTGTAAATAATTTTGAATATTAAATAATATTTAATAATAATAAATGGTTTTTATTGAGAGGCCACAAAAGGTACATCGTCTTACATGTTCTCTGAAATAATATTAAAGTATTAAAATATTTCTCATGCCAGATTTTTAAAGCATAATAAATATAAACATACAACATACAATACACATTAAAAATGCATTGATAGTTTTTAACCACAGACATTTATAATATTCAATAATAGTTATAAAACTCTCTATAAATTAAATAAGAGTTTGGTATTAATTTATCACATTCAGAAACTATCAAAATTACATCTTATCATAGAAGCTATTTAAATAGAAATAGCAATGATCGAACCTAATTAATTCAGCAGTTAGTATTTTCAGTCTAATATATATATATATATATATATATATATATATATATATATATATATATATATATATATATATATATATATATATATATATATATATATATATATATATAAATTTAACTATTTTCAACATAATTTGAAGTAATATTTATTTCAAATAATAATTTTTAACATAGTTTTTTTGATTCTATTATTATAAAATTATTATTACAAAATCTTTATTGTTATAAAATTTATCAGGAAGATTATTCCAGATTTTATATAGCCTTTTAACTGAAAAATAGTTATCAAAAATATAACAACTAGATTTTGGAGGTATGAGAAAGAACTTATGAGATCTTATTGTACGCGAAGCTTTGTTTTTTAATGGAGATAGATATTCGTAAAATACAAAAGTTCTTTAAAATTTATTAATTTATGAATCAAGCATAGTAGGTTTTGCCTTTCCATAATTTTAAGACATCCCATCAGGTTTTTATAATATATAGATAGATAATAATTATTATTGAGGCCACAAAATATACTAAACTTACATACTCGTAAATATTACGTTTACCTTATTCTATTATTGCTATTTATTATATGCAAATATGAATTATTATATGTATTTGGTTTTATTTAATTTATAAACAAAATCACAAAATGTGTCATTATGTATGAATCATGGAAGTTATTTAGAAAATAAAATATAAATAAAAAACCTTGTAATTTGTTTCTGTACTGCAGTGTGTGTGTACCGCTAATAATATAGTTATTATTTATTATATATATAGTTACTATATACAGTATATAGTCAAGTAAAACTGTCTGTATTACTTGGATGACAAAAAAAAAAAAAAACGCTTTTTTTATTTTTCATAAGAAAATAACAATGAAAAATGGTCTAAATTTTCTAAATTAAACTTTATACATCTCTATAATTATGTTTCGTTAAAACATCATAGACAGAAAATTAAGAAATAGTTTGTGAAAATTATTTTTTATATTTTATTTACATTAATTTCTACTTGATAAGTTATGAAAGCTTTAAACATAACAATGTTCCTTGTGTATAATTATAACTATAAATATATGTATTTAAAATATAATTTAGACAATATAATAATACTCTTCTAAATGTGAGAGAATCAATAATTGTGCTAATTACCCCTAGCAACATGAAGTTATCTCAACGCAATTGTAGTGTCCTCTAAATGACATTTTTCAAGGTAATGATGTAGTAATCAAAATAAATATTAATGATAATATCAGACATCAAAAATAAAAGCTCACATTTGAAAAGGTTAACGTGGTTCACTTATTAAACATCATTATTTTCAGGAAATATCATAATACTGATTTTATATAGCTATTGTTTTGAGATTAAAATGTTATATTTTGCACATTTTATTTTTCATACGTATATAAATAAGTTATGACCTTGTATCATGATCTGTCAACTCTGACACTTTAGTGAGATATGATAGATATCAGGTGAAATTTCACAGTATAAATAGGGCAGAAAAATACTATCAGGCAAGCAATTAAGCCATCAGACCTGACATACACTATAACTGGAGCTATGAAGTTTATATTTCTCGCTACGGCAATCCTGCTGACGTTTGCAGTGGTAGGAAACTATAATATATTTATTTATTTAAATGTTTATTTACTAAATAATATATCTACTATTTACTTGTATACTGTATTTTGACCGAAGGCACGGACTATTGGAGAGATCAAAACATGCGGGAGATTCGCTTTCGATTTCGAGTCACTACCTCGGGTTTTTAACCCAGGTATGATGGTGGTCCGAGAAAGTCACGGTGCAATTAGGTGCATTTACCAGAGTCCCTTTCACATTGGAGGAGACTCTGCACTTATTTTTATCTGCAGTGTCAACCAACCTTGCTCTTTAAAGCAAAATAGGCAAATACTGTCAGGTTGGAATCACGATTTATTCGAGTTTTACTTTCTCGACCATGTATATAGTTTGTAAGCAGTCTGCAAAGACTAATTTGACATGGCATTTACTTGCTTACTTACACTTTTCAAGAGTCTAGCTGAGGGAGGAAGTACCAACAGTTCCATTTCAGGCAGGATATTTGGAAGCTCAGTAGTAGGCTCAACCGCTACTTACCCATGGATGGTTATAATTTACGTGAGTTTAAATCAAATTCAATAGCACATGATGATTAAATTCAATATGAAGTTTCATTTCGTTCAGTTAATACATTTGAATGGTGCATAGAAAAAAAAAATTAACATATTTTGTTGAAAAAAAATTGCAATGCATATAATTACAAACAAATACCCATAATAAAACATAACATTAAAAAAATTAAGTATATAAAATAAATTAAAGTAAATAAAAAATTATAATTGTTTTATTTAAATTTAGAAAACTGTACCTACACCTGTGGCATTAGTGGGTGGTGGATCCATTATTAACGTCAATTGGGTTCTTACATCAGCTTTCGTTGCAAAATCGTAAGTATTGTGTAACTATTAACTATAATTGTTTTGTAAATTGTTAGTACGTAAATATAAATTAGATTTCGGTTTCAAACTATGATAGATGATCATATAGAGTTTACTTATATATAATGCTGATTTACAGTAAATAAAATTTACAGTAAGAAATGTTATTAGACGTTTTCAAATGTTTTTTAATTTTATAAATATAATATTATACTAATACTTTATGTATATAACATTGGATACAAAACAAAAGTATTTTAGGATAATTAAATGATGATGTCCTTGGCTTGTATTATATATATATATATATATATATATATAAATATATATATATATATATATATATATATATATATATATATATATATATATATATATATATATATATATATATATATGTGTGTGTGTGTGTGTAAGTGTATCCTTCTAATAATATATGCCAATTACTTACATAATACTAATGAAAACGAAATTCATTGCAATGCAAATATATACATATAACATAATATATATTTAATTTAATTTATGTTTAATTTTATACTGTACAGTACAATCCCAACTAAAATATTTTTTTTTCTCTTTCTTCTTTTTACAGTGGTACAAGTTTTAATATTTATCATACTACATTAAGCTGCAGTTCAGGGAGTTTATACACTTCTAGTGGTGCTGTTCCACACCCTGCTTACACTACTGCATTCTCACATCACAACATCGGACTACTCAAACTTAACACTCCAGCTAGTATGTCTCATTAAATATATTTCAAAGTTTTACTTTTACTTTGCAAATTAAAATAATTTGTTTGTAAATGAATATAATTATTTCTGAAAATAATATTTAATAATCAAATAAGCAATTTAAAAATGTCATTTTATGATATATATAATTCCAATATTAAAATTTTAAAGTTAAGATTCGTAAACAAATTTATTTGCTACATTTTTATAGGCCTATTTATTTTAATTAAGTTTCAAAAAAAAATGTCATGATATCGTATCCCATGAAATGATATATAAATTTTATTAAAGTTTCAAAGTTTCACATGTCGATGTATTAAATTATATACTTACATTAGGGTTGCCAACTATTCCGAATGCGAAAAAAGGACATGGCCCACACACCTAACCGGGGGGTCTGGGGGGCGAAGCCCCCCAGCAGCCCGCCGCAGGCGCGAAATTTTTGTATGCCACGCCCCTTTTTCTTTGAAAAAACAAGCACAATAATCAATTTTATAAGTAATAAAAGCAAAGTTTAATATTCAATCTTGTGTATGTAACACATACTTTTTTAAAATTTAGATATGAATTTTTTTATGTTTGGTAAAAAAAAGTAGCGATTTTTTTTATTGTTTTATTTTTAATGTTAAAAAAAATATATAGAAATAGACTAGATCACTATATAGACTTAATGAATTGAATAATTTAAAAATACATTAAATAAAATGCACACATTTTTAATTAAATTTGACACTGATAAATACGGTGTGCACTGCACACTGCACTTCTGTAAATTGTATTTTCTTTTTATTATAAATTAAATACTGTAAATGAAATGTAATTTTTAACATTTTTAAATTTCAAATTTTGAAAAACATTAATAATAATGAATATGAATGAGAAATGTTGTAATTTGTGTATGCAATCATTGCAATCACAATCAAATATTTAATCCAATTTGATACAATTTACATATAAATTTTTCTGATATTCTGACAATATTCTGACAAACTTTATTTCACATTTTAATTTTAATTTAATATAAATAATTCAGGAATTTTATATATATTAAATATAATATATGGCATTCCTGAATGATTTATATTAAAATTATACTGACAACAATGGACCACTTGCAATAATATGTTTTTAATCGTTGCAGCAAGTAAGTGAAAACGATTTTTGCATAAGAAATGCATTAAGAATTATTCAATTTATTTTAAAAAGTTCGTTCATTGCAAGTGGTCAATTAAGTAATACTCGTATAACTTATTTAAAGCTGTATTTTTCCTGAGATTTCACATCTTTTAAGAAGCTAGTATCATTTAAAATGTTGTCATAGAATTGATTACAAGTGTCATTGTAGTTAAAGTAAGTCATGATTTCATTCTTTAAAGCCTCGTTAACAATGGACTTTTCTTAAGTGAAAACGCTAATTTTTTCAAATTAAGAAAAAGGTTTGATTTCTCCTTAATAATTTTTTTCTTAATTTTTTACGTAGAACTTTCACTTAACAATTTTTTTCTTAATTTTTCTTAGAATTATTTGAATTTACGTTGATTTAAAAATTAAATTTTACATAAATTAAAATTTACGGACATTAAAATTTGAATGTACGTAAATTCAAATAATTCTTCTAATTATACTTAAGAAAAATTAAGAAAAAAAAATTGTTTAAGTACAACCAATTAAGAAAATTCTTAAGTGCAACAATAGTTTCATTGTGAACACCAATAGTTCTTAAGTGGAAAAAATTAGCATTTTCACTTAAGAAAACTTAGAATAAGTCCATTGTGAACGAGGCTTATCAAATCATTTGAACACCTATTTCTGATGTCATTCCACTTTAGGTTCATGATGAAAACCTTCTCTATAAAAGCAGAGGTGGCTGGAATGCTAAATAAAAACTGCATGATTTTGTAAATGATAGGAATTTCTTCGTAGAAGTTGTTTCTGAATACATGAAGCCATTTATCTACAGTTGTGCAATGATCTGTATTAATTACTTTATTTGATACTAAATTTGTGTAGTGTGTTTTCAGTGTAATAATTTCCTCAAACAGCATGTTTTTATCAATATTATATCTTTTAAATTGAGGGTGAAGTTTTTCAATTACTTCTATAAAATCATAATAGGAAGGAACTCCATTAGGACACTACACATAGCCAACTGTCTTTTGAGTAATCAAATCCATCTGTCAAGTACTTGTGATTTGTATTACAACTTTTGCTATTGCGCATTTTTTTTAAAAAATTTTAATATTTTTTGAATCTAAAATTTCTAATAAGGGGAGTAAAGTGTCCTTTTTTGGAAAAAAAGTAAAAAAGGACAAAAACCTCGAAAAAAGGACTGTCCTTCTGAAAAAAGGACAGTTGGTAACCCTAACTTACATATGACTTTTATTATCAGCTAAATTAATCATTATCTTTTGTAAGATTTTTAAATTTATATTTTAAATTAACTGTAATAAACGGGCATTTTTCGGTTTTTACTGTGTCGTTATTATGTAATTTTGTTTGCTATCAATTGAGAGACAGAGAGAGGGTATATCCGTGGTGGTTCGATCTATCCTGATGCTCATCAATTTCTTCGGAAGAAATCAACTTGATGTATTATAAATCGTATGCCAGCAAACACACTACTACTTTTTTTGGTTACAGGTCTCAATCAAGTTGTAAAATTGCAGCCAAGGACTGCGTGTTGTGATCAAGCTATATATAAAAATACTTTCACTGGATGTGGACAAATATCTAGCTCAGGTAATTAAAAATTTCTGATATACTTTATATATTTTTTTTAAATTTTATACTTTATAATCCAGATACTAAGATAAATTTTTTTTAAAACATGCGGCCTTTTATAGATTGAAGTTTTTACAAAATAATGATATGAAAATTGGACTCTTATGAATGTTTAATATACTAATATGTGTTTGAATTATGCAATAATATTTGCTGCCATATATGTTATTAAAAATAATACATGCAATGATTTTTTTATTTACGTGCTAGTTTCATAAAATAAGTCGATCTGATGTATTATTTGTTTGGATGTATTTTAGCATAAAAATATACTTTATAATTATACTCTTTTAGTTTCAAAATTTTTGGTAAAATCAAAATTTATTTTATGGCGCTATCATAATATAATGTCTTTAGTTTCTGAATGATAAACATACAGTATATATTATATATTATGTATAACAGTATAATGTATTTATTTATTTTTATATTTAGTCATTTTTTAAAAGTAAATGACAAAATAGAAAAGAAATTTTTTTTTTTCAGTTGAAAATAATACAAATGTAATATAATATTTGCAGTGCCAGGAGCATCTACCAATTTAAGGGAGCTGAGTGTACCTACAATGACTGGATTAGCGTGCGTTACTAGCGGATGGGGGGCAAACTATATCATTCCTTCTGTGATCTGCACTCCTAGTAGCACTACTTCCAGTGCATATATCGTAAGGAATATTTTAATAGTTGGTTTGGTTTTAAAAAAAATTAGAGGACCTAAGTGAGGTATTAACGATGTTCGTAAACTATGTTCCCTTACTCCAAAAAATGCGCAATTCCATTTAAAAAGTATTAGGTGATCGTCATTTTTTTTTTTTGTGGTTTGGAGCACTGGAGCACGAAAAATAGGATTTACAAACATCATTATTTATATTATGCTATGTATTATTAAATATTATAAAATAATTACTCAGGAACTGTGTGAAAAGAACAGAATTGGACCCTTTATTCCTACTTTCAAGATCGAAAATCTGAAATAACTTCAATAAAATATAATTCTCTCTCTCTCTCTCTTTCACAGTTTGATGAGGGGGATCCACTGGTGCAGCGCAATCCTTCAACTGGTGTTGTCATGTTCCAAGTTGGCATCTTGTCTCTGTACAAGCCACCCCTCCCTAACATCTTCACCAAAGTGTGTCACTATCACGACTGGATACAATCCATCACAGGTGTCAACCTTGGTTAATAAAATCTAAAAATGCAGAAATATATATTATGTTAAATATTTGTCTTCTATCTACATAACCTAAATTTGTAACAAGGATTATATTGGATTGTTTCGCAATAAAAAAAATACTAAAGTAAACATAATATAATAAAGGGGTTTTTATTTTATTTTTATTGCAATTTTTTTTTTTTTTTTTTTTTTTTACAAACAACAAGGCTTTGGCGGTTTTGTTTTTTTTATTTCTATGACCCAATAATAATAAAAATAACCAATTTTTATATAATTCGATCATTAAAGTAATATTTAATTATAAAATATTTTTTATAGATTTTTTTTATACCAGATGCATTTGAAAAAAATATCAAAACTTAAATAATAAAACTGATAAAAAAAATAATAAATATATGCATAGATCACACTTCAACATTTTTCTAGCATATCTTATATCATTTTTAGTTATATTATTAGGTTCATAACCTCCCATTTTTATTTTCTATAACTTTAATTTTTATGCCATTATAAAAAAGTCCTCAAGTGCATATACAAAAAATATATATATATATATTATATATATATATATATATATATATATATATATATATATATATATATATATATATATATATATATATATATGAATGAAGAAATTTGGTCTTACCTTCTACTTGAAGACCCTGGGCTTTACACTCGCTGATAGTTTATATTAAATTTTAACAAATAAAATTACGTCACTAAAATGTACATATTAAAAACTTAATTCACTATAAGTCTCTAAAATTATACATATATAGCTATGTTAAAATTAAATCACATAAACATGAACGTTTTCGGAAAGCATCATATAAATGATGTGTCGGCTTTCCTTACTCCTATGTCACACACACATATATATATTATATATATATATATATATATATATATATATATATATATATATATATATTATATATATATATATAATATATGTCTGATAAAACACATAAAATGAACAATTATTGCATGACTATATATATTTAACTGTGAAAATGTTTAACAAATTATTGAATTTATTTATTTATTTTTTTTTTAGCAACTTAAATGTTGGAAACAACAATACATCAAATCAAAACCTTAAAATATTATAAGAATTTATTTCTAATAATATGAATTATGATGACTGAAACTATTATAAAATATATTGTATTCCTGTTTAAATATTTTTGTAATCAATATGTCCTTACTATAGTTATTGGTATTATAATATCAATAAAGAAACAGAAACTTAAAAAAAAGCAGGGTTCCTGTTTGTGTAACATATTATATTGTTGACGTTGGCATGTTGGTAAATAAAAGTTTAATAATTAATTTACGAAAATAAGAAATAATGAAATATGATATTATACTGTACAGTATACATGTATAATATGCAAAACATGTTTATTACTTTGAGAAATGTTTTTATATAATTACCAGCTCTATTATTATTATAAATCATGATAATAGATCTTGAGATATGATAATGTTTACGTAGTTAATTTGTGACTGATAACTGATTAATTATTAAATAATATTATATTTGCAAAATTATTGCACAATAATAAAGAATTTGACATCGGCTGTCATATTGATATATTAGATGCAAATATATATTAAATGTCTGATTTTTTTCTAATTATTATAAAAACCTAACATAAATATAAGTCTTTGCCATAAAAAGAAATAAACTTGTATAAATGAGAGCTCTGATCTTATAAAACTGACCAAACATGAAATACATATTACTTTTTTTTTTTTTTTTGTAAATGATATATTGTTATGTTATAAAAAAATATAAACTTTTTATTTTTTATCATTTTTATTATTTTTTGCTATAAAAAAATATAGATAATAATATCTTTTGCATAGAAATTTCCCTAACAATAATGTACTTATATTTTATTATTTTCCCATGGTTGTTAATTTTTTTACCTACCTATTATACCTTTTTACAGCTTTTAAATACATATACCGGAAGCGTTATTATAACTTTAAAAAAATGCATAGTGTTTGTGTAGTAGTTTTTTTAATGACATAATAAGTTGCTATTTTTTATCTATATTGACGCTGCGTTACTATGTAATATAAAGAAGAAAAATATACAAATCTGCCTCTATCACATTTTGCATTCAAGCATTTTAGCAATGAAGAACCATCAGTTATTGTTGCTGCAAATTTGTACTCTTTTTGTCTACAAAAATCTGGTAAGTATATTCATATCATAATTATGTGTAATCCTATGTGTACTTATATGTGTATTATGTGTAATTGAATTGTGTTGTTTATCCTTCTCTTTTAATTTAATACTTAAAAAAAAGTTTATAATGTAAAAATTAAGTATTAAGTATAGAATTACAAAAAAAAATCCTTAATAATAATTATAAAAAAAAAAGTCAAACCAAAACTAGAAAAATGGTTTCAACTGGATTTTAATCATTTTTTTTTTTATTAAAACTGAATCATTGTAATTTTAAAAGTAATGAGGTATATATTTGCTTAAATTTAATATTATACTGATAATTACACACACAATTTTTCTTTAAATTGATCTTCTGTTTAAAATCTGAGAAAAGAAAAGATGAGGGATATCTGGTTGAAATAAAATTTCTTTTTAGTCTTGGGTGGGCTGTGTCACTCTAGCATATTATGTTTCAGTAATAATAAGAACAATAATACTTTTTTATGAGCATTTTTTCTCTTGTTATAAAATATAGGTCCAAACAATTGTATTAAAAAAATGTAATCAGCAGAATGAAATTTCATTATAGAAATCTTTGATAATTAATCTACGACGTACTTATTCTGTTACACAAAATGTTATTTATATAAGTATATAGTTTAATGTTTTTATTCTGAGGTAATAATTTTTATATGACATATAGAATATATATTTGGCCCCAAAAAAAATAAGGCCGTTTGCGTTCAAGTTTCATCCCCGCATACATTATAATTGCCATTTGGAGATATAAACGCTGCGATCATATTTTTTTACGAACCACTGACATCATACTCGTGTTTAAAAATGATAATAAAAATTTTCAAGGTGCTCGCCTCTGATAATTCCACAAAACTTAAAAAGAACTCTACAGTAAAAATTTCAACTCACATAATTGGTGGCTCAGCAGTAAATTGTGAACTAGGGCAGTATCCTTGGATGGTATCAGTTCAGGTATTAATGAAATTACCTATAATATACTGACTCATTAATTTAATTATAGTATTATATACTACTACTCTATACAAACACAATAACATATTGCTGTACTTCATAATTTTATTTTAAATTTTATTATATTTATTTAAAAAATATATTATATCATCGACTTAAAACGTTTAATTTATATATCACAGAAATCATTTTTATGACACTCGTCACGTACGTAGTATACATTAAAAAAAACTGCTATTTTTTTGTTTTGTTTATGTGTGTACTGAATCTGAATAGATGTATACAAAACGAAAACTGTTTTTAAAAAAATCGTTATTTTATTATTATTATTTACAGAAAACCGCACCATCTCCAACTTTGTACTGTGGTGGATCATTAATTCACATAAAATGGGTCTTAACTTCTGCATTCTGTGTTAATGGGTAATATAGTAATTTTATATCCTGTAACTTATGCAACAAGTTGATCCGATATGCTGCAAAAGTTGCATAACATCAAGGGGTTTTGATTTCTTACAGAGGTACGAGCTTTTTTATTCGTGCAGGCACTTTGAGTGTGCTATCTGGTCCTTCTACTACAGCAGCACGTGTTGTTGTTCACCCAGGCTACTCTTCCACACATTCTCATCACAATATCGCCCTTATCAATCTAGCTCAACATGCAGTGACTTCAAGTTAGTGTGTAAAAAATCATCATTCATAATTCAAATTTCATTTTTAAAGTTTTTGATACCTTTTTTATGCTAATGAAAAGTTATGCAGTGTATTATTTAATATATATATATATATATATATATATATATATATATATATATGTGTGTGTGTGTGTTTGTGTGTGTGTGTGTGCGTGTGTGTGTGACTATATTTTTTCCGCGCATTCATGAAATATAAAACATTTGAAGTACTATGAAACAATTCAAATTTCAGACGCTATCAATACAGTAAGATTATTACCACGATCAATGTGCTGGGATACTACTTTAGTTTACACAAACGTTCTCACAGGATGGGGGTTGAGATCGTCTTCAGGTTAGTAACTTGGCAGCTTATTTGGTAATAATATAGAGTATTAACCAATGGTGTCTTGATGCAATGAATTTGATTTATTGTGATAAATATGTTCCAGATACATCACTTTCCCCAACATTAATGCGAATTGCCTTAACTGATTTGCCTAATTTGAGTTGCTTAAGAGCAGCAGGAGCTATGTTCGTCATTTCATCTGTCCTCTGCACTCCTGCAAGTGCAGCAGCTATGCCTTACATTGTAGGTATAAATTCTAAACTTTTGGACTAAAATATACTAATATAAAAAAAAAAACATAATATGATTGATGATCAGACTTGGTCATGTAACTCACTACTTCAAGAAAAAGTAATGACACTACGTTACTCGTTAGTTTTTGAAAAGTAATGACACTATGTTATATACTCAATACTCTTAGAAGTAGTGAATTTACTATTAGTGTTACTTTAATTTACTTTATTTCCTTCCAATATTATTTTCTTAATAAAAAACACTATTTTTAAAAATATGTTAAAAATATTAATATTGTTTTCCAATAAATTATAAATAGGTAGATTTAAATCAAATCAGTACAGTTATTTTGAATAACTATATTACGACGAAAGCATATTTATTTACTTATAGATTTAGAAGTCTTTTTTTTTTTTTTTTTTTTTTCAGTGCTTGAAATTTTAGGAAGTAGTGTTGTTACATGGCAAAAATTACTTGATCTAGTAATGTGTTACCGTTACTGATACCAAAAAGTAATGAGGTTATTTTTTAACAAAAAGTAGTGAAATTATGTTACGTCGTTACTTGTATGACGATTGACGATGTTACTGCCCAAAAAAGTCTGTTGAAGATTGAAGATGCTAGTGCATATTTGAAAAAAAAAAAAAAAATACTAAAAATGTCGTACTGTAAAAAGCTATAAATGTAAAAACAAATAATGTCATGAAAAATGCTCCCCCCCCCCCTCCTTCTTTAAAAATAAAAAATAATAATAATTAATAGCTCTATCAAATTTAATAGCCTTTATTTATACTATAGCACACAAAATCCCAAGTATGCACTGTAATGATTACATTGATTACTTTGAGTCTCATAAATTTTTTTAAATAATAAAATTTTCCAGTTGTTAATATATATTTTTTAAATTTAAATAGGGCGATGAAGGTAACCCACTAGTACGATTACCAACAGGAACAGCTCCTTACCTACAAGTGGGGATCACTTCACTGTACAAACCAAACATGCCCTCACTGTTCACTCGAGTGTGTCATTACCATGATTGGATGCAGTCAGTCACTGGCATCAACTTTGGATAAAATATTTGCATGATTTACTGTAAAAGTATCAAAGATAAAATAATAAATGCATAACGTAATCTATGTATACATTTAAAAAAAATATATACTCAAGTCCAAATTAACTAATCAACTAAATTATCCTCTATACCCCCACTATATTATGCAAATTCCTGTAGATCCAAGAATTGCAAACCATAAAAGCATCAGCAGGCATAAGAAAATGTATACACTAATGTAAAATAAACCTTTTAATGTTCTATTTGAAATCATTAATGAACATGTTCTCAATTATTTAGTTAGGTATCAATTATACGTTTTTTAATTGATTAGTTGTATTTTTATACTTGAGCTACAAAAAGAATGATATATGACTAAGATATGAATACCTATATAATACAGTAACCACAGTGTCATATTGGCTATAAGGTAAGGTTGAGAAAAGTTGACTGACCACTTTCAAGACAGTTATGCCCCCAAAAGTAGGCGTAACTTGCTATTAAAAGTGGCTCACTTAAGAGGTCTAAACTACCAACTGGCCTACAACTAGCCAATCCAACTCTGTCAATCACATTAGTAAGGTAACAAGAGTACTAAAAAATTTTTAAACATTTGAAAATTATTTTATAAAAGTTTTTAATATAAAATTACTTATACACATTTTTTTGTTTTAGTCCAGTTTTTTGAAAAAATCTCAATTTTTGGAATAAATGGATATTAAAATAGGCCTATGGAATGGAAAAAAGAATTGATACAAAAGATATTATTACTAAATTACTACTGTATTATAATTTATAAGGCACAATCTTGATACAATATTACTAACATTTTTTTAATGTAAAGAGTATCCATAGTCTGTAAAAACCCTGATACATGACCAAAGCCAGGATATGCTGCAAAGCAACTTTGAAGTTAATCAATAACCAAAGTAGGGTAGTACAGAGTAGTAGTAGTCTTTTTTTTTTTTTTTTTTTTTTTTTTTTTTTTTGCCATTATACTTCCATTCTCCTTGCAATCAAGATGCACTGTATGCACTTGTTGAAGGTTATTTATGGAATTGTCAATTTCCTCAGAATGTTCTAGCATTCGAGTACGGGGGGGATAGGAGGTAGGATGAAGGGTTGAAGGGAAGGTTTGGCGGCTGTGGCCTAATGGGAACTGTCCAAGGGAACAATAGAAACCTTGGAGAAGACAGCCGATACTGGTCAGTTACCTGAACAGTATCTCCCGAATGCTCCAAAGTGCGGGCAGTCAGCGCTTATGCCACCACTTCTCAGGATAAGCCACGCCCTCCCCAGGTGGGAAGCGAAACGTGGATCTCCCGAGCAGTAGGCAGCAACGCTAATCACGACACCTTAGGCTCGGTCTTATATTATAAGATGAATTTGAAAGAAAATGATAGGTGAAACTAGCAAAGGCCTCCCCGTCTCTTAGAAAAAAAAAATCTTGCAAACAGAGATAGAATAAAAACTATCAGTGCTATCAAGATTTTCACCAAACCATGGAGCTCTCTCTCCACTATGGTAACACCTGTGCTGGTCTCTCTTATCATTTTCTTTCAACTTCATCACTTATAACAGTAACAGTGGTGGTTTATTTTTCCTTAATCCGCCCTATATACTTAAATCATGTTATACACATGCAAACATACGTCATAATAGTAGGAATATAATGTATATACATTTTACCTGCCTTTGTAAAAATTGTTCAATATTTCCGATATAATCCTTGGAAATAAGAAATAAATTTGTTTCTCATGATAAGTGTGTCTACTTACTTAAAAGATGTGTAACAAACAAAAAGAAAGGAGGAACAATTTTTGTATTTATCTACATTCCAAGGCAGATATATGTGTGAATTAAAAAAAAAAAATCAGTTAAATTTACTTATTGTTTAAATAATGAAAACCTTTCATATGCTTTCAAGTAACTTAAACAACTATACAGTATTTTTACCTAAAAAAGTAAAAAATAAAATAAAATTGTTGTTGTGTACTTAGTTAGGGTAAGTTTGGGTAGGGCAGACAAGGTAATTATAATTACCTATATAATTACATCATAAAATGATGGCCAAACACACCGCCAGTCGCCAGTATACAGGGTTCGGCACCTAAATTGAAACAACTTTCAATTTTGATTTGCCGCCAAACCGTTTGTGCGATTTTCTTTCCATTTAGTTTTTCAGAAAGCTGGGGATATGATATGTAAAACATATGCTGACAATAAAAAAAGCAGAATTTTTAAGTGAAAGTGATTGAAGTTGGTAGATAAAGTTTTAGTAAAGAAAATCGTCGCGCTGGAAAATCGTTTTTTATCATGGCCAGGACGTTGAAACTAGCGCGAAACTTGGGTTCTAGCTACCCCAAGGACTTCAGCGCGGTTATAAGCGAGTCATCTGTCAGCCCTGCGGTTGTTTTTTGCATTTTGGGAGGAAGTTACACTACTTGAAAAAAAAAATTAATATGGGCAATTTTCATTTTTGGGGATTTTAATACCTGAAATTTGCAACTGTTAACTGTTACTCTGTATCTACATAGAACTGTCAGATGACTTTTAATGGCATAGAATATGTTAACTTAGGTCTTCTTCTGCAATGCAAGCTATTTTGCTGGTGCTGACTCTAATTTTTTAATTAATTATGGCACTTTCTACTTATGGGGCCTTTTTGCTTAGCGTAATAGCCATCCGAATGGCTTCATGGATCCTTACTGCCATTTTTCTTATATGCTGTTTATGTTCAAAGGTCGCTGACCTTTCTAGATAATTTTTAGCTTCAGAAAATTATGTTCAAATCTTATACACGCATTATCTATTGTAAGTACAGATTTTTAAAGTCTGGGTTAGCGATTTTTCAGCATGAGTCTGTTGTTGTACTGAAACTTCATCTACCAACTTCGACCATTTTACTTAACAATTCTGATGTTTTATTATACCGTCATCTTTTTAGATACTTTCAGCTTTCTGAAAAACTAAATGGCAAGAAAATTGCATAAATGGTTTGGCGGAAAATCAAAATTGAAAGTTGTCTCAATTTATATGTCGAAACTATGGCCCAATCAGTTGGGCCAATTTAACCTGTGATGTGGAAATGACTGAGTGAGACTACGGACAAAGATGTCCCATGGCAAGACAATCCCAGAATTTTCTATTTGTGGTAATTGTGTCAACCACACAACTGGCAAAGCACATAATGCAACTATCTGAGCCCAATCAGATTTAGGAACATCATAAAACTGAAGCTCATTTTCCCAAATTTTAATGATACCATTATAAAGACTACTGCCTATATGTACAGATTCTATGTTTATTTTAGTTAAAGGCACTTTTATCTTCTTATTTATATCATCCATCCTGATAGACATAGCTGCAAGCACCTCCTTTAAATCAACAATTGATTTAATTAATAATTCATCCTTCTGTACAGTTACATCTTCTTCATCAAGTTTGTTAACTACTTCATCTGTTAGTGACTCAGATTGCTTATTAACCTCCACGTTTCCCTCAGTGTTATTAATTTGTTCGTTCAATTCTTGTACACTATCCGTTAACATCTTAATATCATTTAATTGTTTGTCAAGTAAACTACGTAAATTCTGGACTTCATTTTGTCCCACTCCTTTAGTTTTATCATCTTGACATTTCAGTTCTTGAACACACTTATTTAGCTCCTTGATCTCACTTGATTGTTGCTCTGTTATACATTTCAATTTTTTAACTTCACTCACTGTGTCAACAAGTTCATTTGATAACTTATTAATAAGCTCACTTGTTTGTTTGTTTTGCTTTGACTGTTTCTGTACTGAAGTGCGTACATTGTCTTCTCCATTTTCTTCTAAGCTGTAGATTAGATTTCCTAACACACTTAACTTGTTTTCCAGTTGAGCTCTTTGTTTCTTCAGCTTATTAATCAGTGGTGTGTCAGAGTCAGAATTATCTGAAATGTCGTCATCAAAATCTGAGTAAACTGATTGGTCTGTATCTGTCAAGGTACTTTCTGATTGGACATCACTATGTAAAGTACTACCAGAGCAAACACTTGGGGTAGACACACACCTCTCATCTACGTTATCTCTTGATTCTTCAGGTTTCTTCTGTTCATTGATTTTTTGTTGTTGAAGAATGAGGTTATCTTATACCGGGAACAAAAATAAAAGAAAATTAGGATTAAATGATTTAAAAATAAATCACACAATTTAAAAAAAATAATAATAATAATAATAATAAGTTATGATATAAATATAAGAAAAAAAACAGTTCGGTTTAAATTGCAAATCAAAGAAAAGTAATAGATGATTTTAATTAAAGCACGCTATATTGAAAGCTATATTACGCAAAAATCTTTAATTAATACATACAAAAAAGGGGGACGCAAAATTGCAAGCACAAGGCTGCTAATGAAAGTTTTGATCTACTACGATATATTGACAGTAGGTAGGGCGAAACACGTGTCCGCAACTTGACGAAGTGGTAAACCAGGTAGTTTGATCGCATCTAAATCACGGCAGTAAAATTCTTTCATTAGCAGCCTTGTGCTTGCAATTTTGCGTCCCCCTTTTTTGTATCTATTAATTAAAGATTTTCGCGTAATATAGCTTTCAATATAGCGTGCTTTAATTAAAATCATCTATTACTTTTCTTTGATTTGCAATAATAATAAATTAGATAGAACTATTAACATTGAACAGTTTTTTTTTTCTTTTTTAAAGAAAATGAGCGCAGTAGTGTTAAATGATGTAAACTATAAGATATAAATTATCTATCAAAATATAATTTAAAGGCATAGAACACTTACACTAATATTATTATTACAATATTTATACATTATATGATATCGCCCGCTTACAAAAGGCATACTTGTATTTTTGTCCAGTACAGCAAAGGGTTTACTTGCAGGTTTTACTTGTTAAGCTTATGAAGGATGCAAACGCAGGGTGAAATTTGTCCAAATGCTAGTATGCCCTTTGGACACAACCAGGGCGATATACTTAATGACGACGAGGGCAATATACTTAATGACAGGCATATCCAAACATACCTGAAAATCCACATTACTTTGCCTACCACTGGTTGATTTCTAATTTATTTTCCAATTATTTCTATTTGACCATTATGGTGTCTCTTATACAATATATGACATCACAGCGAGTCTGGTATCTGATTGGCTATGGCACACAAATTGTTGTGAAAAGGTCTCAAGAAAACTACTGAACTTTTTGCGTTAATTTGTGTGCCATAGCCAATCAGACACCTGGCTGGATGTGACATCATATACAGGAGAACTGTCAAGTAAAATTGATTAAAAATAAATTGGAGATCAGCAAAGCTGGCTAACTCAAAGTTGATATTCAGGTGTAATTTAATTTGAGAGAGAGAGAGAGAGAGAGAGAGAGAGAGAGAGAGAGAGAGAGAGAGAGAGAGAGAGAGAGAGAGAGAGAGAGAGAGAGAGAGAGAGAGAGAGAGAGAGAGAGAGAGAGAGAGAGAGAGAGAGAGAGAGGATAGAAATACCAGCAAGGTTCTTACCTCAGTAGAAGTTATATGGAGAGATTGAGGACTCAAGCGGCACAGAGTGTAGTTATAATGTTTTTTTAACTGACAAATGAGTGCTTTAGTCATCATAATGACATTATCAATCAAAGAAACAAAAATTACTAGAGCAAATCACAAAGTAGCCTGAAGTCTTGTACTGCCAAGCTGTGCTCTTGCTGGTGTTGGTTGGCTTTTATTTGTTTGACAATGTCATTACAATGGCAAAAGTTCTTGGTTATATAACATTATAACTACACGTAAGACCTCAACCTGTCCATAGTTGTTCTACTGTGGTAAGATCCTTGCTGGTATTTCTATCCTTTTCTTTCAGGTATCAATGATAAAGAAAAGGATAGAAAAACCAGCAAGGGCCTTACCACAGTAGAAGTTCTATGGAGAGGTCGAGGTCTTGCATGGCACAGTATAATGTTATAAAAGTTACTTTATAACTGAGAGCTTTCGTCATATGATAATGACATTATCAATCAAAAGAGAAAATTACTTGAGCACATCACTGAGCAGTGTCTTGTCTTGTACTGCCGTGTTATGCTCTTGCTGGTTTGGAGTTGGTGGAGAGGGGTGGGGGTGGAGTAGGGAATCAGGGAAGGAGTGTGAATGAGTGAGGGAAGGAGTGAGTGAGGGAAAAGGTGGGGAGGGGAGTGGGAATAGGGTATATTTTTGAAATATGTTAGCGAATATTAAGTCCAGGCAGCCCTTGGGCTTTTCTGGATCTTAATATATGTTGATATGCTAATTCATATTGTCGTAATGTCGCATAGTTGGCTGGGCCCGGAATGGTGCGAAGTATTGTTGATTTATAACATAATTGGAAATTTGATATGCCATGAGAGGCCGCATGTTCAGCCACAGGTTTTTGCATCTCATTGTTTTTTACGGATTGTCTGTGGCCATTCATGCGATCTCTCGCTTTTTGTGTGGTTAAGCCTATGTAAAATGCTTGACATTTTTCCTGTTGGCCTGTGGTGGGGTTGGTGGTATGTTGGGTACATTCAAGTTTGTAGATTATGTTAACTGATGTGCAAGTATTGTGGCCGTGGATAGGGTATGTAAGGTTGGTGACGGGACTTGTAAACGTTTTGCTGGGAATTTGAGTGATGCATGTATCGCATCTCCTTCCTCTGTTGCTCTGTTTGCCGTTGTTTTGACAGGGGAAAGATCCACTAGGTAGGGGCTTAGGTTTTGGTGTGGGATCAGTATGGGATAAGATTAAATATTAAAGCTGTTACCAAAAATACCACCAATAGCATTCCGTCAACCACCAAATATTAAAGCAATCTTATCCCATACTGATCCCACACCAAAACCTAAGCCCCTACCTAGTGGATCTTTCCCCTGTCAAAACAACGGCAAACAGAGCAACAGAGGAAGGAGATGCGATACATGCATCACTCAAATTCCCAGCAAAACGTTTACAAGTCCCGTCACCAACCTTACATACCCTATCCACGGCCACAATACTTGCACATCAGTTAACATAATCTACAAACTTGAATGTACCCAACATACCACCAACCCCACCACAGGCCAACAGGAAAAATGTCAAGCATTTTACATAGGCTTAACCACACAAAAAGCGAGAGATCGCATGAATGGCCACAGACAATCCGTAAAAAACAATGAGATGCAAAAACCTGTGGCTGAACATGCGGCCTCTCATGGCATATCAAATTTCCAATTATGTTATAAATCAACAATACTTCGCACCATTCCGGGCCCAGCCAACTATGCGACATTACGACAATATGAATTAGCATATCAACATATATTAAGATCCAGAAAAGCCCAAGGGCTGCCTGGACTTAATATTCGCTAACATATTTCAAAAATATACCCTATTCCCACTCCCCTCCCCACCTTTTCCCTCAATCACTCATTCACACTCCTTCCCTGATTCCTTACTCCACCCCCACCCCTCTCCACCAACTCCAAACCAGCAAGAGCATAACACGGCAGTACAAGACAAGACACTGCTCAGTGATGTGCTCAAGTAATTTTCTCTTTTGATTGATAATGTCATTATCATATGACGAAAGCTCTCAGTTATAAAGTAACTTTTATAACATTATACTGTGCCATGCAAGACCTCGACCTCTCCATAGAACTTCTACTGTGGTAAGGCCCTTGCTGGTTTTTCTATCCTTTTCTTTATCATTGATCCTAACCGCGATGGTTTTTTCCTTAAATTGATTTCTTTCAGGTATGTAATGTATATAACTGTCATTAGAGAAGTTATTTTTGTAAGATTTTTATACCTACTGTTAAAACAATATACATTTTTTTATACCTGCCACTATTCTTTGAGCACTTCCTATTGCTGTTAGAAAAGGGTTTTCAAATGCAGAATTAGGTTTACTTATCAAATGCATAAGCAAACATCCACCATCAACATCTTGTGCAGGCCACAATGTAGTATGAGAAGTGTATGAACCAGTCTTTGCAGCAGTCGAGTTCACTACCATATCAGATGAGATCACATGATCACAACATAGCATGTTGAACTGTAAACAAAACAAACAGAATCATTTTCTATTGGTGTAAAGTAAAATATTTAAATTACAAGTTATTATGGCCTATAGTTATTATGCAACTAGGGCATTCCCCAATGCTTTTCGTTGTTATAATTTGGTTGATTTGCAATAAATTATTTGTCTGTCTTCAGTCTTCACACTAATTATGAATACTGAGTACAGTACAGTATCCAACATTACAATGCAATTTTTACCCTGCAATTTTAAGAGAATTCATAGCCACACATTTATTTTCTTTTTTAATTAACCTCTAATTAGAAAAATTAAGGAAATAATAGAAATAATATTAACCCATTGCAGGTAACATTAAAAAATTGACAGAGAAAGATTGAGAAAACAAGCAAGGGTCTTACCGTAGAGAAAGGGGTTTTCTTATAGCTAGTTTAGTGACAATTTTATATTGTAACGTATACGTAGCATTCATAGCCAAAATTTTCTATCTAAATTAACGTAATTAGATAAATTAAGAAAATAATAATAATACTAAACCATTGCAGTTAATATTATTAAATAGAAAGAGAAAGATTGAGGAAATTAAAGAAAAGGATAGAATAACCAGCAAGGGCCTTACCACAGTACAAGACAAGACACTGCTCGGTGATGAGCTCAAGTAATTTTCTTCTTTGATTGATAATATCATTAATATATGACGAAAGCTCTCAGTTATAAAATGAACTATTTTATAACAAAACACTGTGCCATGCGAGACTTCGACCTGTCCATAGAACTTCTACTGTGGTAAGGCCCTTGCTGGTTATTCTATCCTTTTCTTTAATATTGATCCTAACCGCGATGGTTTTTTCCTTAAATTGAAAGATTGAGGAAACAACAGCAAATAAGGGTCTTACCATAGTGAATGAGATTTCCTATATAATTTGGTGAAATTGCTAGCACAGAGATAATAAGCACAATGTTAGCTTTTGATACAAAACTCCAAGTGAGACGGAGTATGTGAGTGTGCAGCCTTTTCAAACATCTACCTAACTGTACTGTATGTCTGACAAAAACATTAATACCAGGGGTTCGGACCCGGACCCGGAACCGGGTCCGGCCAAAACCCTATATTTTGGACGGGTTTTTCGGACCCGGGTCCGCGGACCCGAAAAAAAAATTAACGGGTCCGGACCCGGCTCCGCGGACCCGAGAAAAAAATTGCCGGGTCCGGACCCGGCTCCGCGGACCCGAAAAAAAAATTGACGGGTCCGGACCCGGCTCCGCGGACCCGAACTTTTAAAAAAAAGGGTCCGAAAACCCGGACCCGACTTTGAAAAAAAAATGACTAATGAAAAAATAAATGACATAATGTTGATCAGAACAAACACATTAAATAAAAAAATGACTTGTGTTGTAAATCAAAATTGTGATTTTGACTATATAATATATTTTTATTACTATTGTTTTAAATATTATGTCTGACTAAAAGCTTGTGATATTAGCTATTATAGATTTGTGTGCATAGAATATGACTGACAAGCTGTTTTTAAGCAGAAATGAATAACACTTTGAGCCCTTGTCAACTTACTTTTTTATCATTTAGAATACTAGACTGATTATTACCATACCTTATTATCCATGAATTAGACACCATCACGTTGATTTTGTATTTATTTTCGTTTATTTTACTTTTTGCGGTTCTATCACGTATCTGACGTCACCCTGTACCGCCGCCAATCACAGTCACCGCTCTGGTCACGCGATAAATTTAAGCCCCTCCCTCAAGTTCTTTACCCCTATCACGGCCCATCGGTACATTGTGACGTCAGATACGTGATATAACCGCAAAAAGTAAAATACATGAAAATAAATACAAAATCAACGTGTTGGTTTCTAATTCATGGATAATAAGGTATGGTAAGTATCAGTCTAGTATTCTAAATGATAAAAAAGTAAGTTGACAAGGGCTTTGAGTGGAAACAAAAAATAAATAAAGCATATTATACTGAAAAAATATTTGTTATTCTATCTAAAAAAATTGTGCATTCTTTTTTAGATTCACAATCTCAAATTATTTTTAAATTTAATTTTACAAATTTATATAATAACCTCGGACCCGGACCCGGACCCATATGAAGATTTTGATCGGGTCCGGAGCCGGGTCCCGGACCCGAAATAAAAATTGACGGGTCCGGACCCGGCTCCGCGGACCCGAAAAAAAATTTAAAGGGTCCGGACCCGGCTCCGCGGACCCGACAATTTTTTTTCAGGTCCCGGACCCGGGTCCGCGGACCCGATAATTTTTGTGACGGGTCCGAACCCCTGATTAATACTGTATTAAGCTAGCATGATTTCCACCAAGCTATGGTATTGACTGATAAAGGAACAACTGTTTTGAAGCAGACTATAACCTATTTCGCTCACATCTGCTTCCGTTTCTCTTTACTGCGCATGCGTAGTAAAGAGAAGCGGAAGCAGATGTGACTGAAATCGCTTATAGTTGGCCTCAAAACAGTTGTTCCTTTACTAGTCAATAGTACATCATGCCACTATTATAATGTCCTAGCTGATTTCTTCAATTTATTTCCTTTATTCATATTAACTTAATTAGCAATCAAATGCACTAGAGATATATTTGTGTTTTTTATTTATTTATTTTCATTGTTTCAATTTGCAATATTTAAGTGCATTATTTCTGCACAAAATAGTGTGTAAGAAACAAGTGACCTCATTTCCTATCACGACCATGATGGTTCATATTTTTACTATGTATCTGTATGTATCTAATATGTATCCAGGGGCGGATCCAGGAATTATTTTCGGAGGGGGCTGAAGAAGACAGATAGTGAAGCTACTTCACCCCGGGGGGGGGGGGGGGGGGGGGGGGATAAATAGCGCCGCAGGCGAAAAATTTTTCGGGCCATGCCCCTTTTTGAAAAAAACGCAAAATTAGTATACTTGGCAAAACTTACTATGGAAATTCTGAAAAGCAAATTTTGAATTTTTTTAACCAAAATGTTGAATTTTTAAATAAAAATTAGGACTTGACTGCTCGATAAAATATCTGTAGTAGAGGACAGGGTTACATATTTTTTTATTTATTAAAGTAATTAATTTTAGTTACTTTTTTGAAATGATTATACACTCAACAAATGAATTTTTTTACACTAAAATAAAAAAAACAACTAAAAAAATATTACATGTGGGGTATTATAATAAAAAAGAAACAAATTATATTCTATATATTATAAATTCGTCAAAAATTTATGTATTAAAAAAAATTATATACCTAAGCTAATCTCTCGGGAAGGCAGCAAAAATTTTAAATTTGGTTGAAGAATGGTTATGATATGATATGATGTATTTCAGTGTTGTAACATATTTTATTATGTTAGACATAGTTATTAACTCGAGTTAATTCCTCTCAAAAAGTAAGCATTTTTTTATAGTAAAAATTTAAGTGCAATTTATTTTGTCAAAATCTTAAAGTCGATTTACATTATTTTTTTAACCTGAGATTCAAAACATTTAAATATAATGCCTACGTAAAATAAAAAAATTAAAATATTATTTTTGTTTCAAAGTAAACTTTTTCATTTGCTTTGATGCGTAGTGTAAAAATTATTAAAAACAAAAGTCAATTTTTTTCCGGCCGCTTTCTCGATTTTCGATAGTAAACTGTTATGAATAAAAAAGTCACGATGGAATTAAACATTGTAGGTACAATAGAATTATTTAACAAAATATGAACTTATAAGGGAGGGGTAAGACTCTTTGGTACGAAATTTGAGTGGTATTTTTAATAGTATAAATAGCAGTTCCGCAATAGTACATAAATTGAACCATATAAGAGTTTATGGAGTCTTGGCCAAAAATTACCCCCGTTTTTGCTAGGTCTACAAAAAAAAATATATATTGACTGTTTTTCAGTGATCAATGATCATATTATTCATATGATATGTACTTACAGTATATGTATATAGTTTAAAAAATAAATGCGCATGATCACTGCACTCGTACGAAAATTTAATAAAAAGTTATGATTTCAGGATTATTGATATAGAAGATAATCTCGGACTATGGAAAAGAAAATTTTTAAATTTAGACTTAAAAATGAAGCAATCTGAATTAAAAATATATATATGTTTCTTAAAAATAGTTTAATTTTTTTTCTTTATTTTTAACTTTTTTTAGTGCGTATAAAATTTATATCTCGGCACAAATTTCGGGGGGGGGGGGGGGGCTTCAGCCCCCTTAGCCCCCCCCCCCCCCCCTGGATCCGCCCCTGTATGTATCTGTAAATACAGTACATAATACTGTACTCTTGATTTTATGAAATTGCAAGGGAAACAGGAAGTGGTCATTTCTCAAAATCCAAAGGCTTAAGGCAGTAGGTGACCAATAATTCAAAAATTACAGTGTATAATATATTCTGCCTTATGCCCAACCATCTTATATGGTTCAGAATCATGGGTATGTCAGAGTTAGGCATATGAGTAGGGTGATGTGTTGATATGAGTTTTCTTAGAAGTATATGGTAAAACAAAATAAGATAGAGTAAAGAATACTTGGGAGGAGTGAAAGAAACTGTGACTGAGAAGTATGAGAGCAAATGTGTATTGATGGTTTGGTCCTGTTGAAAGAATAGCTCAATGAGGAAGGTGAATTGAAATTTTTTTGTTGAGTTTATGATATTTTTGGAAAGAGCTTTAAAAATTTTTGAGGCGCTATTTTTTCTTAGGACGATTGGAGCATGCGATGTATTTTTAATTAATTTTTAAAAATCGACCTAAAAAGACTCTGACGTCATCATTCCACTTTTTTCTCGGCAAATACTAATCGTTTGAGGTTCAGTAACCAGTTTAATGAAATCAGCTCGTTCTCAGGATTTCAAAAAACTGGCTACTGAACCTTCTACGGTCAATACTTTCCAAAATAAATGCCCGCTTGATGACGTCAGGGTCTTTTTAGGACGATTTTCAAAAATTAATTAAAAATACTTTCCATGCTCTAATCTTTTTAAGAAAAAATTTCGCCTCAAAATTTTTTAACGCTCTTTTCAAAAATGTCATAAAAAGTGGGGGTTAAAAAAATTCACCTTCCTCATGGCTGATGACAGAATTGCAAAACAGGTATTTCATAGCAGAGTGGATGGAAGCAGAAGTATAGGCAGGCCTAAAACATCATGGTCTGAAATGGTTGGAAGATGTTTGAAAAATAAGAATGTATGCAGTATTGGATGTAAAAGAAAATGTATGGAACAAGTTACGGGTCTGACGAAGGAAGCAAGAGAAGAATGCCAGGATAGAAAGTTATGAAGTTCTATCCCTAGGTCAGGCTAAAAACATCTTTTGTTGGCTTACCCTGAAAGGGACTATAGCATCATGGTATGCATATAAATACTCACGTTTTGGTTTCGAATTATGATGTGCACCTCACCACTGGTCTCAAAATGCAAGATCTTACAAGTTCCACTGGAGCACATCTCTTTGGGTTCTAGATAGTCGCCCATCACTGTCCTCTTTTGCTTAAGTAAAGTAACACAAGAATTTTCAAAGAGTACCTATGGAATTAAAAAATAAATATTAATGAAAAATAAACTATGCAATGTTTGATAGTAAAAATATTTGATAGTATATAAAACATGGATAGATTAAGAAAATTTGGGGAATGGGAGATAGTAATGAACTTACAATGACAGGGAAGCCGCATGAGAGAAAAATTTCTAACTCACTTTTCAGCTTGGGTTAGAAACTTTTCACTACCATGGCATCCCTGTCAGTGAAAGCGAAAGCTCATTACTATCTCTCAATTTCCCAAATTTTCTTAATCTATCTGTATGTTTTACTATCCAAATATTTTTATTATAGAATTAAGAAGGTTCATAAGTTTATAAATTCAAAAGTTAAAGATATAGAAGCCAGCAAGGGCCTTACCCATGGTGAAGAGAATCCCCACTGAACTATGGGACTCTCTTCTTTATGGTAAGGACCTTACTGGTTTCTCTCCTATCCTTTTCCTTCAAATTTATCATTTCACATAGGAGATGACACATAGATTGCAAAAATTGGGGGAAAAGTTGGGCTGCAGCCGACAGGGACTCTTTGTGTGAGAGAGAATAATTTCTTATATTATTCAAATCAAAACTGAATGCGTTGTGAACAAATGATTGAATTGAATGAATGCGTTCAGATTTGACCTGGGTTAGTAATTATTATCTCTCACATAAACAATCCCTTTCAGCTACAGCTAAACTCTTTAGAAATAAATTGCATTATTTACACACAAAAATAAATTACACATGAGGATACCCTGTCCCTGTCCTGTGTTTATAATACATCATATCAAACAAAGTAGAATAAGATTACGAAAAGTTCATAGTACGCACTTGCAGGGGCGTATCCAGGGGGGGGGGGGTCCAGGGGGGGGGGGGGTCCAGGTCCGGACCCCCCCCCCCCGTCAGGTTTGAGGCAAGCGAAAAAATCAAAGAAACAAAAAGAACTCGGAGTAATTTTTTTGACACATGAAAAATATTTAAAAAAAAAAATGAATAAACCAAAAAAGGAGTTTAAAATCAGATATTATAAGATAAAATTTGTTTCTATTGCCTTATTTTAAGATATTTTAGTGCTTAATTCCCTTTTGCTTTTATGTTTAAAAAAAATATTAGTGCACAATTCTTTTAAAAGAAACGCTCCTTCTTCTTTCTTTTTTCAATGATTTTTTTTTTTCTTTTCTGATTTTTAAATTTTATTTTATGAGTTTCTATTGATGTAATTTTGAAAATTGGCAGCTTTTTTATTATTACTTTTTTTTTTTGCCCCTCCTAAAAAATGTTAAATAGTTAATTAAAATACAAAATAATATGTTCCAAAATAGTTAAGGAAAAAATTAGCTCTTTTCGAAAATTAGATATATTATTTTTTATTAATTAATTAATTAATTTATTTGTTTACTTTTTTTTTTTTTTTTTTTTTTGTATCTTAGGATAGAATTCTTTAATGATAATATATTTTACTTTATTTTTCTATAATAACCTATTTGGCATAGATGAATGATTTATTAAAACATAAACCAACCTGTGCATGTATTTAATTAAGATGTTATTGAATGTTGACAAAAGAACTTTTGGGATAAAAAAATAATTATTTTCTTATCTTGCTGCAATAGAAGAATAGAAGACTTGCAAAAAGAGGATTTATTGACGAAAAACACAAACTGAGAGACCAACAATACAAACTGTTAGCAGATGACTCCGTCTTACTGCCTTTCATTTAACATCCTTTCTTATAAAGGAATGAAACAGCTATAACTCATGCGAATTTTTCCCGATTTTTCTCGAAACTGGAATTTTTACTGTACTCTATAGAGCTTACTGAGCCTTGAAAGCTAAGGTATTTTTTCCTTAAATAAAACAATATTAAAAATGAAGGAAAAAAAAAAAAAAAAAAAAAAAAAAAAAAAAAAAAAAAAAACTGCGAGCAAAATAAGCTAGAAGCTAGCTATAATAAGCGAGTAAGCTAGAGTAAAAATTTGACAATCGAGAATTTTTTTAACTTGATCGTGATATCTGCTTTTTTTCCTCGAAAAGAACAAAATACAGTAACACAAAGTTCTCTGCTAGCACTTGTGTTGGGGTCTGAGTTTGTTTATATTCTCATCAAAACCAATAACTCTTAAAGTCTTCTACATAAAACCAAATCGTATTATTTTGTTTCCAAAACTGGCTCAAAAAAATTAGAATGCTTTTAAAACGCATTGAAATAGCGTATTTTGACATCAAAAATTCTCAATTTCAGGTGGACCCCCCCCCCCCCCCCCCCATGGTCAAATCCTGGATACGCCCCTGTTACTGGTTATTATTGAAATTTAAAAGGAACGGACAGTGAACCAGCAAGGACCTTATACAATGTCAAAGAGAGTTCCATAGTTTGGTTGAATAGTAAGGCCATAGAGTAATACTTTTGCTGCGGTTTTCTCCATTCTTTCCTTTTAAGATTAGTCATACCCTACAACCCATAATTACCCCAATGTTTATTTTTCTAAGATTAATAATATTTAGTGCTTGGTTTTACAGTACATCAGTATGCAAAACTAATCTTTAAAAGTCAATATATATAATTATATTTATGTACCTTTGCATTTTTCTCTTCCACAGGGATATCAAGTACACAGTCTCGTGTGACAAGAGCATTGTTGAAAGCCCTCATATGATCCATATTTTGTTTTTGTCTTCACTGATTGATGCGTGTAAGATATGCTCTACACCTAAAAAAAAAAAAAAAAAAAAAAAAAACTAAAATTTAATTTTTGATCTCTCATACGTTCATTATCAAATATTGTCGTATGATAATTATGGCACTTCAATACATTTTCTATATATAGTTTACTCCTGTGAGAACATATAAAATTAAGTATTAATGTGAGTAACATACATAATATACTGCACTTAATATTTTGCATCATATAAAAATAAAGTATTAATACATAATTCATACAGTAACATTTTTTTGTTTTTGTTTTTTTATATGTAGTACATATTGCTTACTGCATATACAGCCCTTTTCAGAAAAATTAATACGTAGTAGGTTTTACTGAACAGAGCAAGGTGTGGAAACATTAAAATGTTCGACCAATGAGAACTGGACGTATCAATTTTTGTGAAACATATAAATAAATAAATAAATAAATAAATAAATAAATAAATAAATAAATAAATAAATAAATAAATAATCGTCTTTATTCAAAAAAATGCATAGAAAAAAAATACAAATTTTGAAACGGCGAGGTTTAAGCCTGACAATATGTCTGGCCCACTCTTACACCTAACCCCAACAGAAAACATTTATGATAATCTTTGATTGCATACATAATTCTAATATGAGAGAAGTGGTAATAATACTACGTAGCAAGAGAACAAAAGAAAAAAAAAAAAAAAAAAGAAAAGTTACAATATCTTTAAAAAAAAAATAATAATAAAAAAAAAAGAAGTAGTAATGAAGAATATTATATATACCAGTGATGCCTTGCATTTGCATGTCTTTAGACCCCTCCGTTTTACTTCCCTTGACTTGTGAGTCAGCTAGCCAAAACAAACAGGCAGGATGGATAGAAAGCAGAGCAGAAGATCAAGAGAGAGAAGCATTAAAGTTTGCTGCTTGTTGCTCGAGCAAGTGACGCTTTGCATGGTGGTAATAAGTTCACTCTCGCCTCAATGTAACCTGTCGCTGTATCTCTCTCTCTCTCTCTCTCTCTCTCTCTCTCTCTCTCTCTCTCTGTCTTGATCTTCTGCTCTGCTTTCTTTGCATCCTGCCTGCTTGTTTTGGCTACCTGACTCAGGGGAGGTAAAAAGGCAGATGTCTAAAGATACAGTATGCATCACTGACATGTTTCACAAAAATTGATAAGTCCAGTAATCATTGGTCGATCATTCAATATTTCCACACCTTGCCCTGTTCTGTAAAACCTACCACGTATTATTTTTTTTTTCTTCTGAAAAGGGCTGTATTATGTACACTAGAATGTTTTTAAAATGAGACAAAAGGATTTTGCCGAATATGCCGCTTCCAATGAAGTGGCTGGAAGGTAATTATCACAACAGCAAAAGATGTATCTATACTGCTGCATTTCTCCTCCTTTGGTTCTCCACCTTCTTATATCACTCGTAAGTGCGAGCACCAAAATATGCTTGCCTACTTGACCAGTCGTCTGTCTGGTGCAAGCTCGTGCACACCTTTGCTCTCTCTTATCCTATCTCGAGAAAAATATCATGCAATGAAAGCAGAGAAAGAGAGAGAGAGAGAAATGAAGATGATAGTTTGCTGTCTATAGTTTGGTTTTGCATGATACTCACACAGGAAGGGAGACAGTAGCGGAGATAGAGAAAGAGAGGTGCACCAGACGGCTGGTCAAGCAAGCATATTTTTGTGCTCATACATACGAATGATATAAGAAGGCGAAGAAATGCAGCAGTAGACACACACCTTACTGTTGTGACAATTATCTTCTAGCGATTTTATTCGCGCGGCATATTCGGCAAAATCCGTTTAATTGTCTCATTTTAAAAACATTCTAGTGTATACCTATGTACATAACACATGTAGGTATGTACTGTATACATTTGTATTGTACGTTCATACGTGATATGTACCCAAAGGAAATGAAAAACTTGCACAACAATGGGAGTAAATGCCAACATTATTTCAATGCATTCTTTTGCCACCCACCGCACCCGCTCTATATCTTGGTCTGTGTAATATGGCAATGTTGCCATATTTGCAATTTTTCCATAAGCCTAATGTATTGCAAGATTTAGAATTCATGTCAGTACATACATATACATGTACATACATTTTGTGCACATACCGGTATGTATGTATATAATTTTCACAGAGCATCATACAATAAGAGAGAGAATTAATACGATATCGCGGCACGGCAATGATTGGAAAATAGATATCAGTATAGATATAGTATGCAGCACATATGTGCTGCATACATGTATAATATGTATACAAATATACATATACTGTAAACATACCAAAACAGAAATTTAATGAAATATGTACATACATACCGTACATATTTATGTAACATAGAAATATGTTTGTGATTGCGCAGATTGCACATATCATAGTATTATTATGCATACACACACCACATGCATGTTTATTTGCCTGCTATTTATTCATGAATGCGACCATAACGTCAAAACACACCTAAACCCTGAAAATAATACATATTGTACATAATGCATACATTTATCAAACAAACTGCACTCTGCACTGCACGATTCTACAGAATCAGAGTCGTTGCCTGGTCGTTGGTAACTCTAGTTGCTCTAGTTCAACTGCACCCTGAAAGCCCTGAAACCTGAACTTTACTCCGACTTTACTGCACTGGTACACTGGATGCGGATGTTTTGCTGGTTTTGCTCGGCAGAATTTCGGTTAGTACCTGGTTAGTACCTAACTTGCCTATTTGCCCTGTATTTGCCAGCCTGTTGCCACTTCCACTTGCTTCCACTCGCTTCCACTTGCTTCCAGCTCTGTTCCAGCTTCCACTTGCCAGCCCAAAGCCCATTGGCGCAGAGATAACCCAGGAGATAACCATTGGCGGGTGTTGGGTGCAATTTGTTCGACTTAAAAAGTCCCGCGCTGAACCCGCGTTTTAATTTCTGTACTTGCAGGACACCTAGTGAATAAACGTAAAACTACTTAAGATCGATCGTCTCGGCCAGGTCTCGGCGGGTTCACCATTTTTGTGGGAGAGGTCCGTCAGTCAGGTGTTCACTAGTGTTCACCAAGAAGTTGAAACTTTTCATTAATTTGTCGGTCATCAGAGCAGAAGGAAGTGGTTTTATAATTCTTAACACTCAGGTCGTATAAATTTAATCATCAAAATGTTTCGAATCAATACTCAGCTTTGCAGAAACGTTGTTTCTCCTTTGAAAAATGCTTTAAATTCAAGTCAAAATGAAACTGTATTAAGAGTTACACCTTTAATTACAAATGTACAAAATTCAAGAGGATATGCTGATCATCAAATCCCAGAAAGATTGAAAGATGTTCCTGACGCATTAAATCCGAAATTCTTCTCGATGGTTGAATATAATTTCCATCGAGCATGCCAAGTTGCTGAAGATAATTTACTAGAAGGATTGAAGGTTCATAAGATGTCTGTAAAGGACAAAAAGGAAAAAGTTAAGGCCATTCTTCAGTTAATGCAACCCTGCCACCACGTTATTGAAATAACCTTCCCTATTCGCCGGGACACTGGAGAGTATGAGATGATCACGGCTTATCGTGCTCAACACAGCACACATCGTACCCCTTGCAAGGGAGGTGAGTAAAAATTGGAAGCCCTATTTTTATTTGACCATTTTTGTTGAACATGCAAAACAAAATTCCTGTAATTTTAAATTTTGTCCCTTCCGATACACTGTATTTACGCAAGTATGGACAGGGCTGCACTGCATACAACTATATGATATGTATGTATATAAAAAAATGTGCCCTTTAAATTTATAGATCATACAAAAAAAAAGTTTAAAAACAAATCTATACCATATAAATTCATAGATCATGCACTATCATATACATATATATATATATATACATGTTTTTTTTTTTTTTTTTTTTTTTAAGGAAAAATATCGATTACTCATGGAAGATTAAGTGCACAACTATAATACTGTATACAGTACATATAGATCGGTTTTCAAATTATGTACATTCGGTCAATGTATCACACTATGTATAGGTATTTACCGCACTGTACAGTACATAATATTATATGAATTGTATGATATATTTACACAATTGTGCAAGGTGAAACATCTAAATCTTTGCTGGTGGTTTTTTTTCTATCAAACCTCTAGGCGAACAACTTATGCTAGTTATATTTACATATATTTACAATGCATTTATACTGAATTTACACTCCCGAGACTTCCGAAACCTTATTATAAGATTCGCGGGTTCTTCCATGGCGGGTCGGCCATGGCCTGGCAAATCCTTCCCGGCATTCACCTTTACATACCGAGGAAACCATGGAAACCTCGGTCAGGAAGGTCGGCAATGGATTCCCTGAGATATATCCATTACCTCCCGAATGCACTGTGGATTCCCGGTGGCTCGAGTTTTTTTGTGAAAAATCTTGCCACATCCGGGAATCGAACCCGGATCGTAAAATTATTTGTATCTATCAATATGTTGTGATAATGTGATGAGACCTTCCGAATAACACGGTCTCATCACATTATCACAACATATTGATAGATACAAATAATTTTACGATCCAGGTTCGATTCCCGGATGTGGCAAGATTTTTCAAAAAAAAAATATATATTATTAGAGGAAATAAAATAATAATAATAAAAAATTATACGACTGTTTCACATTTATATTTGTAAAGGTGCTGCAGAAGGCGTGTGAAGGAGAACGTTGCAAGGACCCTAATTTTTTATTCTATAGCACTGCAGTGTATGTACCGAAGGAAAACTTGCACATAGGCTAGGAAATTTTAAGTGAGGAGGTGCTAGCCATACAAGTTTAGAGTCTTCGGCACAGTAAAGGGGTCTATTTTCTTGAAGAAATTTGAAAGAAAATTTGTTGGATAAAGAGATAGGAAACCCTTTTTGTAAATGATCATTTAGAAAAAGTAACATGCAAAGCAATTTTGTTTCCTTGAACATATATAGAGATACAGTAGCACAAAAAAATATAAATAAATGCAATTATAATAATGTAACAACAACGTATTTATTGTACGTTTGATTAGTTATACCTAGGGTTACAATAAAAAATCTTACGTACATTCAGAACCGATAAATACGAACAAATATAATTTAATATAAACATAACATATTCAATCAACATTGCAAGTTGGTGACTCATTCGTTTGGGAAGTTTCGTGAACAATAGACCGCGCTAATGCATGTAATTTGTATCTTGAGATGACGATAATGCTCGTGGTGCAAGCAAGCAGCAGCGGATGCTGCTGTGAGAGAGATGAGATCACAGTCGCTGGGCGAAGTTCTCGTCTTCTCCAGTGTGTATAATTTTGCAAGAAAACCGGTTTCTCAGGAGAATATAAATATATATCTTTGTTTTATGTGCACATACTGACGTGAGTGTGTTGCTATGCAGTCAATATAGCTCATCTACATGCTAATTATTTGAGTTCTTATTCATTTACATGCGTAACATATAATGTCCTTTCGCTGACTTTCAAAAGGAATATAAAGTTGTGTCCTCTCTCTCTCTCTCTCTCTCTCTCTCTCTCTCTCTCTCTCTCTCTCTCTCTCTCTCTCTCTCCCTTTCGTCTTTTCTTTGTAAATTACAATATTTGTCTTTACATGTCATTTCATCTAAATATTTATTTATTTTTTATAGTTATATAATGAACAGAATGTTAGTCAAAAGTTTCAAAAGTTCATATTGAAATGTTAAAGTTTAACTCTACAAAAGGGGTAAATCAACTCCTATGCACGAATACTAGTTTGGTACTCTAATTTTAATAATGTAATGATATGAATTGTTATAGAAAAGAGACATAGAGTTGAGAGTTGAAAATGAGTTTATAAATAACAAATTAATGTAAAATGACAATTAGAAGTAAAAATAATAATTATTTTGATTTAAGACTGTAAAAACGTAAATGTATATAAGTACAAAAATTAAGTGAATTATTTGTAAAAAAAATTTACTAATATGAAAAAGAAAAAGATTAATTTGTTCGTATTTTAAGTGGATATCAAACGCACAACCCCGAGTGTTGTTGAAGTCCTTGAAATAAGCTGCTTGCTTGTACAGAAACATCACCTGACATGTTGACCTGCAAAATACTGATGTAAAAAATCAATAATACAACGCGCTAAAGACGAAGTCAGCTGACTTTTTGACTCTTTTAACGTTATTAGCAGCTCTTGACCCATTTCATTAACTTAATGATAACGAAAAATACATGTGTTAAAGTCTAATGTTGATTATTAGAAATCATTTGATTTTGATGGCGTTAATTTTTGTGAAATAATTATAACTATGTATCATGGCAGTTCCTAAAACCTAAAGGGACGTCACTATAATGTTTTCTTTCTCCATAATTCTATATCGGGTGGTTTCACTCATTGATTTAATATTGCGCTTCGACGCCATACTTGAGCCATAACATGATCAGAATAGGAAAAAAATTTACTCTTACTTTGTTGCAAATTAAAACATGATAAATATTTCCAATGAATATAACTATTGCATTAATATAGTTGTATGAACTACTGACATATTGTCCTGAATCGATTGATACTATCGAATTTGTAATTTTTGATAACTATTTTTATTAATTTTTGAAAATCGAAAAATTACGTCACGGTTGGTAACTTATGCATGCATGTGAAAATATATAGGAAATGTTACACCGCAATGTCATTTCGCGACTTTTAGAAATACTTAGAAAATACTTAGAGAGATAAAACATGAGAAACTTAGCATATCTATCGATTCACAGGACGATGCCCTCTTTTAAAATGTGAAATAAAATTATCCCCTCCCCCTTTTTATTTTATTATTTTTAATTTTATTTTTTTAGTCTTCCTTCTTTCATGGAACCTCCCCATTGTGAATGATCAGAACAGAATATTACTATAGTAATTACTATATTATTATACTATATACTGTAGTAATTATATAGTACTATATAGTACTATATATATTACTAATATTACTATTGTATACAACGCTACAATATATTTTAGTAGTAATCTACTGCAGACTTACTATAATTATATATTTTCTATTCTAGGTTTTTTAAAGGGATGGGAGGACGGGACGTGATAGTGAATATAAATAACACGTTCATTATATTATTACCAAGTGAAAATTAAACCTATGGGACTGACCTTGTCTCAAACGAAAGGGTGCCCAGTAAAATTTTGCATTACAAATTTTATTTACATATAAATTGATACAAAAGCATACTATAGTTTTGTAAAGTTTTAGAGATGTCTGAGGGTGTTAATGCCCTCAGCCAGCAATGGCACCGCCATCTTGGTGATGACGTCATCTTGGCGCCATGCCAGTGACATTTTTGTGTAATATTTAACATTGGCTGACTTCAAGATACCTCATCTTACGTATATTCAGCTCAAACATACTTGCAGCATCGCTTTTTTTTTTTTTTTTTTTTTCCTTAGTCTTGAAAGACAGATGCTTTGGTTTTTGTAATGAAAGACATAACTTGGTTACTTGAACATTGCTGTTACAATTCTACATGTTTTTTATTGTGGTTTAGAGATAAAATATATACTAGCTGGCCTTGCAAGCAAATTCTCAAAGGAAGTTCCTTTATATAAGGCTCATTAATTGTCATTTTATATTTAAAGACTTTATTTTGGTTTGGATGCCTCATAAAAATTAGAGTTTTTAAAGTATAAATTTAGTAACTATTGTTAGTTATGACTTGGGTTATTAAAAATGCAGAAATAAATAAAATACTAGATCAAAAATTCTCATCACTTTACTTTGTCATTAACATCTATAGGGTCTATGCACTATGTTAAAGTCGACGCCATGTTGGAGCACTCAATAACATGGGCCGCATAGGAAAATAACTAATTTTGCCACTTTAAAAATACTAACGTAAGCAGCAATAATTTTGAGAGCATTGATATATGCTCTGTTAATAGGTTGAGTAAGTCTCTTATATGTAAGAAAAATAATCGTAACAAAAAATTAACCGATTTCCCAAAGAAAATAGTCAAAAACGAAGTTTGTCCTATGCTGAGCAATGTTATTCATTACTTTAGTTAGTATGGCCTCCAAGCGCATAAAATATGACGTCATGCGCATACACCCTACAGAATATCGAACAAATTTTAGCAGACGGCAGTATGAAAACTACCACGATGTTCAGATTAGGAGCAATTTGTTCTGTCTGTCTGGCTATATCGCTCTCTTGTAGTATAGTAAAATATTATCATTCATAGAATGTTTGGAGACAATAGAACTACTGCATTCAATCAATAAAAACTGAATCAAAGCAAATGTTTTTCTCGTAATTTAAAATTGCTCCTGACGTGACGACTGACGAGAACTGTGAACACCACGTCTCCCTTTCTCTATAAGCTCCATCAGCTGTTGTTTTCTAGAGCTAGGATAAATTTAAATATAACCCCCTCCCCACCTCCACCCCTGTCTGTACAGTGGTTGAACTCAAACAATGAAATCTAACTAAATAGAAATCTTTGAGTTTTACTAGCGACCCTTTCATTTGTTTGATAATTATTTGATCTTTAACCCAGCAACATTTTATACATATATTAATGATTATAGTCAGATTATCTGATAAGATTGTATCATAAAAGAATAGAGGTCACAATGTTTTTTCTTGCAGTTTTAGACTTTAAAAGGATTCCCATAGTTCTATACAGCTGTATAGAAAATGGATTATAAAATACAGTAGGCTTCTCTAATATACGTCGTTGTTATACTTTTTATCACACTTATCCAATTTTTTTTTAGTTGTCAAATAGTTACATAAATATAATAATAAAAAGATAATGTCCTTAAATTGTGCATGAAACTTAATTCAATTAAAAAAAGATAAATCGCCAATATGATACATTTGTTCTCTCTCTCTCTCTCTCTCTCTCTCTCTCTCTCTCTCTCTCTCTCTCTCTCTCTCTCTCTCTCTCTCTCTCTCTCTCTCTCTCTCTCTCTCTCTCTCTCTCTCTCTCTTACACGGAATCAATACGTTAATTCATATCGAAATGCATGCAAATTATTAAAATAATTGTTCATTTATATATTGAATTAGATGAATGCTTCGATAAAAGAAATATTATTTTGAATTTGTTTATTCTCATCATAGAGTTAATTTCTTATTGTATAATAATATTTTATCATACGTATAATTTGAATTTATTTTTGAATATAGATTTTGGATTTTTTATTATTATTATAATAATTTTTTTAGGTTTATATTATATCAGTTCTGAAAAAGCGAATTGTTAGTCACGGGACCCCGGATATGTTTGAAGTTACATCACCGTCATTAACTCGTCCTCCCACCCACCCACCCACTTACCTCGCACTGTTGGTGCTTTGTAATGTATATAATAGACCCATATATTGTTAATTTGAGTTTCCTTTTTTATAATATACTATCCATGTATCACTTTTATATAAAGTTACACATTAAAAAAAGCGTTGGTTGTATGATGTTCTGTTCATACAGAAACATGCGGTGTGTGTAGTAAGTTTAATTGGATGCAATCTTCATTTAAAATCAATAAAATTTCATTCAGTTATCATTAAATACTTTAAATATTTCTCTGTGTAACTATGCCTTTATTTTGACTTTTTTTTTTTTTTTTTTTTTTTTCATATTCATATGATTATTATTATCATTATGTATTGTATTTAATCAAAACCGGAAAACGTCTTCCGACAAAAACATCCTAATAGTAGCATTTATTTGCAAAATTATTTCTATATATATGATATGAAAATAAATTCTATGAAATTTGAATTTAAATCTACTGTATATAGAGCTACTATAGCTATCATGCTACTTATTTGATTTCAATATACAACAAGTATTTCTCTTCAATCATGTCATAAATACCAATTGGATATACTATCGGTGTTTAATATAATCACGTTGATATTTTCAAAAGCTTGAATGTATAGGTATATAAAAGGGTTATCTTATATATAGGCATTAAACACACTCTCTCGCAGATAAGATGTAGGTTATGTCACATGTAACATAACGTCGTCATAGCAACGTTATCACCAGCGTGATAAACATCCTCCAAGGTGGAAATTATGCCCTCTGTGTTAATTAACAGCATTTTACAACTGCCTGAAAAGTGATCCACTTTCAGCAGTATGGCTTTGAGAAAAAAAAATCAAGGAGATATATAGCCGCATAAATACAAAATAAAAGATAAAAAATAAAATACTTGTTTCTTTTTCATTAGTGAATTTTTATATCTTTTCAATGACATAATTATATACTTTAGAAAAATGTAAAATTCATATGATATATTTACTAAATTTATAAATAATTAAGCACGATGAGAGAAGCCTTAGCAATATGTTTTCTATTCTTTATTTATAATTATCAATAATTATTACGTACGATATGCTTGAAATATACATAAATATGCTTACAGAATTATCATTATACTGTAATAGAAGAATATCCTCTAACATCATATTTTAAACTTTAATTTATTTCTATATGTATATTCAGAGAGATTACTCTATATACAGAATCATCCTGGCTCCTGGCAACACATAGGGTATATATCATGAGTGATATGTAACTTAATATCCGAGGTCAGTTTATCATACCATATATGCGTATGCCTGCAACACGTGCTTTACACATGAGTTCTACTCGTGCGTGTATGTATCTCTTATCATTTACTATAAACTGTTGTAGTTATTTCATTGAATTATAGAGCTATATATTATGTTAAAGTTGAGTTCGTATAATGCTCTCGTCTGATGATGAGTATATAATTTAAAATGTCTTTGATATTGTACCATTCATTTCAAAAATAAAATATTTTTATTATTTAATCTCTAGTGACAAGCCAATTTATGAGTTGCTGACTATAAAGTTTTTATATTTATTTATATTCGCTTCCGATTTATCAAATTGCACTTGCGCAGTACGTTAAATCAAAAGCTGATATAAGCAAAATGCTTATAGTCGGCAGCTTTTCTGTATATTTGTCATTTATAGTTATAGGACAGTGTATCGTGTACTATAAAATATGGCAATTCATATTTAGCAATATGCAAAATAAAATAATAAATCCTTTAGTTCAAATTTTAAGGATTTCGGGCATTCTTTTTTACTCTAGCGTTCCTCAGGACCAACAAATTTTTTCAAAATTATACATTTTAGAAACAATTTATTATTTACGTATATTTTATGTTGTTTTCGTATTTTTATACGGGTGGAAAGTTGTATTTTTACGTCATTATTTTATATGTCAATAATTATTTACATAAACTTAAAATAAGCAGAACTATTTGCATTTAAAATTAAGTAAATGACGTCTGTATTAATGAAAATTTGAACAGAAAATGGACAGTTCATCAACCGCGTATTATTTATCCTTATTAAATGTTGAAGAATGTGTATGTATACCGCCAGCAGAAAATAAATTATCTGGAAATAAATTGGTATGAAAAGTAGTTATTATAGGTTGTAAAACTGTTTTGAGTGTTTTTTTATGTTGCGAAGGTTATTTTAAATAAGTTACAGAAATATTTTGTCCATTTCACAATATTTTCTCTGGTAATGAGAAAAAGAGGTATAGTGAAGCCAACTTAATTGTCATAGAGAAAAAGAGAAGAAAGTTGGTGTTTACGTTACTATTAATAGTCTTTAACGCTTTTTGTTTTATCACATCACATGAGAGCACGAGCGCGCGACTCTTTTTTATTAATACATATAGAACTAAAGCTCTGGCAACTGCCCATTAATATATTTCGAATCATCACTCATGAATGTCGATTGCTCCATATTGTCACAGAATGTACTGTACCGAATAAACACCAACAACAATTAATGAAAACAAATTGTTTTGTTTTGATTATAAAATAAAAGCATTTTTTACTGTCTTAAATTACACTATTTTCGGTTTTAAATAAGAATAATAATGTACTGGCTTGCAGAAGTTATCTAAAAATGTTCTATATCTTTTAAGTATGCTTATTGTTTAATTCAAAAGTTCAACACAATACTTAGGGTATTAATTCAAATAAAAAAAAAAGTGATCAGATTTGTAATTTGAACCTTTTTTTCTTTGTGTCAAAATGTGTTAATAAATTGTTTTTTAATTCAATTTAATCAGTAAGATTTTTAGATGTAGATTTTAAAAGTTACTATCCCCGCCCCCCTCAATTGTTCCAGTGTACAAAATTTGTATTTACAGGGCAATATGATATTGTTATATTTAAACAAACTTTATTTGTATGTTTCAGGTATTCGTTACTCGATGGACGTGTCCCGCGACGAGGTTAAGGCTTTGTCTGCTCTGATGACCTTCAAGTGCGCGTGTGTGGATGTACCATTCGGTGGTGCCAAGGCTGGTGTCAAGATCAACCCCAAACTGTACAGCGAGCACGAACTTGAGAAGATCACACGTCGTTTCACACTTGAGCTCGCAAAGAAGGGTTTCATTGGTACGTTTACAAACTAAAATAATAAAATCTGTACTACGGTATGTTATATTTATCTGTTCTGCCAAGGCCATTGAAATTTAGCTATACCCGTACATCCATTCTACCAACATATTTAATTTTCAAAAAATTTCAGGAACTAATATATAAGAAATATGCTATTAATTTTAATTTCTAGCTGCGACACTAGAAATTAAAATTGATAATATATTTCTCTAATATAATATAGGACAAAACAAACAAAAATATATCTTTATATTTTAAAATAATTAAATTCAACTAAAATAATTAATTAGAAATTTATATATTTTAAAAATGAGAAATAAGTTTAAAATTCTTTCTTTGCGAAAAACATAATTTTATTATGCATATTTACTGCGGGGATCTTAATGCTGTAAGGTAATTTCAAATTAAATTTAAAATGATGCTGGTGAATTTCCTTTTATGCCAAACAAGATATGCTTGTTCTCAATTACATCTTTGGCTTATTACCATTTTACAATCATAGCCAACTTAACATTTTAAAATAAAATGCTAAAAGTAAACATAATTAAGCATTAAATTAAAATTATTCAATACTATATAAAAACAAGTCTATTCATAAGAAAATGTACCATACATATTTTTACCAAAACTAAATTTTCAAACATATTTTTTTTTGAGCTAAATTAAAAAAAAAAAAAAAAAAAAAAAAAAAACATTTTAAGTGGGTAATAGCTGTAATACAGCTTTGTGTAAGTAGCTTTTATTTATTGCCAAATTGTACCTTAAAACTTACCCATTTAGTAATTTAAAGTATTGATGGGTAACTCTCTAGGTGTGTGGAGTGGGCTGCGATAGCCCATAAGTTATACTTATTGTTGTTTTTCTTTGTTTTCACCACATATGTAAATAAGTGCTAATTTTTAGAACAAAGTGTTGTATAACAAATAAAATAATTATCTTGATTTAAAAATACAGAGACTAACATCTTTGAAAGGGCAGAAACTTGAGTAATAAACCTTTTGCTATACTTCATAAAAATGAAGGGGGGGGGGGTAACATTGTGGTTACTACATTGTTTTTTTTACTGCATGTTAACAAAATTAAATTTTTTATTTTATTTAGAAAATAGTAGAGAGAGAGAGAGAAAGAGAGAGTGAGAGAGAGAAAGAGAGAGTGAGAGAGAGAGAGAGCAGATAGATTATAGCAAATTGAATTGAAAATTAATAATATTCTCAAATTTTGTTATTATTATTTTTCAACGTGCATTTTATTGCTATGCTGTACTTTTCTTTTATTTGTACTATTTAACTGTTAAGAAACAAATTATATAATAACTTTAAAAAACTAAAAAGTTGCAGATATATTAGGAATATATTGAAGTGGTCCTAAGGATGTCTGTAACAAAAAGAATCGTGTTACAGGACCTGGCATTGATGTGCCCGCTCCTGACATGGGTACTGGAGAACGTGAGATGTCATGGATTGCTGACACATATGCCAAGACCATTGGTCACCAAGACATCAATGCCCATGCCTGCGTTACTGGCAAGCCTATTAACCAGGGAGGAATTCACGGACGTATCTCTGCCACTGGTCGTGGTGTCTTCCACGGACTGGAGAACTTCATCATGGAGGCTGGTTACATGGGCATGATTGGCACCACCCCTGGATGGGGAGGCAAGACCTTCATTGTTCAGGTTAGTAGTCCTGTAAGCAAGAAATTGTAGACTTGTATACTAATGTTTATATTATATATGATTTCAGGGCTTTGGTAATGTGGGTCTCCACACCATGCGTTACTTCCATCGTGCAGGTGCTGTGTGCATTGGTATCAAGGAGTACGATGGTTCCATCTTCAATCCTCAGGGTATTGATCCTAAGGTAAGATTTTAAAGGAATTAATGTTCATACTGTATACTGTCAATTTAAGGAAAAAACCATCGCGGTTAGGATCAATGATAAAGAAAAGGATAGAAAAACCAGCAAGAGCCTTACCACAGTAGAAGTTCTATGGAGAGGTCGAGGTCTTGCATGGCACAGTATAATGTTATAAAAGTTTCTTTATAACTGAGAGCTTTCGTCATATGATAATGACATTATCAATCAAAAGAGAAAATTACTTGAGCACATCACTGAGAAACTTTTATAACATTATACTGTGCCATGCAAGACCTCGACCTCTCCATAGAACTTCTACTGTGGTAAGGCCCTTGCTGATACTGTATACTGTATCTGCTTTTTTTTTTTTTTTTTTTTTTTTTTTCAATTCCTTCAAGTTACAGGATAAGACTGGAAAACTGTTGCATAAGAGACAAATTATAAATCACTGTGTCTAATAACTTTAGTACCTATTTACAGGAACTTGAGGAATACCGTAATGAGCATGGAACCATTGTTGGCTTCCCTGGTGCTGAGCCATACAAGGGTGAGGACCTGATCTACGAGCCTTGCGATATCTTTGTACCTGCAGCCATTGAGAAGGTCATCACAAAGGAGAATGCTGCAAGAATCAATGCCAAGGTATGAGATATTGTCAAACCAACAATGTGGTGTACACTGAAGTGAAATACAAATACTAAAGCCTTAGTCATGACAGGCACTCAAACATTGTAAAAGGTGGTGCCTTACCTGCGTGTAATAGGAAGCGGAAATTTGGCCAGTAGTTCAGTTTGCAGAATATGACTATATGAATAGTATAATTGATTTCATAATGCTGGTTTTGCTTAATTTATAATAGCAATTAGTGTTTTCAATGTTTTTTTTTAACATTTTTTAATTTTTTAATTTAATTTATAGGCCTAAATATTGACTTGAGTTACTTAATAGTGTATGCTTATCCACATATCCAGTATCAATTATTCAAAAATGTATAAAATAATAATAATAACAATAAATAAATAAATCTGCAATGCTAAAGGGATAGCATCTCCATTTCCTGAACTAACTTCTCCAAAATAATTACAATAACCATGATAAACTACTATTTTAAATTCATATACAGATCATCTGTGAGGCTGCCAATGGACCAACCACCCCTGCAGCAGATAAGATCTTGCTGGAGAAGAATGTTCTGGTGATTCCTGACTTGTACATCAACGCTGGTGGTGTGACTGTCTCCTTCTTTGAGTGGCTTAAGAACTTGAACCATGTATCTTATGGTCGTCTTACCTTCAAGTATGAGAGAGAATCAAACTACCACCTGCTTGGTGAGTCAACTCTCACATTTAGAAGCAATTGACATACTTGTGGGACACAGTACTAGTGTAATTGTACAATTTATATGGTCTTTGGGCTAACTAAAAATATGGACCAAAAGCTATGTTAGGGGGAAAAAAGGGGCAAATAAGATAGTTTTGCAACATTAAAATAATAATAAAAAAATATATATTTATTTTAGGCTTATATAACATAACATTAAATATTTTTAATCCTTATTCTGTTGTACTAACATTGTTTAATGTTTACAGAGTCTGTGCAGGAATCTCTTGAGAGGAGATTTGGTCGCGTTGGAGGTCGTATTCCAGTCACTCCCTCAGATTCCTTCCAGAAGAGAATTTCTGGTGCATCAGAGAAAGACATTGTACACTCCGGCTTGGACTACACCATGGAGCGCTCTGCAAGGGTAAGTGAATCTCCCTTGCATCATAATTTGATAATGTAACACAATAGTAAAATTGAGGTGTAAATCCTTATTCTAAATTTAAATTTTGGTTATTAGTAAATATTTTGCAAGTGGGAAACTAGATTCAATTTTCAAATATTTACTATAAGTGACATAGTTACATCTAGATTTATAGAAATGAAAGTAAATTTATAGTTAAATTACTCACCAGAAAAAAACAACTGATAGTAGAGTTCAAAGTTTGTTGATGCCAACAAACTTTTAAGCAGTTTTTTTTTTTTTTTTTTTTTTTTTTTTTTTTTTTTGCAGGGAGCGTACATAAAAATGAATACTTGTATAACTAACATAGAGTTTTTTTATAGTATTGAAACTGTTGATTGTGTGAATTTTTATTTCTTTATTAAAAAAAAAAGCAAGTTAAATTTATTTGAGAAAACAATTAATGTAGAAGGTGACCAACTTGTACCGGAAATCGTTAAAAGAGGAATTATATTTTCACAATAATTCTTTGTACATTATTTATTGCCAGCGAAACAAGCACTATCATTTTCAAAAGAAATTGAGTAATTAAAAAAAATATTTCCGAAAATAAGTTTTATTAATATTTTTTAAAAACTTTGTAATTTGTATTTAGGAAAAGGAAAGATACCATCGCGGTATGGACAAACATGTGATGTTAAAATGTGATAGGGAGAAACCAAATGAGAGTTGGCGCCAGGCAGCAGCGTCAACTGAAAATCTCAAATGGCGATAGTGGTTTAAAAATATATATATTTGAAAAAAATATATATCATGCCATATATTGTCTCAAGCCGTTATGCACGGCCCTATGCACGCTAGGCGTGCAAGGCTATGAGCACTTTTATGCATGTATAATTAATTAGGAGTTAAAGGAATTTTAGTAGGAGGCGGGGGGTTGCAAGCACAGCAGCATATTACATAACAATAAATATAACTCAATAGTTACAAACGTTTCGCCTTCCCAAAGGCTCATCAGTGTAACGGGAAGAGTAACACAGTCACGCTAGAGATGATGCTCACACCACATCTAGCATAGGGCCATGCATAACGTCTTGAGACAATATATGGCATGATATATATTTTTTTAAACCACTATCGCCATTTGAGATTTTCAGTTGATGCTGCTGCCTGGCGCCAACTCTCATTTGGTTTCTCCCTATCAAATTTTAACGTCACATGTTTAAACTTTGTAATTTGACTAAATTTGCTGCTAAAATTTGAATTTCCACATTTGCATGTAATCGTTAAAGTGGAATAACTTAAATATTTGATCGTGTTTTTACCTGTTTGATGTAACTAAACTTTTAAGCAACATTTCATCTTTACTTTGTGTTAATATTGTAATTCACAGTCTATTTTGCGAGTTATTAGTCAGTCACCTACCCCCTTAAATTGAAAACTCTAAATCATAATATGAATAAATTTGCATAAAACACCAATAAAATAAATTACATTTTAGATATCATGTTGCTGTTATAATAATACTGTAATCTTAATTAACTTAACTTTATTGTCACAGGCTATTATGAAGACAGCAATGCGCTACAACCTTGGTCTTGACTTGAGAACCGCAGCATATGTCAACTCCATTGAGAAAATCTTCACCACATACAAGGAGGCAGGTCTTACTTTCTAAACTGAACTGTAGAAGAAACAAAAATCCTTCCTGTGTCACATGTGTCCTATCTCTTTCTCGCTAGTATTTTCTGTCTTTTATGTCGTCTGGTCTTGTATAACTTAGCTTTCTAGAAATCACACTAAAAGAAAGAAAAAAAAAAAAAAAGGTGACAGCACCTAATTGACGTTTGCATTTTCCAATTTCATGATCCAAGCAACACAAAAAAAAAATATATTAGAAAATTATAACATTTGGTTAAAACAAAAATATATAAATATTTAGTTATCATAATTTGTTATAGAAAAAAAAAGTTAATTGTTGTGAACATTATTCATAAATCATTTTACTGTTACTGTTGTTTTTTGTACTTATATCAGTATACAAAAAATGTAAATAATAAAACCTCTTTTTAAAATAATATATTAACAAAAAATTGTAATTTTTAAACGTTTTAAAACTATAATAAGTAACTTAACGACATATTTTTAATTGAGGTTTTATTAAATTTTTATTAAAAGTAACATGCAACTTTTGTTATAATGTTGAATCATTATGACAAGAAGTTCATGTTTTGTTTTTTTAAATGTATATGATAATATTTAAAGTTCAATGTGCTGATTTCAAATAATTATAAATATAATAATTAAATGTAAGTATGGTAATTCTTACAATAAAAAAATATTACTAGCATTATTTTGTAATTTGTTTTATTATTATTAATGTAACATTATGGACAACATTTTAATAAGTTATTATTACATAGAGACTCTTGGAATTAACATCAACATTAATATACTTAACTACAATTTACTACATATAATATGGTTTACATTTTCAATTTCAATATTAGTTTATTTTTTTTCTATAGGTAGGTCTTTAATTATTTATATAAGCTTGTTATATTGTTGTTGTTTTTATTCTCTTCTTTTCAATATCCAAATTTGAAATACTTTTCATTGTTCATTCATATAGTGTCAAATGAGTCCTAGTTTGGTCCCTTTCACTATATTCAAACTATAATTTTGTTTTGGATGTGTTTTAAATGTTGTTTTTAATTCAGATTAAAGGGCACTGAGTTTTTATATTATAAAATTGCTTTTGAAATAACATTTTTCATGTCATTATTTTGACCAAGTTTTATGCCACATCTGACATGACTTACTTAATGATAGGAAAACCAACAAGTACCTTACTATCAATTATATCCCTTGTTCTTTTAGATATCACAGTCAAATAATTTGTGTATTTACATCAACTTTTCTTATATGAAAATTAGGTCCTAAGGTAATTTTTATTGCATATTTTAGATTAATTTGTCATTAACTTATTTGTTATATCTTTTACGAATTTTTGGAAACAATAGTTTTATAAAAAAGAGTATACTCTTTTTTTTTATGAAAATTTGACAATTGATATTGACTTGTGATGCTAATATATTATAAGTACTGGGCATGCAACTTTGATCACCTCATTGCAAATTTAAAAAAAAAAAAAAAAAAAAAAAAAAGTATAAAAATAATTTAAGTTGGAAGCCTTAGTACTCAAAAATAATAATAATAATGAAAAGTCTAGTGGATTTAAAAAACAAATAGTTATATTTATCAGGACCTAATTGTCTGCGATATATAAGAAATTTAAACTGTATAAACGTCATCATGATAAAAGGCCTTTTTTTATTATTATTTTTGTTTTTCCCCTTCTTTTTCTTCTTTTGTTTTTTTTTCTTTTAAAACCTTTGTCGCCTTTATGATACATGAACTCTAGGATTTCTTTTCCTTATTTTAATAAGCAAAGTACACATGTTTTAATAACAATTGTGTATGTATTTTTATATATATATATATATATATTTTTTGTGTACATTAATACAATAGGACGGACGGACATATTTCATCCATTGAAAATTTATTCGTCCCATCTGTAATAAATAAATAAATAATAATAATAAAAATGATGCATGAATATAGCTTTAATATAGAACAAAGAAATAAGGCTAATGGTCGCATCAAGTTTTTGTAGATACAACAAATAAATTCTCATATGGGATCACATTGTATAGATGTACAGTTTTCTACATAAAAATGAAACCAACCGCTCAATGTCTATACCTCCCATCCCAAATACTGTTACATTATATAATGTATAGACTAGATTACACATTTGAAAATAATAATTAAATTATGATTATTTTTTAGTAACAATCAATTAGCTATCCAGTGCCCCATACCCAAAATATACTTTTGCGCATTATATCTTCTTCTTCTTCTTTTTATTTATTTATCTTTATTTTTTAATTGTTTTTTTTTTTTTTAATTGAGATGGCTAAATACAGTTGCGCATACATTATGCATAAATATGTTTTTATGTTATATTGTCTTGTGTTTTGAAATTATTGTACATATTATAGTTAAATTCTTTTTTTCAAATTTTAATAATCTCATCCTACGTATCACACTTCTTTATCTCATACAAAAATCAAGTTATACACATACTGTCTATATATCATATCAAGTATATATCATTTATACATGTTTCTCTTTTTATAATAACAGTTTTTTTATTATTATTCAAAATTACATTTAAAATATGGTAGACAAAAAAATAATGTTTTTTTTTTTACTCTCAAATTTGTTTTAGTCTTTCTTTTGGATTTATTATACAGTAAATGGCTTTTCATTTTATAATCTGGATGCTCAGATGAAACAGTTTTTCTTTTAAATTAATGTTTTTCACTTTTAATTTTATTTTTAGTGTTAAGTAAATAATTTGAAAGAAAATAAATAAATTGCAAAATGCCGTGAGAATAAAACAAGAACCAAAGAGGGCAGTAATGACAATGACATTAATTGCTAAGAGTTTTCAAAATCCAAATATAATTTTAAAAATATTTAACTTTACAAACATGAGATGCATTTTTTATGTTTATTTTATAATTGTTTAATTATTATTTTTTTAGGCTGAATTATGTAAACGCCCCTTAAAACATTTCCCCCTATTGACTATAATAAAGGAACAACTGTTTTGAAGCTGGCTTTAAGTTATTTACGTCACATCCGCTTCCGTTTCTACTTACTACGCATGCGCATTACGTCGAAACGAGAGCGGATGTGAGTGAAATCGCTTATATTCAGCCTCAAAACAGTTGTTCCTTTATTAGTCAATTTATTACGTACGTGGAAGCAAAGTAATGTACAGCTCTGGCCAAAAGTTCCCAAACGGGGCAGCGGCGGCCGCTGCGTTTTCTCATAAAGATAACATAGTGTGGTTGCAGGTTTTACCTATGCAAATCGTTCGGGAACTTTTGGCCAGAACTGTACGTAGATTTTGTATTACGTACAAGTTACGTAGTTATTTTGTACGTTCGTGAAGACAGGGTATACATAATATTTAATTATAACTTTACATGTATACATATATCTATAATATTTTCCTATAGAATATTTTTGGAACACTTTGACATCAATAACATTTTTAAAATTGTAACATACATAATATACATAATTATACATATATATCGGATATTCTGGTTTTAGATTAACACTATAATACACACTCATCATGTGTGACTGCTATGATATTGTTTCTATCTAAACATTTATGTTTACAGTTTACAGGTAAACATGGCATTTTAATTCTACACGGAGTATTTTGTTTGCCTACGCAATAAATTTGATCGTGTTTTTGTTTATTTATTTATTTTTTTTTTATTGAGATTCCTTGCAATCAAATTTATTGCACCAAAATATTGCACCGTGTAAACATGCCTTTAATAATAATAATATTTTTAATTTTCTGTGTGAGATTCATTATTTTTTTATATAGTATATGTTTGGAAGATTTTTTTGCGTTTGCAAATTGTGTGGAAAAATTCATCACAGTTATGTTATGAGTTGTTAATACATATTATATCATTGCTCTTATGTATTATTTTAAACAAGAATTCTAGTAAAGCAGATAAATTGAAAATATTTTAATATAGTTTGTATTTTTACAAAAGTATAAAGTTGATATATTATTATATATTGAAGAGTAAAACAATATATCTTAATGGACGTATTTCACAACGGACGTAAGATTCCGCGTAAATTGACATAATATTTTGATTGTCTCGCAACAATGATATTATGTCGATTTATGTAGTATATCTTATGGGCTGTTCACCAAGATAAACCTTGGCTGGTCACAATGACGTGTAACTTTACGTAATTTTTACTAACGTGAAGATACAACTATAAATGTTATTTGGATTCTTTACGTGAAAGTTACGTGAATTTACGCATCATTGTGAACAACCCATTATATACGTCTATTGCATGTGAAAATCTTATTTACTTTATGAATATAAAGTTCACGTAGTTCACGTATTGAAAGTCTCATCTTGCTCTATATTATTACGTCTACGTGTTTAGGATTCGATTTTTCAATCGGAAGCCGTCGTAAAATTTATATAAACATGCAAGAGAATGAAAGAAAAAAAATGAGCTTACTGGTTTGCATGTACAGTGCAATGTACGGTCATTGCAATAAAAAATGAAATTCTATTGGCATATGGGAATAAAATGTATTTAGATAGAGTTTTGCGTCAACTGAAATCTCCATCTGATTGCATTGAATGGTCATAACTCATAAGCCAATACAATTTAATTTTTTAATACAATGATTGTACAGTGCATGTACAGTGCGAAAATCAAATTTGAATCATACCCAAAATATCTCACACAAAATATCAAAAAAATTACTATAAAAATCACATGATATATCTATAAAAAAAATACAATAAATATTATAAGTTATCGTTATAAATACAGATTTAGAATCATAATAGTGGCCTTACATCAATGGATTTGAATTCCTATAATGATGTATAAAGATTTATAGGCAGGATAATTTTTTTATTTCAAAGTCCTCATATCTTATTTATTATTTTAGACTCTCGTTGCCTTTCGATGTACCGCAGTTTTGATATTTTTTTCATTCATATAATCTGCACTTACATATATTTTTTTTTACATAATAGAAAAATATAGCTCGTTTTCATATGACACGCTCAACGCGCGTGTGTAATAGGGAGTTGTATGAGATGTATATTATACACTTTATATGAAAACAAGAGTATATATTTTCTAAGTTTATGAAATAGATGAAAAATAAAAGCATAGCTTTTATTGAGCTATATAAAAAATACAATTCTAAAGGCATATTATTATTTATAGATGCCTTGAATTATTATTATTGTTTGGAGTTAGAAAATTGGTGGTCTTTTTGTTGCTATACAAAACTTTTTTTTTTTTAAAGACACGTAAGTGTTTTTTCACCATATAACTTACAAATTTCTACTGTCGTATAATTAGTCTTATGTTCTTTTATAATATATAATTGGAGTGATCATACGATAAAATTGTTTCTAAATCTGTATTTCAATTGCAGCATGTTCAAATTTTTATTGTAAACATTAGTGACTTTTTCTTTTCTTTTTATATTATTACTATTTTTTTAAATGTCAGTTGTTAAATTTCGGCATAAACATACGGAGAACACCATACTCATAATCTGTAACATAAAATAATTATTTAATAACAAAAATGCAATATTAAATTTCATAGTTTCACAAATATAAGGCACAAATACAGAAAGCACATTGCCTAATAAGTAAAATAAATTTAATTTTTCTTTTAAATATTTTACTAAATAACTCCAATTTTAAATTTTTCAAATATGATCGCAATGATGATATTTTTAATAACGGTATTACGGTATTACTGATTGAGTTCAAAACTAAGATTATTCAATGTTACTTGAAAGAGTTGTTATGAAATGTGCAGGTATCAACAAATCATACATTTCTATAAGGAGAAAAAGTATATTCTTCTATTTCGATAATTTTGTCGTGCATGCATGAGCTTAAAGTTCAAGCCCACCCTAGTGCTATCGCTATGGTTACAGACTTTGACTCTAGAACTGGAGATAGTTCAGGCCTAGCTTGCTGCTGGCACCAACTTTTCTCCCAATTTACCGTCACGTGGTTTCCTTTTCCGGCCACTTCCTTTTCCGCATTTTGAGTAAACATAAGCAATCTTTGAAACACAAAAAATAACCCGGTGCAGTCACTGGTGGTCAGTTGAATGTACCGCGGTGTGTGTATAACGTCGTCTTTTGATACAGGGAAAATTAAAGTAAAAATTTATAAAATTTCTTAATGTGAAATAATGTAAATCAAAAGAACCGTATATAATATAGTTCAGCAGAGTGGTGACTTAATTCTTTAAATATCATCTCACCAATAGATAGTGCGTTTTAATTATATTTTTAATATAATATATTTTATTACTTTTATAATTTTCAAATATAATATTAGAACAGAGTACACTGAGTACAGTTGGTTCTAGATTTATAAAATATGTTATAATGCAAATTTTAATTACGACAAAAGAAGACTGTATAAAACTATTAAAACTTAAATTCAAAACATTTAACACTTTTAATTTGTACTTTATTTTTTATATACTAATTTGTTTTTACATCTTGACCTAATAACGAATAATCGCGTTGGGAAATTTGAGAAAGTAACTAAATATGCAAACTTTTTGAACGTGAATTTTGAATCTTGGCTTCTAATGCATGAGCCCATGCACGCGTTCGGAGTAATTTGAATTTTGACCGCATTTTTTTTACTGTCAGAAGCTAACAATATTATGATTTTTAATTTTTTTTTTAATTCAAAAGAATCAAAAAGGAAGTTACATTATACATGAAGATAAGGTCCATTATAATGTTATTGAAAAATTACCAGCACTAATAAATAAATTTACTTTTTGAACAACAAAAACAATTGCCTTTTTTTTTTTTTTTTTTTTTTTTTTTTTTTTTTTTCGAATTAAAGCTGTAAATAATAATAATAATAAATTAACCCGTGCTAAAATTCTTTAGATCGGCCGAACTTCTAACCCGAGTTCAGGTTGAAAGCAAGTTTAAATTCGAAAAATGAGCTAAAACTTAGGTAAGCTCTCAGCCAAAGTTTGGAAACTAGCTCTCGAGCTTATGAAGAAGAAAAAAGCTCATTTACGCTATAATAAGAATTGTTTCTTTTAAAGATAGAAGTCAAAAAGTAAATTAAAGAAATGCCAATATTACTATAATGTTAATAATTGTTACATGCTAGAAAATTTAATCATCATATTAAATATTTTTTTTTTTTTCATTACTATTCTTTGGCTTGTATTCGTCTAAGCTCGTTTATTTCACGAATGATTCACAATCTCAACTCGAGTTGCCTCTTTTCCGAGCTAAAAGCTTGAACCCCGGGTTCTTACAAAAGAAGAAGATAAAAAAGAAGGAAAGAAAAGAAAAAAAGAAGAAGAAGAAATCCCCGACCAATTTTTGCCTGGGCGTGCTTGAATTGGCTTAAATTTACAACTGTATAGTTCGAGTACATTAACTTCACTTATAGGCACATTATATCGTAGCAAGTAAATGTATACAATTGAAAGAAATCATACTCACATCAATAAGAGACATGGCAAGGCATGTAAATATGATGACCCCTGTTTCTCTTTTGAACCATTTTACTACATGGAAGATACAGCCCTGAAAATAAAATTAATAAACATCTTGTACATATTGCCAGAACGAGATAAAATTAAATTATATGTTGAAAGGTCGTTAAAATAGAACTACCTGTTTATGTCTCGCTAAATTGTTGTCCCTGGTCTCGGTAGCTTGACACGGACCGTCTTTCCTCGGTTGTGGATTCTGCCAATCCTCCTCCACCTACCAACAAACATTAAACACATTTTACTATCCATTTATTACAATTTACAGTTAAAGTCCATTTATATGGTATAATTTTTCCCTTATAATTTTTTTAAAGGCATGACCACATGGAACAATAAAATTGATAGCAAATTAGCAATATATATTTCGATCGCTGTATTAGTTTCAATGACCTCTGAAAATTACCATTCAATCTTTTTTACATGAATTAAAACAAAAAAATTATGGGAACCATAAAAACAATATTGCGCTTTTAGGTGTTATCACAGAAAATAAGTATAATTTAATTGCACTCATGTAACCCGTAATTTTAAATTATGTATTTAGGGATTTATAGCGTCATGATATGTATGTATGTATGTATTCATTGGATATATTTCTCATTTCATAGCTTTAAGCATTATTTATCATTATCCACCTTTTTCTTTAAATGCGTAATGAAAAGTTACTGATGAAGAAAAGTGAAGTAGCTTTCTCAGAATTATGTACGTATAACTTCGCAAAATAACAATAATAAATGAAAATTATTAATATAATTAATTATTAATTTAAAAAGTTGCGAGCAGAAAAACTTACTTAGTGAAGATTAATATTTATATTTTATAAATTACGTTTTAGTTACATCCATTGTAATATAAAATATAATTTTATAAATATAGCAATGCTTTTGTATTCATATGGATTAAATAAGATAATTAAATTCTCTTTATGAATGTATTATATAGACCAGGACACGGACAAAATGAAATATACTTATACTATAACTTTGTCCATTTTCAACAACATTTGTTCGCTACAACATAATTTATGTTATACTGTATGAATAACTATCTTTCATAGTTTAAATATTATCTTGTTTATTTAGCATAATTATTTATGCTGTTCCATTAGCAACAATTATGCTACAAATGATATAAATTAAACAATTTATTAGTTCTGTGAAATAGAATATATAGTGAATATTGTCAAACTTTAATTTGACTGCTTCTGTACCCATATATTATGTATATATATATATATATATATATATATATATATATATATATATATATATATATATATATATATATATATATATATATATATATATATATATATGTGTGTATGTATATATATATATATATATATATATATATATATATATATATATATATATATATATATATATATGTGTGTGTGTGTGTGTGTGTGAGTGTGAGTGTGAGTGTGAGTGTGTGAGTGTGTGTGTGTGTGTGTGTGTGTGTGTGTGTGTGTGTGTGTGTGTGTGTGTGTGTGTGTGTGTGTGTGTGTGTGTGTGTGTGTGTGTGTGTGTGTGTGTGTGTGTGTGTGTGTGTGTGTGTGTGTGTGTGTGTGTGTGTGTGTGTGTGTGTGTGTGTGTTTCCAAGTAAATATCTTTCATTGATTGTTTTGGTGTTCTTAAAATTGTGAAGGAAGACGAAATAACTTAAAGGAATAGACCAGAAGAAAACTTAATGCATTTATATCACAAAACACTTGACGGGACTTACATGAATAACTTTAGTTTGTCTCAAAACCCAACTGTAGCTCGCTAGCATTGATCAGAAAATTTCAATTTATGGAACCAGCACAACATTTTTTTTAAACTAATTTTTGCATGTTTCTGACGTCAGAAACATGAATGATCACGCTAATTGTATACTTTACAGTATTTTAACGCTCTCTTCTGGAGCTAGATTAACATTCTGGTAAAAATTATCATTAGTTTTTGAAGATCCCATTTCGTGTTTATTCATTAAAAAGCACATGTTGTTTTATGTGGTCTATGGCTTTAAGTATCCTAAAATACTGCAACCCGTCGCACGTAACGATTGAAACAGTTGCCTATTGTGCAGGCTGTTAATCATTCCCAGGCACGCTTTAAAACAGATAAGATGGAATTATCGGATACAGTGTAAAACCTATTGTGTTTTATGTTTATTTATTTATCATGACCCCTAACTTTTATTATAGCACCTTTTTTTTTTATTATTTTATTTAAAAGAATGGCGTACGAATCAAAATATTTTTAATAAATCTTAAACGACTTTATTTTAAAAATTTGATACAAACTAAAGCTTAAGTTGTCCGATAAAATTTCTTTATGTACACTTTTTTTTTATAAGTAGTTAATGTAAAATTAAGTTATATTTTTATTTTTATTAAAGAAAAATATTATACATTTATGGGGAAAAAATTGCAAATTTCATAATACGTTTCAATCAATATTATTGGCTTCTTACATTTTATGTAGTTAATGAAAAAAGAGAGATTAAAGAGATATCTCCTCTTTCAAGAAAAAATTGTTTCCCTTTCTTCAAAAATAAGTAGTAAGAAGAGATCTCCTGATTTTGAAACTTTTATATATATACTATAATGAGGATTTTCTTTTCTTTTCACATCACAAGTTTTTTTTTTTTTTTCTTCAAAAGATATGTAATCATAGCAAACTTTATTGTTTTTCGTCCTCGTGTAATCCCAGCGAGTAATTAAGTATGATGCTTTATTATTATCTTCATTTTCTTAGTTTGTAATATTGAGTATACAAAATTTTAAAGAAATCGATCTCATTAAAACATTTTCTACTTTTTAATATTTTAAAATGACAAATTAAAATTTACAGCATTAAAATGTGTTAACATAACCTATCTATCCAGGATTAATTTAAAACTTATATATTATTTTACTTACGTTCACAAAATGTAAATTCAGGATTGCACTCCCCAGTGCTTTATACTCGTCTTAATAACTAATTTTAAGGCATTTTAATTTTAAACTATAACGGCAGGCCACTTTTTACCCCAGTTATATTCAAAGTGCATTTATAATAATATTTTGCTTAAAAAAACGTTGTACTTTTTTGAAAAAAAAAAAAAATAATAAAAAAAAAACTCTATTATATATAAAACAAAAACAAAAACAGAATAATTTAATGGAGCGCAATAAAATCCTACTTACAATTTCCATCGGACAGTTTTAAGGTATACACACCGTTAAAATGAATTACGTAATTTCTGCTGTATTGAAAAATTCCTATATTGAAGTGCACAAATTTTGCTATTTGGAATAACATAATTAATTATGTTAAACATCTTAACTATTATGCTATGTAGTATAGGGTGTATGCGGATGACGTCATATTTATTGCGCTTGGAGGCCATACTGGAGTAGTCCATAACATTGCTCAGCATAGGACAAACTTTATTTAAGCCAATTTTCTTTGGGAAATCGTTAAGTTTTTTGTTATTGTTATTTTTCTCACATACTTGAGATACTAATTCAACATATTTACAGCATCAATAATCTCTAAAATATTGTATAGTGTTTTTAAACTGGCAAAATGATTTTTTTCCCTATGCTACCCATGTTATTGAGTTATCCAACATGGCGTCGACTTTAACATGAATGCATAGACCCTATAATCACTACATCAATATAACTTAAATTATGTTTATGTTTTTATGCATAAATGTTGTTGCATTTAGCTAGAATAATTATTACGTGTTTATTTTGTTCGTGTACACAATTACAATGTATAAACATTATATTTGCAAATTAATTTTTAATTGATATTTTAATTAAATAGAAATCAAATCTATATAGAAATAAGAAAAGGCGCGAGCTTATGAATTATGTTAACAAGAGAGGGCTTTATATATTGCATGGAAATAAAATACTTATTTTTTTAATAATTCTATATATATGATGGATCGAAATCAAATTAAAATAACTCACACGTCCATAGAATACCCTGGAGACAACGCTGATGGGACTGCCAGAGTAGTAGGACACCTGAAGCAACAGACACAAACACGTCATAACACAAATAAAAAAAAAAAAAAGGAAAAAAAATCAAACTTAGTAATCGAGAAAGAGAAGTTCATAAAGAACTTACTGTAAGACAACTTAAAAGAAAACGTCAAAAACTTTTAAGCCTCAAAGTAAAACAAGTAGTGCTTTCATAACTTCTTAGCTGTTATTTCATTTTAAAATAATATGAGATCCTTACCTGTAACACTATATTTTAATTATTTTTAACAGATCTATTGAAAATAATAAGACGTAAAGTCTTTTCAAAGCTCTGGTAAAAATAAAAAAAATAATCAACTGGATTTAATGTTAATGTAAAAGGAACCATTTTGTAAATTAAATATTTTGAGGAATTCATAATGCTATATAATGATATAAAAAAAATTGAAATTGTAATTCAAAAAAATTCTAAAATATCATTAATATTTTCAACCATTGTTTTTTTTTTTAGTGATTTCTCATGAAATTTTTACGAGAAAAATTGTTATTGACAAAAATAATTATAATAATAATAGTGCTTAGTTTGTGATCCTTCTATATGCCACCTGCAGTTTCTAATAGATAATTGGTATACTGGATTATTCTCACCTTTACCTTCAATCAAGTAGGATTCCAATGTTTGTGTTACAGAAGAAAAAAGAAAAGAACTCGTGGTAATAATAATAAAATAAATAAAATAAAGCTTCAAAATTTTACCGAATTCAATAGAGCTGATGTTGTCTCAAAAATATAATTATGTATGTACCCTATGCATTACAAGAGAAATAGGACAAAGCAACTTTGTTTTAACAGTATGCGATTAATCAGTTATGAATCGTCAATACAGGTATTACATTGTAAAAAATATATATAATTACTTATTTATTACAATATTTGAAATAACTATAATTTGTACTTACCGTTTCATTTGCTAGAACACAGCATGTTGCCGGTACATTTTTTACTTTATCAACCAACGTCACATTCACCCAGTGAGAATAAGTATAGTCTTCATCACCCACGATACCGCAACAGTTAAACTGTATCAAAAAGAAATAAGTTTTAATTATTGTTGAAGATTTTATCCACTGTAAAAAAAAAGGTGTACTCTGATAAAAATTTTTGGTTGATATAATTAAAAGCAATATAAATTTTAATTAATTTTAAAGTGAGAAATAATACAGTGATGTTTATATCTAACATATCTGGAAAAAAATGTCATTATCAAACTTTTAACAAAAGTTAATTAAAAAAAAAGTACGATAAAAATTAAAAAAAAAAAAAAGAGAGAAAGAAAGAAAGAGAGATATATAGAGAGCTACAGAACTTTTATTGTTGTACAAATTCATCTCAAATATACTTTCAATGTCTACAATGCTGATAATATTGAATGATGCGCCGCCTTGAGCGTTCGAAATTAATTAACTTTATCGCCTTTCATGTAAATACTTTTTCTTCAAAAATTATGCTAATATTTCAAGGCAAAAAAAAAAAAAAAAAAAAAAAAAAAAGTGTTTTTTATTAAACATAATACGCTGTATATGCGGAGATAGAACAATTATTTTGTTTAACGCCTATAGTAATGTTTTATTAATATTTATTTATACGCATTTATTTTATCAGGGTGAAATAGAGAATAAAATGTTAACTTCGGGCTGTTATACTTTTTTTACTTTTTTTTAAATAAAAAAATTAGTAAATGATAATCTACTAAAAATTTAATCTAGTTTTGACGTTTACATATTAAATTATTTTCATTTCATTTATAGTGAAATACTGGTCTGTATTTTATAACATTATAATTAACTACCGGATGCAGCACAAAAAGTTTTTTTTTTTTTTTATATTATATAAATTCAATGTACAAGGTTACAATTTCATTTCAATGTTCAGAGTAACCTACATAATATAAAAATAATTTCCATTTTACACAGATTTTAGTTTCATTGAAACTATATGATGCTATATAGGAAAATCAACAGATACAGACTAATGCTGTTCTTAAACCCTGTTCTCTTGCACCAAAAAATGCGCATTCCATATGAATAACCATAGACGATCGTCATTTTTGGTGCAAAGAACAGGGTTTACGAACATCATTATTGTAATTTTGAATATTTTTTCTTTTTTTCCCCCCAAACTTAATAACTGAAAGAATCATTCAGATTATTAATATTTAAAATATATTTACAATATTATAAAATTTTTGTAAGCAGATTTATCTCTTGTTATTTTTCAAAACTTTTTCCGTTCCTTCATTTTATAACGGAGTATGTAATGCTAAAATTTGAAATACAAAAAAGTATACAAACAATTAACTTTTCTTGCGTATAATAAGCAAAAGGCGCATTTCGGAAATATCAATTTAAATAGTAAGAACACACTTGTGACTTGTAGACAAGAAAAAAAAAATTAAAAAAAAAAATAAGTCGTTAAAAAAAAGGGTGTTGAAAATACATTTTGCATGTATCTTTAAGGGTTAACGTCAGTTCTGGAAAAATCAAAATATCTCAAAAACAGCTTGATATTAAAATAATAATAATAATAATCAAATAAAAATAAAAGGAATCTAGAAAAAAAAAATCCTGATCTACGAGTTACAATTAGCACTATATTCAAGTTTCCATTGAATATTATAGATAATTAAGTTAACTTTTTTCATATGATTAACATTGCCTTTTATGTTTTTTCTATTTAAAAAAAAAGGTTCAATAACTTTTGTTTAACTTTCTAATTTTATAGAAATGTTTACGCTCTATCGATTACTTTTTGTTTTATATTGAAATTTCCATCTTGTTTTTTGCGAAAATTAAGTTATTTTGCTCATTTGAATAACATTGTTTGTTACGCAAAATATAAATGGTTAAAAATTAATTATATGATAAATCTATGCGTAATACAAATAAATTATAGTTTTAAAACTTGAGATGTATCCAAAAATAATTTTAAAAATATTTTACCATCATTTTATAAAAGGGGGGGGGGGCGTACCCAGAACTGAATTTAACCCTTCAGAAAAATTACGTTCTGACGTCTAGCAAAAACTATTATTTGCAACTAAAAAAGATATGTTTTTACTGAAAATATGTAATAATTGTTATTGTTTCCTAAAAAAATATGTATACTATATGTTATCAATCATAATCATAACATAATGAAGAAATTTTATTTTCATTATTTTTCCTAAAAATTGTTCAAGAATGAATTGACAGATGAGTCAAAAGACATAAACTCACAAAACTTTTTTTTATCCTCACAACAAAAAGTTTTTATATGTTATATTTGCTCTGCTTCACTTCACAAAAAAGTTTTTGTTTTGAAAGCTTTTATGAAGAAAAATATAACTTTTCCAGTAGGAAAATGTTCCAGCTTGCACAGTAAGACAATTTTTATATTATTAAATGAATTATTGGATATTCAACATTATCTCTAAATAATATTGATGAGAAAATATCAAAATATATATATGATACTTAATTTTGTATGTTATTTCATATCAAAATCGTAATATACTTATACATTAACATATTCACTGCTTCTTTATATACAATTATATAGAATATTAATATTTATGAACTTAAACAAGAAAAAGTTTCATGTAATAAGTTTTGCGAGCAACTAAAATAGTAAAATAAATATTTAATATTACCTTGTACTGGGTGAAATCCAAAGCATCAGAGAACTGCTGTTGATCTTCACGTCCGTAATCTTCTCTTAGTTTGTTAATTAGTCGTTCTTCAAGTCCTTGGCCCGTATTTTGCATGAAAACCAAAGTGGCAACAGCAATCGCTATCTCCGCAATCAGGACCACCATCAGGAACACGTAATACTGGCAAAATTACGTCAAAATTAATCAATAGAGTAACATGTGAAAATAAAACTTACCAAATAATGATAATTTTACAAATAACGGTGAATCTTAAACTCATCAGTATTATTTCTTCAACGTATATTGAAATAAAACAAATTTGAAGGGAAAAAAAGAAAGGGGAAAAAAGTTTTAGAATAATTAGGTTGTATATGAAACAAAAGTTTAAATAAAGAAATAAGTGATCAAAGTGTAGGTAAAATTTATTTTGGTAAAAATCAGCTTTAAGAAAAAGCTTTCTTGTATACAATATAGACATAATATATGAGCTCGGGTAAGCAACAAAAGCTTAACATTTAGAGTTGTTACAAAGCACTCTTCTTGATTACTATAAATTTACCCCGAATCATAAATTTTATATTGACTGATTTATTTAGACTTAAGTTTCTTTACATTATGTGCATCAGCGAGAGAGAGAGAGAGAGAGAGAGAGAGAGAGAGAGAGAGAGAGAGAGAGAGAGAGAGAGAGAGAGAGAGACAGAGAGAGAAACTTTTTAAATTAAATCCACATCCAAACAAGTTTTCTCCCTGACCAACTCTTATAACGAAGATGTAATTCTTTTCTTACCGTAAGAATGAGACATCGGCTTTCATGCAAAGCTCCACAACATCCAAAAAATCCAACAATCACAACAAATGCTCCTAAGGCGAGCAGCACGTATGCAAGATATATATGAAGTAAAGGTGGAGTATCAAGAGTTGATACAACATGAAGTAGATATCCCTTAGCTGGCTCTAGTAGTAACCAAACACCGAGGATTAGAAGTACAAAACCGGAGAGCTGTATAAATAAACAAACAAAGTAAATAAATAAATATAGTTATAGTATAAACAAAGGATCAATTTATTACTTACCCACATTAAGATATTAAAAATGATAAGGATTGATTTTGCGCATTTGATGCCACAGGTAATCGCCATGCTCACTCGTTATTTGGTTCGCCTCACACTGGCGAGATTTGCACGCTGTGAGTGGAGAGAGAAGTGACCTCCTGAAACACATGGCAAAGTGAAAGGTCACGCCCAGTCAAAACAAAACTAAATTTACATGCGCTTAGGGACGTTCATTTCATTACGGTGCTTCTATAAATAAAACAGCTAAAACAAATATTGATTTCAACTATAGATATTTTGAAGTATTTTTAAATATATTCCAACAGTTTTATCATTAAAACTCTTACCATAAAATTTAAAATATATTATTCTTAATTTAATTTGTAAATATGCATATTATTTTAAAGTATGAAATAAACTTAAAAATACTTTCATAATAAAAAGAAAAAAACTTTGGTCTTTAGTATAGAGATTTAGAGATAGGGGGAAAAAACTCGTGAAGATATTAAAATAATAGGATTATTTTTAATTAAACCGTAAATTACTTTGCTTCAGCAGCATAATTTTACATAATAATTTTAATCTCTTTCTCAGTTTAGCTCTTTGCATCTTTTTTTCCATGCAACTAAAATATAACTCTTTAAAAAAAAAAAAAATACTGCAAGTTGATTAGTTTGAGAAAAACGAGGAAAACTTGAAACTGTGTTAACCCTATTAACAATATGAAATTAGCAAGTGTTTGTTGTACTTATATACTATGACGTAGGTACACAGTACATAAGCATTGAGGGGATCTTATGTGTATAATAAATCAAGTTTGGTATAGAAGCATTTTTCATGTTTAAGTTGGAATCGTATATGAACTGAAATTGAATTTTTAGATAAAATTGGAAATGGGCATTTTTTTTATGAAGTTTAAAAACTATACGAGTATTTGTTTTGTTTATTTTTCAAATTATTCGGCTTCATTCATATTTTTATAGGATTATTATTCGCACATTATAATAATAATATTATATTATATTATTATGATATTTTACGAATTCATTATCTTGATTATATTGTTGTGCCTATATTTCTTTGCATATTTAAGACAAATTTATGGAGATTTATTATCTCGATAAGCTTTAATACTTGAGTTTTATATTACATGTTCAAATTAGATTTCAATTTATTAAGATTTTTTTCCTTTCAAACAACAACAAATATAATTACAATACATATATTGCAGTTGACACAATACTGTATATTATGTCATGCTGCATTAGTTCTATCGTATAGTATTAATGTGATATATGATATATCTATAATTAAATTTCATAATATTATGCATTGAATAAATTTATAAATATTACATTGGATCATCCAGATCTTCTGAAACGATTGACGATATTTTGATAATATTTATATATTCATTTTACTTTCTTCACTTACTTGATGTTGTATAATTTATAGAAATAGAATAGAAATATTTGTATTAGCCCAGATAGTTCATATATAGCAACATTGTACTGTGTACATATTACAAAAAGAATTGATTTTGTCAAACTTTAATTAAAACTTTAAACAATAATAGTCAATACTAATAAATACAATTTATCATAATAACATTTGATTCATTCAAGTAAAATACATAAATCTGATTTTATAAAGATAAAAGTAAATGAAAACAATATGCAAAAGCACGTTAATTGAACGTTCAATTAAAATTCAATCAAATAATACTATTACTAAAATAAGCTAAATTAGAGTGGGAGGTGTACAGTACATTAAAAAATCAATAATTCTACTATTATTATCAAAATAGGATATAATATTTTAGTAATATTTTTAAATTAATTTTTTTCAAGTAAATTGGCAAACAATGTATTATTATATTATTTACATCTCTTAATAAGGAATGGGGAAGTTTAATAATAATACTATTAACGTACATAATTTGGTGGTTGGTGCTCTGTCGTATTTGAAAATTTGTTGTAGTTGAACATAGTAATTTTCTCTTAGCAATTTCAGTGAAGAAGAAAAGGCAGCTTGTTAATTTTGGTGGAAAATTGGTCGATATATCAATGTACTTACAAGGTCAACGTTCTAATGATTTGTGTTATGAGGGACTTTAATTAAACATTGTTATTATATTAATGAGATTAATTAGATTTTCAAATAAATTATTCGATTTGTTTATTCAAATATATTCACACATCTTTATATTTTTTAATTTTCACTGTATAATATATAAATTGATCCATATTAGAATATTACTTTAAAATATTTGGTTTCACACTTATTATTATAAAATTTAAAATATACTAATAAGCCTTTTATAGTTATCATATTTTTACATAAATTTGTTAATTGAGCAATTTTTTATCATGATTTTTACTAAAAATAGTGAAGTATTTAATAATATTTGTCGAAAACAAATGTTTTTTTGTTAAAAATAATTTTATATTTAATTAATCGAGCATGTAATTGAATATTTAAAAAATGCTTGCCATTAAAAATTGTTATAGTCTATCAGTCAGTATTTGAATAATATACATTTTTATGACATTTTCATAATAAATATTATCAAAAAAAGAAAAATAATGAAAATTAAACGTACTAAAAAAGTTTTTTTTTTTTTTTTTTTTTTTACCAATTTTATATCAAATTTCATTGAATGAAGTTTATTTTGTTATGATTGGGAAACCTCATAAGATTAATCACTTTATTATATTGTTTTTTTATTTAAAATTTTTTTTTGTTTTTTTTAGAAATAAATTTTCAACTTAATACAGTATGAATATTACTCGTATATTATAATATATATAGCATTATAATAAATTTTAGAGAGAGAGAGAGAGAGAGAGAGAGAGAGAGAGAGAGAGAGAAGAGAGAGAGAGAGAGAGAGAGAGAGAGAGAGAGAGAAGACGTGCACAAACTTTTGTTTTTAACGAAAAATAAATACAAACATTTTTATTAATGTATTCATGTCTCATTTAAACAACACCGTGAAGATGAAAAAGCTTTTAAAAAATTTCTGTGAAAAGCAACCTAAGTTTTGATGGACTTTTATCATTATTATTATTTCAAGTTTGTTGTAATTTTAGGGGGAAAAAATTATCATTAGTAGGTTTAATAGTCAAGATATTAACAACAGAAATTGTAAATAGTTTTTTATAATGAATTACATGAAAATATTGAAAATTGATGTTTTTAAAATGAACTGCGGTAGATTACATAAGCTTGTAATCTGCAATTAAAAAAAAAAAAAAAAAAATCTAGTAAAGTTGGTACAGATTAGATTATATATATATATATATATATATATATATATATATATATATATATATATATATATATATATATATATATATATTATTATTATTATTATTATTTTATATATATATATATATATATTATTATTATTATTATTTTATATATATATATATATATATATATATATATATATATATATATATATATATATATATATATATATACGTATATATATGAGAAATTTGTTCTAATGTTTAACTACCTTTTTATCATGTTCAGTTCAGTTTCAACATTAAAACATGTTAAAAATGTCAGGCAATTATTAAATAATAATAATAATAAAACTTAATTGAAATATTAAAATACAGTTTTTGTTCAGTCACTAGCATGCTGAACTAATAATTGGCAATTAACGTATAAGTTGAAACTTGTGTTTTTGTCACAAAATACACACTAACATACACACAAGTGTGTACTGTATATATCTGACAATTTGATTTTATAATGTCAGAGGATCACGTAGTACATACATATCTTTTATTGCCTTAAAATGCAAACCATTTATTAATATTATTATAGCAGATGGTTTGTAATCGAGAATGAGGTCCCTGTTTTGAAGTTTCTACGAATAAAAAATGGGGGCTACCGTGAATCGCCATGA